>CM051455.1:100791889-101020853 GCA_028274465.1 Plantago ovata | reverse complement strand
CTTTTTGAATGTTCATCATTTTCTCTTCATGTCTTTTCTCTGTTGCGGCCTTCTCATCCATAATAGTCTGAGCTTTGACAAGAGCACTTTTTGCAGTAAGAGAGCTTGACTTACATCTTCTTCATAGCTCTTGTGATAAAGACTGATGTCTTTCTGAGCTATGGTTAAAGTTGTAGTGCGTCTCAGCACCGTAGCCAATATTTTTCCAATGTCAAGTGGGCTCTCAGCAAGCAATGCCTCATCTTCAGCTTTGCAGGCTTCATGGACTTTCTTTAGTGCGAGAATTCTGGAGTAACTCCTCAACTCTTGGGAACGGCACTAAATTAGGTGTCAAGGAGTGAGCCTTAAGTTCAGTAGCAAACTGATCATCTTGTAAAAGCAACTCAGCCCTTAATGAATCTCCTTCTAGCTTAGATAATTAGGAGGAGGAATCTGAACGACTTTTGGGTCTCGCTTGGATTGTTCATCTTCATTTTCCGACAAGTCGTCATCATCCTCAGATTCATCAAGTTGAGCGACTTTTGAGCCTTTGTCAGTAGCTTCACTTCCTTTTTGTTGAGTGGTTGCTGATGGCAACGCTTCAGACTCAACGACTGGAGTTTCACCAGTAGATAGTTGTTTCAATTGAGTTTGGGCTCAATTACTGGAGTTTCGCCAGTAGTTAGTTTTAATTGAGTAGTTGCTGAAGGCAACGTTTGAGACTCAATAACTGGAGTTTGCCAGTAGTAGGTGGAAGGGATGGAACTTCCTTTGATTTTGGTCTTGAAGATTCACCAATTTCCAGATCCTGCGTATGCCTTGCATGGATCACGAGACTATTTTGTAAAGCTCGTTGGTAATCTTCATCTTCTTCATCCTCATCTTCAAGGTTTTCTTCAGTAACCTTGGCATCAGAAACTGGACTTTTGCCATTTTTCAAGGCAGCCCTTTTTCTGGCGTATTCTTCTTCAGTATCAGCACCTTGTACAGGTGCTTGATTTTCAGCAGCAGCAGGAGGAGGTTGAGATTCTTGCTGAGATTGTTGTTGATCAGCTTGCTGATTGTCAGGGATTAGTTTCAGCAGCTGTCAACTTTAATCCACCAGGACTTGGACCTTGATTGTCATCATCTTCATCCTTTTTGTCCTTAGAATCTTCCCTTCATCATCACTGGGATCAGTGGGAATGTTCTCATCTTCTTCTTCTTCTTCATCATCAGTCAAGATGACTAGCTCAACGTGCTTATACAAAGCAACACTTGTCACTTCCTCTTCCTCAGTTATTTGTGGGGATCAGCCACCACAGGAACAAACGAGCCTTTGAGCATCACAGCTTGTTCAGCTGGAGAGGCACTCTTAAATTTGGCCTTCATATTCTCTCTGATTTGAGCAATCAGATTTGAACTCATTTGCTGAGAATATGTCATTTCGTCAGGAAGTATGGAGTGGACAAATGTTTCGAGCTTCAGCAGTGAAGATCTCTTTTTCTCATTTGAGAGATGAAGGTGAAGATCTGAGAAGTCCATTCTCCTATATCTTTGCCAGTTGCTGACGGACTTAGCAACTCTAGACAAAGTTGTCCTCTTGAAGCTCAAGTAAAGTTCTTCAGAACTTACTTGCTGATCTTCAGTGATGAGTACCATTTCAGTGGTCTCCTTTTGAGCCTGAAAAAGAATTTTATTTAGATCAGGATTGGTTTGGAGAATTGTTTTAGAGTTTAAATCTGAAACATGATTTACCTGCTGAGAGTCAGCAAGCTCATGTAGTACAATTTCCATTCCATGAGGAGGGAGCTGGGGTAGCATCCTCCATTTGTTCATCCTGAAATAAATTAAAATTAGACACAAGTACTAAGCTGTCAAACTTAGTTTTTATACCAAAATTATTAACTACCTGCTGAGCAGGGAGTGTTGGTTCTGGTTCAGAGGCTTCAGCAACCATCTGACTTGTATCTTGAGAAGTCTGTAGAGATAGTATAATATTAGCAAAAGAATAAGTTTCAGAATTTGAAGTTTTACTGATGGTTGAATTAACTACCTGCTGAGGAAGGACAGGTTGTGGCTCAGTCCTTTCAGCATTAACAGTTTCTTCAGCTTCTTGGACTGTTTCTTCAGCAGACTTCTGAGTTTGCTCTAACTGAGAAAGCTGTGCGGTTTCAGCAATCTCCCTTGTCTCTGAATTGACAAGTTGAGCAGAAGCAACTTGACCTTTAAGCTCACTGCTTGTCATGAAGAGTTCAATTGACTTGTTGGATGATTCTTCAATCTCCAACTCCATTTGTTTGCTTAAATCTTCCAGTACAAGCTGGACTTTGTCAATTGAAGTCTTGGGTGAACTTGGGCCAGCATTCTCAGCATCAAGAGATGCGTCTTTGAATGATGCTTCTTGAGTTTCAGCAACTTCAGGAACTGGAACCATTGCTATCTCAGCAACTGGTCCATCAGCAAGCTGGGTTTCAGCAACTTGATGAGTTGCTTGTTCAGCAACCATCTGTTCAGCAGCATCAGCAAGTGCCGCTCTTTGCAGATCAGCAGCAATGTTGCTTACTGGTTCCATGGTTTGATCATCTAGATTATCTACAAGTAGATATCTGGGACTTGGGCAGGAATTTCATTTCCACTGCCTTGTGGTCTATTCTCAGTAGAGTTATCAACGTTAAGTTGATTGTTGAAGGCTTCCGCAAACACTTCAACATTGCTGATGTATGTTTCAGTAATTATTTCAGCAACATCTACTGGCAAATGCGTTTCAGCATTTGTCTGGGAATTGACTGAGGAGTCTTGGACATTGGGGACTGACTGAGAAGCCAGTGTCTTCTTTCTTTTGTTACTTGTCCGTTTCCTCTTAGGTACGGGATTTGCTGATGACGCTGCAGTCTGAGTGTCATCATCAGCTTTCCTCTTCTTCTTTTAGATTTCTCCAGTTTCCCAGAGTCATCTATTGTTGCATTTTCAGCAACGGCTCTTGTACACGTACCTTGTTGATTTTCTACAGCAGTTTCATTTGTGTTACCACCACCAACAGCAGTTTCATCTCTAAGTTGCTGAGTGGTAACATCTGCAGCTGTTGTATACCTTTCTTGCTGGCTTGTGCTGACAACATTTGCAGTTGTTGTCTTCTTGGATTTTTTCCAGCAATCTTAGGTACATTCTGCTTGTAGAAAGATCTTCCCACATTGCACACAGATTTCTTGATTGGCAATGGGTTTCTTAGCTGAATCCTGAAATGTTCAAGGATATAGCATATCTTGATTCCATACATAACTGGAAAGGAAGGTGAGACCTTGTTGTCTTCTACCTTTACCTTAAACTTAGTAACACAATCAACAAGCCTGTTGAAAATGTACTTAGCCCAGTTAAGTTCCGATTTATCTCATGGATATGCATCAGCAATGGCCATCTTCTCAGGCCTACTTGGTCAATTCCTCCGACTTGGGAGTCAAGAACTTTAATCAGTAGCAGAGCTACTAGACCAAGTGAAGGACAGAGATGCTTTCTCTTAACGTGCTTTGTCCAAGTCACGGGAGCTATCTCGCCTTTCTTCATTTTGCATTTCTGACGTCACTGTAGAAAGCTTCAATTTCTTCGTCAGTGGCAGTGACGTCGTCTTCAGTTCCATTGGTTGGAATCTGAAAAATCTCCGCTAAATCAGTCCATTTCAGGACGATTTGCGTGTTCTGAACATAAGTAAGGATCACTTTTTCAGTGACTCCATTACTGTCTGTAAGGGACTGGATTTCTGCATTGTTGTAGAACTCCATAGTATCAATCATGCTCACTTGCTTAGTGCGAGCAGAGATAAAGTTCATGAGGCCTTGCTGCTTGATGAACTCAAGCGCCTCTTCATTTTGGTCATCAAGTTCTTGTTCATAAAAGTACCTAATGTACTTTTCTTTTGCAAATCCTCCCCATTGCATCAACATCTCACACTTTGCAGTGTCAAGATATGACGGAGGCATAGGTTTTCAGTGATTCGGTCGTTTTTCAACACAACTTTCGCTGTGTTTGGGTCAGAGAAGTCACCGAGAGCAGTCACGGAGCAATGCGTGTTTCAGCACTGTCAACCTTTGACGATTTTGAGGACTTAGATGACTGTCTCTTGGGAGCCATTTATATAGAGCAAGAAATTGTACGAAAAAGATAGTTTGCTTTTTGATCGGAGGTACAGTAGTTTCAGGCTAGAAATTGCAGAGAAAGGAAATGTGAGTTAAAGAATTTTGTCATTTCTCTAACTCCTTCTTTATATAGTGTCTCTGGTGTGTGAGAAACTCAATCGATTTGAGTTCTCAGCAAGGGTAAAACAGAGAAACACTGGAGATAGTGGAGCCTTTGCATTGAATGCGTAGTGGCCCACTAACTAAAACCGTCAGAGCACTCTCTCTCTTTGTTTTGTTAGCCGTTAGATTAATAACTCCTTTTAATCAATGGCCACGATTGAATTTCATGTCATGATTTATTGCGAGTTTATCTGTGCCAGCTTAACGTCACAAATTGATTTTACCGAGTAATAAGGGATAGATTGCTTGCTGAAATAGACAAGAATCTTTTCAGCGAGTTTGAATTAACAATCTAGCTTCTTGCTGAAAGTTCCCCCTTACTTAGATATCTCATAATTTCTAAGTTTAAAAGATATTTCTGATTTCCCGTATCAGTAATTTTTTTTGCAATTTGAGACATCCTTTGGTAAAATCTGAGAGATGAGATTTTGCTCTTTTTCTGAATTCCTGTTTCAGAAAATTCCTTTGATACTTGAATACCTGTTTCAGTATCTTTTGATTGTCTAAGTACCCGTCTCAGCAATCCTTAGTTCTTTCACTTACTGAGTTCCTGTCTCAGCAAGTGATCAAGTTTCCTAACAAATACCTGTTTTGAAGGAATTACTTGTTGAATGCCTGTTTCAGCAATCATGTTGTGACTTATCATTTCTTAGAAGAAATCAGTGACTTGGTCTTTTGGACAGAATACTTTGGCTTGCTGAATACCTGTTTCAGCATTCTGCCAAGTGTATTTTATTGAGGTAGTTCAATCAATCCAAGGTTATACCTTAGCATTGCGAACCTATTATCCGGTAGGGGCTTGGTAAAGATGTCAGCAAGCTGATCTTCAGTACCTACTTTCACAACCTCAATATCACCTTTTTCCACATGATCTCTAATGAAATGATGTCTAATATCAATGTGCTTGGTCCTAGAGTGAAACTTAGGATTTTGCGTAATTGCAATAGCACTTGTATTATCACAAAAGATTGGTGTTTTCTTTGCAGAAATACCATAATCTCTTAATTGTTGCTGAATCCATAGGATTTGAGCTGTGCAACAACCAGCTGCAATGTATTCAGATTCAGTAGATGAATTGGCGACACACGTTTGCTTCTTGCTGAACCATGATATTAATCTAGTACCCAAAAACTGACAAGTTCCAGAGGTACTTTTTCTATCAAGAGTTGATCCACCATGATCAGCATCAGAATAGCCAACCAATTCAAGTCCAGAATCTTTTGGATACCATAATCCAACATTGACTGTACCTTTAACATATTTCAGTATTTTAATTGCCTTTTTGTAGTGTGATTCTTTTGGATCCGATTGGAATCTTGCACACACACAAACAGCATACTGAATGTCAGGTCTACTTGCTGTTAAATACAACAAGGAACCAATGAGCTTCCTATACTTGTGTTCTTCAACACTTTTGTCCTCTTTAGTATAGCCCAATTTGGTACCAACACTCATAGGGATCTTTTCAGGTTTTTCATCCTCTTTGATCCTAAACTTTATGAGCATTTCTTTCGCATACTTTGCTTGATTTATGAATATCCCATCTTTGAGTTGCTTGACTTGCAACCCTAGGAAATAATTCAATTTTCCCATCATACTCATTTCAAACTTATTTGTCATGAGTTTGGCAAAATACTCACAAAGTTGCTTGTCCTTAGATCCAAAAATTATGTCATCCACATAAATTTGGACTAAGATTAATTTACCATCATGGTTCATGGTAAAAAGAGTTTTGTCAACTTCACTTTTCTTGAAACCATTTTCCAGCAAGAACTTAGCTAAGGTATCATACCATGCTCTTGGTGCTGCTTTAGACCATATACAGCTTTCTGAAGCTTATATACCATCTTGGTTTCTGAGGGAAGTTCAAAGCCGGGGGGTTGTTCTAGGTAGACTTCTTCAGCAAGTTCACCATTTAAGAATGCACTCTTAACATCCATTTGGTAAACAATGAAGTCATTGTGAGCAGCAAAGGCCAAGAAAAGCCTAATAGCATCCAATCTTGCAACTGGAGCGTAAGACTCATCATAGTCCAATCCTTCAGTCTGACAGTAACCTTGAGCAACTAAGCGTGCCTTGTTTCTTGTTACTTCACCAGACTCGCTCAGCTTGTTTCTGAACACCCACTTTGTACCAATAGCTTTCTTATTTTCAGCAAGTGGCACAAGTTTCCAGACTTTGTTTCTTTCAAATTGATCCAATTCTTCTTGCATTGCCTTTATCCATTCAGAATGCTTCAAAGCTTCTTCTATGGTTTTAGGTTCAATTTCTGAAACAAAGCAAGAGAATAAGGATTCTACTTCCACGACAGTTGCTTCTTCAGCAAGTCCTTGAGTAGCTTTGGATCTAGTCACTTGGCGTTTATTAATATCGCCAATCATATCCCTAGAGGGATGATCTCTAATCCATTTATTAACAGGTTTCCTGTTTGTTGGATCAGGATATGTTTGCTCATCATCATGTGACTCTTCAGTATGTACTTGTTCAGTACTACTGGGAATTTGTGTCTCTGCTGAGATTTGATCGTCAGCAACTGCTTATTCAGCATTGCTGGGTTGAGATATTTCATCAGCAGGCACTGGAGATTGCGTAATTTCAGCAACTTCCGGAGCAACCGCATCTTTTGCTGGAAATTCCTTGTCGTGAACTATATTCATCTTGTCATGACTCGGGGGAGGAGAATCATTGTCAGAATCATCATTTAGTTCATTTGACTTGAATTGCCTAGCGTCAGATTCAGTTCTTTGCTCATGTATGATTAGCTTTTTCATACATTCTGATATTTCTTCTTCAGCAGGCACACCTTGCGTCTTTTCGTAGAATACAACATGCACAGATTCTTCAATCTTTTGTGCCTTTTTGTTGTAAACTCTGTAAGCTTTACTATGCAAGGAGTAGCCAAGAAATATCGCTTCGTCTGCCTTTGGTTGAAATGTTCTTAGGTACTCTCTACCATTGTTAAGAACGAAACACTTGCAACCAAATACTCTTAGATGAGTGATGTTAGGAGGTCTTCCAACAAACAATTCATAAGGAGTTTGTTGTATTCCTTAGTAATCAAACATCTATTCTGAGTATAGCAGGCGGTATTAATCGCTTCAACCCAGTAAGCCTCACTTATTTCAATGTCAGCAAGCATTGTTCTTGCGGCTTCCTTCAGGGTACGATTCTTCCGTTCAGCAACACCATTTTGCTGTGGTGTCCTTACTGAGGATAACTGATGTTGAATACCTTTGGAGGTACAATATTCAGTTATGTACTGGTTTACAAACTCAGTACCATGGTCTGTCCTTATGACTCTTACCTTGTCATTTTTCATGACTTCAAGCTTATTCAGCAAGTTAGGTATTTCAGTCTTGGTTTCAGATTTGTGCTTGATGAATACTACGCAAGTGAATCTTGAATAGTCATCTACCACGACTAGACCATACTTCTTACCAGCATAGCTTGTTGAAGAAGATTCAAACAAGTCCATGTGCAAGAGTTGTAAAGGTTTTGTAGTTGACGGTACTGCCTTGTTCTTGAAAGAGGATTTGGTTTGCTTTCCTTGCTGACATGCATTGCAAACACCATCATTCTTAAAAGTAACCCTAGGTAATCCAACTACAAGTGCCTTTTTAGACAGCTTATTCAGCGTCTTGAAGTTTAGATGACTTGTTCGTTTATGCCATAACCATGCTTTTTCAGCAAGGCAATCATGATCTGAGACCAGGCATTTTTCAACGTTTGCTGAAGACCAATCAACGGTGTACAATCCTCCTGATCTTCTTGCAATCATTATAACCTTTTTAGTCTCAAAATCTACAAGTTTACATTCATCACTTTTAATTTCGATGAAGTATCCTTTGTCAGCAAATTGACTCATGCTGAAAAGGTTAAACTTAAGATTTTTGACATAAAGAACTCCAGAAATGGTTATACATCCCAACTTCACATCACCATAGCCTTTTGTAGATCCGGAGCCTCCACCAGCAAACCTTATTGTTGGACCTTTAGACCACCGTCTATAGTTTATAAGGTTATTCTTGTTGCCCGTCATGTGCTTTCCACAGCCACTATCAAAGTGCCAGATTGCATCGTTTGTCTCCGTGGCTGCAGTCTGCACAATCAAGAGCAAACAAGTTAATTATCCATTGATGGATGTCCATTAACATGTTCAAGAATGCGTCCAGTGGAAACCCAAGTCTGAAGTTTTTCAACTTTGACTTGTTTTCTACTTGCTGAGGAACTAGGAGGTTTTGAGCTAAAAGACTTTTGACTCGTGCTGGTCAAATCCACTTTCTGATGTGGTGTCTTGCTCTGTTGACCTTTTTGCTGAACATACTTTTCAGTAAGTTCTTTTCTAGCAAGGTTCCTTCTAGTCCTAGCATTGGGAGTCTTTTCAGAACTCTTAGGCTTGGTTTTCTTCATCTCTTTGAAGTATCTTTGCTGACTTTGCTTATACTCATAAAAGAGTTGACTTTGCTTGGTTTTGAAACCGAGTCCACTCTTTGGAGAATGCTGAGCTTTAGCATCAGCAACCTTACTTGATTCAGGTTTGTCAGCAAAGGACTTCTGATTACTTTTGGTAATCTTGCCTTTAGACTTAACAACTTGCTTTTCAGCAACTTGTTTGGCGGAATGCTTCACGGCATTCTTTTTCTTTCCAGTTTGCTTCACAGCAACCTGTTTTCCTTTTAAAGTCTTGTTACTTTGAGCAGCAACAGCGGGCTTTATGGTCATAGGTACTTGATTGCATGTTTCAGCAACTTTAGTTTGACCAAACTGATAGATCACTGGTGGACTACTATCAGTAGCACGTACAAAGGAGATAGGTGATTTATCTTTTCTCAAGATTTCTACGTTATCACCTTCACACGTTGCTCCTAAACCTTCTTTCTGAGATGGATCTCTCAAATAAGAGTTTAGTTCAGTCAGCGTATTACTCGCTTCCACATAAGATTTGAAATTGATTTTCATCTTTTTCATTTCTTGGATTTCAGCAAGTAACTTTAGAATTGAGGACTGATACTCTTCTAATTCTAACGCCATTTGAGAATTTTTCTCTGCAGCCTCAGCAATCAACTTCTTAAGACGCCTTATTTCAGCATCCTTTTCTTCTGTCTCTTCCTTCAGCAAAACGTACTTTTCAGTAGTTTGCTTGGTCAGAGTTTCAGCAAGTTGAAGTTTTTCTTGCTGTTTGCTGAGAGTTTTCTCAAATCTTTCGATTTCTCCTTGAATCTTGTCAAGGTCAATCTCGTCTTCACTTTCTGAATCAGAGTCAGAGGTAGAATCATTTACCTGACCGGCCATGAGGCAGAATTCGTAGTTCGACACGTCTGGATAAGCTTCCATAGCTATTCCACACACTTCTTTGCCAATCTCCACGTTTAGAGTGGCTTCCTCATCGTCGGTGTCTGAACTTTCATCCTCACTGTCCTCGGAGCTTGTCTCAATGCATAATGCATCGATTTTTGCTTGAAGCTTCTTCTTTTCTTCAGCAATGAAAGCTCTTTTGAACTTCTTCTTCTTTTCAGTAGATTTGCCTTTCAGCAAGGGGCAATTTGCTTTGAGGTGTCCAGGCTTTTTGCAGTAAAAACATAGATCATTTCCAACTGCTGGCTCTTCTGATGATGTAGCTTGCTGAGCTTGCTTGTTCAGCGAGCTAGTGTCATTCTTGTACTTATGGTAGTTATTACCAAGATGCTTTTTCAGCTTCTCTTTTGCTTTTCGCCTTTCAAGTTCCTTACTGATGAATTTCTTCATGTTTTTAACAACTAAAGCATTTTCATCAGCAGGCTCTTTATCATTCTTCTTTTCAGAAGATGACGGCTTTGCAGCAAGAGCAATGTTTTGCGATTTTTCAGCAAACACATTTTCTCTTTGTTTTGTCTCATAGTTGACAGTAGCAAGATGAGAGAACAACTCAGTTGGTGTAATGTCAGGCATTCCTTGATTGTAATAGAAATTCTGAGTATGGATCCATTCTTGATTCAAACTCCTGATGATAGTTTTCACTTTCTCAGAATCTGAATAAAAATTTCCAACACCCAGCGCTGCCATTTCACTAACAAGAGTTGTGAATCTGAAGTCCAAGTCTTCCAGTGACTCGTTAGCACCTTGCTTAAAGTTTTGAAACTTCAGCTTAAGTACTTCAAGTTTGTTTTCCTTGGTCTTGTCAGATCCAGCACAAAGATCTTGAACCATTTTCCAAGCCTCCTTAGCAGTCTTAGCACCCCACAGTTTGCACTGTATGGTATCCGGAGTTGATCTGATGATGATATTTCTTGCTTGGCCATCAAGACGGAATCTCTTAGCTTCGTCAGAAGTCCATTCCTCTCTTGGTTTTGGCACAACAGTATCTGAAGGTTCGCCTTGGATGGTTTCCTTTCCAGCTTCAGTGGTTCTATGAGGGAAACTCCTTACAACCTTGGTGATTTGATAGGTCCATCATTAATGACGGTGACCATATCATCACTAATGGCCTCAAGATGTAACATCATGTTGTTTCGCCATTTCTCGTAATTTTCCAGCTTCAGCAAGGGAGCATCTCCTAAAGACATCCTGTCAGCAAAGCACTACCAAACTTGATCAAATGAAAGTGATTTAAGGAAAGCACTTAAGGGGATCTAGGTTCAGGGCAGAAGGCTAAAGAACCTCCTACTCTGATACCACTTGTTGGTCCCTTTAAACAACAAGAAAAGACTAGAGGGGGGGGGGGTGAATAGTCTTTTCAAACTTTTGTCGTTTAAAACTTTCTCAGCAAGTACTTATTACTTTTCAATAATGAGGTTGCTGATACTTAACTTTCTCAGCAAGTGTAAGTTACTTTACAGTAGCTTGGTTTGCTGATACTTAAAATCAGAGAGCGGAAGTCTTTGAAACAATAAGTGCTTTTTCAGCAAGTAAAGTGTTTCAGCAAGTGATGTGAGTGACTGTGTACAATACAGAAATAATTTGCTGAAAGCTAAATGCAGTAAGTAAATCACACAAACGCTTTTAGAGTGGTATCTGAGAGTGGCGTAATCTCCCAACTAATCCACTTTGTCCTTTCTAGGACTGAATCCACTAAGATATGATTGAGGTTCCTTACAATCTCCTATCTAAAGCGATTCAACAGAAACCAAAGCACACTTGCTTTGTTTCCAACCTAAACTAGAGAACTCAACCTTGTTCTCCACCAAACTTGGTACTTTTAATCAGCAAAACTGTGCTCGATTAAGTTCCCCCTGAATATCACGCCTGAAAGGGTGTATTTTCAGTTAGAGAGTTTTGGGGTGAGATAACTTAATTATAACTTATTCAGTTACAACAAGTAATCTAAGAAACACAACTTGGAATACTTTGCAGTAAACAAGTTTGATTGTTTCTGGTGTCAAGACTTGTTCTTGTTCGAAAGAAAGAACACTTAACTAATTTCTTAGCCGAGTTTGTTCTACTTCTTCACAAGTAGCTTTTCAAGCTTTAAGTCTTGGAACGGATCAATGGCAGTAAGAGAGTTTGAAGGTTTGTGAGTTTTAAGCACAAGTGAGAGTTTGATCACGTTGTTGACACACTTCAACTCTTTGCCTGATGACCTCTATTTATAGTGCAAGTAAGGAGCCGTTTGAATTTTAAATCCTAAGGCTTTTGTTCCTTAACATGTCACTATCTTGCTTTTGTACTTTCAGCACAACCTTTGTTTGTCTTCTAGTCTTCATTTCCTTTGTGTAAGCTTTGCATTAAATGCATCTTTGAAAAGAATTCAAACAGTAACATTGGAGCGCAAAAGCACGTACATTCAGCAAGAGGTCACATGTGTTCATCAGCAAGTGTTCATTCTCAGTTTTAGCAAGCACAACGTACTCTGTCTTTCAGATTTTCACTTATGCAATGCTGTTGCTGAAAATTTCACTTTCTGAGCAACACGTGCCTTACCAGTCTTCAGCAATCTTCAAGTCTTCAAGTCTTCAAGTCTTCAGATCTTCAAAAGTCTTCAAGATTCTGACCGGTTTCTTATTTGCTTCAATAATTTGTTTGTAATAAACAAAATACATCTTCAGCAAATACTTCAATAGGTCATTTTCTTTTCAGAAAATCAAAGCTAAGCATCAATAAGATATTTTCTTTTCAGAAAATAAAATACATCATACGCTAAGGTGTCAATAGATTAATTTCTTTTCAGAAATTAAGGTACGTCATCCACCACGATAAAAACTTATCTAACACCTATCTAAGTCATCAGCAAACGTTCCTCTTTTACAATGTCCTTTAAAAATTCTAAAATCCTATGGACCTTAAGAGTACTAGTTACTGGACTGTTCTTAATTTAGCATGGTTAATTGCTCATCAAAATTACAAGTTTCCTAACAAAGATACTAATTACTGTTTGTAGGAACCATGCTTCCACGAGACAAGAAGAAAGCTGGCTCATCTAAGAGCAAGAATGGTAAGGGGGAAGCATCAAGCTCCCGACCTTCCCACGAGCTGTTCGAGTTGTCTCTTGCCGCAATCGATGTCCGTCAGAGGCTCGAAGCAGAGCAAGCTCAAGGGGGGCGATCAACTATACCGGATAGAAGGATTGACATCCCGGACGGACTTGCTAACATGCCATGTTACAGGACGCTCTCCCGATTGGCAAGGAAGAGGAATTGGGGTTGGTTTACTTCCAACCGATTCAAGGGGTATGATACGAGCCTCCTCCATGAATTTTATGCGGGGTACACAGATCTTGAGGAGAAAGAGGGGGTACTCGTTAGAGGCGTAATTGTGTCATGGACGCCGGCCTCAATTTCTGCATTTATCCATTTTGGGGAACGGGAGTTCACCAAAAGCAACCACTCCTACGTGTATTCGAGGGCCACTAGAGGAATTGGAACTGGCATCACATATGTGGTTTGCAACAGGAAATATGTGTATCCAGATACCGGGGCACAACCTGGACGAATCCATCAGAGTGACCTTAGTATTGAGGCTAAGGTGGTCATGAAATTCTGCATTTTCAACTTGATCCCTAGAATGAATGACACGTGGATACAGCCGAATTGCGCTGAGCTCCTCTACTGCTTGTTGGGCAAGCATCGAATAGACATTGGTCAGATCATGTATGCAGAATATGAGCGTCATTGGGAGAAGAAGAAGAAGCCCTTCATTTTTCCGAGCTTCATCACAGCATATTGCAAATATCACGGGGTTGAGGACATTGATGAGGGGGATTGCGAGGTCGCTGCCCTTTCCCCTTCAACTATTGATGTGCAACTGAGTAGGTATCAAATGAAGAACCCCACAGTTGTTGCTGCTGATGTTGAAGCTTCCCTCCAACAGAATGATTCTGACGATGATAATGATGATGAGGAGAATGAGGATGCTATGGAAGCTGACGATGGCCGAGTTCCTATCCCTGATATTCCTTCTGTCCGTAGAGCACCACATGCACCGCCTCGAGTACCACATGGGTCTCAAGGTTTTGACTTCTCTGATTTTCGGGCCCACTTTGATGCTAGTATTGCAACCTTGACCACTTCTGTCCAAGGGTTGCAACATAACCTTGATGGACACATTGCCCAACGCAACCGTGATTGGGAAATAGCTGAGGAACATCGCCGGAATGAGAGGGAGATAATGTGGGAGCAGCAACAGCTCATCCGTCAGCAACAGGAGCCCCTGCAACAGTCCAATGATCTCCTGTCTGACATGTGGAGGGACTATTATGGGGATTTCAATCCCGATAATTAGTCTTTTCACATGTCCGTTCTTGTATACTCAGCCGACCGAGGCCAAACAGTTCGGTAACATCTAGTATCACTTTTTATTTACTCATTCTCTTTTGCTAGGGACTAGCTTAAGTTTCATGAGGGGGATGGGATGTGAACCGTGATGTTAAGTATTGTTTGGCTTTATGATGTTAAGTATGGTATCTTGTATTTTGTTTGCATTTGCACGTTTACCGCTTTCTTAGTATTTAGTTGCATACACTACGTTCATCCTAGTATAGTCTTGCATGTTTTATGTGGAGTTTATTGCCAAATTTTTTGAATGTTTTTATTGGGTAGATTAACTAATTATGACATTAATCATATGCTTCATCTCTATGAATTTGTTTGAGGTTTTTCTCGCTTGGCTTGTCACATTTATGTTTGCACTTAGTTAAACTTGGTAGTCTCGACATCACTTAGTGGTGTTTTCTCTACTGCGGTTCACGAAGGCCTTTATAATAGGATGATGCATGTTAGGATCTTATGGTTGTTTTCCCGAGTAATTATGTACCTAAGAGGCAACAAGTCTTCACCTTGCTTTAAGATTGCTAAATGCCTAGGAAGGAGGTAGTGTAAGATTGTGTGATCCTTTGTTTGCAACCTATTCTTTCGAGTAGGTTTGGGGAGGGGGTTACGCTATCATCAGACTTGTTTTTTAATTTTTAGTGTGTGTTGTGAGGTTATTTTCGTTTTTCGTAAATTTTATACTCCAACCTATTCTTTCGAATAGGTTTGGGGAGGTTGTTTGTGTGTCATTGTTTCTTTTTCGTTGTGCTACTGCTTGCTAGAAAAAAAATCAAAAAAAAGAAAAGAAAAAAGTTCCAGGAAAAAGAAAAAAATATGGAAAAGAAAAAAAATGAAATAAAAGAAAGACCCCAAAAAAGCAAGGAAGGGTCCAAAAAAAAAGAAGCCAAAAAGCAGTTTAGCAAAGTGTTTGTCTCATTTTTCAATTCTTGTAATGTTCGTAATCGAGTTGTAATTTTTTGTCTTCTGTTTGTTTGAGTGTCATCTGTGCTAGACCACCCTGGTCCTGTCATTCAGGAAGTGGTGAATAGTTTAAGGCTTTGCTTAAGAGATGGGTAGAATAGGGGAGTGTTATCGTTTTTAGGGAACCCTCATTCGTTTGATGAGAGCCATTATTGGTTCGACCTCTTTGAGGAAAAGTCTTAACTTGGTGAACAACAGTAAGTCCTCAGTTTCATAGGCACGGGACAACCATTCGTATTTTAACATGTTTCATTACGTCGTCACTGACTAGGTCCAGGTAGAGAATGTTACGAGAGACTATCTTGTTTGACATAAGTGCTTATGTGAATGTGTATGAGTCAATCGAGGCATTCTTCAACCAATATCCATGTTATGATTTGTATGGTTTTTGTTCATAAGTTTTTTGATAGATTCAATAGATTATTTCATTTCACTTGGCTTGAGACTCCATTTTTTGTGTTGCATTGTTTTTTGCATTAGAGTCTAGCTTAGTTGCTTGAGGACAAGCAAAGGTTCGTTTTGGGGAGTTTGATGAACGTGTATTTTACACCTTCATTCGAGTCTTTTTTCACCTATTTTTGGTATCCTCTATGTTAATTTAGCTATATTATAGTGCGTTTTATTAGAATAGTATCACGTTTCCCTTTAGTTTACATTTTACAGGTTTTAGGTGAAAAACGTGGTTTTTCGGGAAATTATATTGAAGAGAACGAAGAATCGGTGTTTCGAGGACATTTTTGGAGTATCTAGAAGATTCCGGATGGGATTTGAAGTCTAGGGGTCGAGTTTGAAGGTTTAAAGGTCACTGGAAGGCAAAATCTGAGTCCGAAAAGGAGAAGAAATCCAAAAACGCGTCAAAAATGCGTCCCTCGCCGACTGGAGCTCCCGGGCGGTTCGCCTGGTGTGTGGGGCGACTCGCCCCACGCTTGTCGAATTCCTATATAGTTGCAGTTTCTCTACGTTTTTTCATACTTTCTCAGACCTTTTTTATACCTTTCTCATTAGTTTTAGGTAGGAATTCTCCAGAGCCTGTTCTCGGAATTCTTAGCATAGGAGACAATTGTTCTTATCAATTTGGAGCTTGTGAGATCGCGATTCTTCGGAGATTGACAACCTTCGTCGCTAAGTCTCTTGTTGGTGATAGTATGTGATTTCTTAGCGAGGGTTAATAATTATGCATGATGGCGGTAATGCGAATCAGACTTTGAGTTATTGCTTTATTTCTTTGATCTATCTAAGCCCTCTATCTTCGTAGTGTTGAATTGAACGGAACACATTGGACAATTCATGATCTTATATCTCTATGCAAAACGATCGGGTACTTCATGCACGATTATTAACCTGCTATGCTTTGAATGATCATACTATCACTAACTTCCATTATCTTGAAAAGAAAAATCTGTGCTAAGTCGTCTGTTGATTTTATAGTTTAAGTTAAATTAGATAAAGCTAGTTATAGTCCTTAGAGATCGACACTCGAGGTTATTTTACTGCTACACTACGGTTTTCGTTGTAGTTGTGAATTGCCTTTGGCTAAAAACAAATTTATTTGATTAATTTGAATCTGACAAATTCCAGTTCATCACTGGAGACGATAAGTGAAGCGAGAACCAAGGCCTTGACCAACATCCTCAGATACCAAGCACTGATCGCGAAGACCTACAACAAGGGCGTAAAGGAGAGAGACTTCCAAGTAGGAGACTTAGTACTCAGAAGAGCGGACATCCTGGGCAAAGTTGGAAAGATACAACCCAACTGGGAAGGCCCCTACAAGATAATTGAAGCAAGATCCAATGGAAGCTATCGTCTCCAAGACATGGAGGGAAGAGTATTGAAGAACCCGTGGAATACTTCCAACCTCCAGAGGTTCTACGCTTGAGTTGTTTAACGAAAAAGATTTTTGAAGAGCTCCTGTGAAAGGCCCAAGATCGAGAAGGATTCCTCACAAGCTTGTGTGAGAGGTACCCTCATGTTTTATGGTTCAAGATTGTATGATGCATAAAATGTTGTAAGAAAGCTGGCCGAGAAGCCCCCCATGGTAATTGAATTTCTGCCAAATCAATACAATGCCTATCTTTCAACAAAGAAAATGTTAGAGTATAGAACTACTATACTCAAAACATAATAAAAAGCTACTCGATCAAGAGAGCTTGTTCGATCCAAAAAAGAGCTCCCCGAATTCACACATCGGGATAAAGCTCCCCGCTCTCTCATCTTTTGAGGAACTTAATCGAGACACTTTTTAAAGAAGTGAAAACGAGGAAGGCGAAGAAATCGAGCAGGAGGAGCTCAACACTTAGTTTTTCTGGCTCAACACTTAGAGTTTTTTCTGAGTTGGCAAGAAAATCGACAAGTATATTGATTACTTTCATAGCTCGAGGAGCTTAACTCGAAGTATTACCAATGAAGATTATTCTGTTTATAAAAGGTGCTGAAACTTCCCTCATCGACTCTAACTTATACATGTTTAACTACTCTATCAAGTTATACGTCATAACAGAAAAAGAGTTAGTAAAATTCATAAGTATAAGCAAGGAAACGAAGAGCAACAAACTTTTTATTGAAGGAAGGAGCGAAGAGACATAAGGTGATAATTTATATTACAACAGGGAGATATGTTTCAACATGTGCCACCAAGGGCCGAATAGAAAATAAGGAAAATTGTTCAGAAAAAACGCCAAGTACAGAAAAATAATGTTTACAACATCACCGAGCATACTCGGCCTTCAAGCTCTTCGATTCAGCGGGTCCGACTACCGGAGAGGTCAGTGACCGGGACACTTGTGCTAGTTCCTCACCGCACCGGGCTCAGCAACTCTTGGATCTCAGCCGCGTCTCGCTCCTGAGCCTGAGATTCCTTGATAGCCTTCTCGTACAAAATCAGCTCAGGCTCGATGAAGTCAGCTGGTTGCCCAATAACTGGATCGTTCACCTTAATCGAAGAAGCGTTGCGGAGAGCTGCCTTCTCAAAGGGGTAAAGGATCCCGGTCCTTAGGCACTCAAGGACCCATGAAGGGAGATAGGCTGGTTTGCTGGGATAAGGCACTTCTGGGTCGGTCACCAGCTCCTCGAATTCACACGCTTCGTGCATCTCCTCGGTTATCTCCTCATCAGGGTAGTGAGAAAGGTCTTCGCGCCTACCAGGGTGCAGGTCTTCGCGAGTATCCGGATCAAAATCAGCAGGAAGCATGTTAACTCGTTTTAGCTGGCCGATACATGAGAAGAATCCCTCCTCGTGCGATGAGACTCGCACATCTTGCTGGGCCATTTTATAAGTGTCGGAGGCCATGAAGTCGCGAGCAGTAGCCAGGCGGCTGACCTTAAGGAAGGAGAGGACGCTGGTTTTGAACTTCTCCATGCAAATCGACAAGGTGGCATAAGCCCCCTTGTAGCCCTTGGTCCTCGACTTCTCCTTGGAAAGCTCCTTCTCGAGATGATTGACCTTGGCATAGAGCTTGCCGGTCTCTGCCTCGACGACTTTGTTCTTTTCTTGCTCGGCCGCGAGCCTCTTCTCCAGGTCCTCGATCACAATGCCTATGTCGGCGCGATCAGCAGCTACTTGGCCGTATGCCTCCTTCAAGTTCTCAAGCTACAACAAAGAAGAGTACATAGTTCGCGAGAAGAATAATTTCATACTTAGAAATTTATTTGGAAAAAATAAATAAGGTTACCTGAAGCGAGCACATGCTCAACTCGTGCGCGCGATCCAGGTCGCTCATTTGAATGAGCCTCTTCACCTCATCATGACTTGCAGCGGCCATCTTCCCCTTCTTGCGAGGAGGCTCATTGTTGCCCCTGAGCGTTAGCTTCCTCGCTCCCTTTTTAGCAGCAGGCCTCTCCGGCCTCTTTTCTGGCTCCGCTGCAGCAGTCTCCTCGGCCTGCTTAGCCTGCCTCGCTGCTGCTTCCTCCTCGGCCTTTTTTAACGCATCTACGGGGTTCTCGCGGGTTTCGAGACCCTCTTGCACCATTGCATCTCGATGATGCGAGGCACTCCTCGAAGGAGAAAGGTTCAGAGACCCAAGGATCTTCGTCTCCTTGTTAGCCAGTCTTTGTTTCCTTCTCTGCTCTTCCTTAGCGGCTAGAGTCTTCGACATGATCCAGTTGAACCAATGAACTTTGGAGGAAAAAACACAAGTTAGTAAAGAAAGCGAGAAGCAGAAAAAGCGAGAAGGAAAGTAAAAGCGAGCACACTGCAAGCAAGCAAAAAGAAGAAAAAGACAAGTATAAAGGCAAGTATGAAATTATTCTAGGCGTACCGAAGAGCACATCATTCGAGAACCTGTTCCCCGTGTACCCGGTGTAAGCATAAGGCGAAAGCCCAGCTAAGTAAGGAAGAGGCTGAAGAACGAGACCCCAGTAGAAGTACTTCTCGGGATTGGGTCCTCGGTTCTTCTCCTCGAGCTCCAAGACCCATGGGTCTAGCTCCGCTGGCAAAGGATGCTTCTCGGCTATTTTTCCTTGGTACATCAGCTTGGGCACTCCCCACTACGCATCCTCCTCGCTCATGTTTGGTAACTTCTTCTTCTTGATGTAGAAGTACCGGTGGAACCACTTATAGCCCGAGGAGGATGGAGCGTCCATGATGAATCCCAGGCCTGGTCGCGCTTTGAAGTAATAAAAATACTTGTTGCCCGAGCTCATCGAGACCCTGAAAAGCTGATTGAAATTGTGGAAGTTCAGCTCGATCCCGTTCTTCTTACAGAACACCCCAAAACAAACCAAAGTCCCAAAAGCACTTGGCACGAGTTGCAAAGGAGCGATCCCCAAGGTGTTGAAAATATCGCGGAAAGCCTCGCAGAAGGGCAAGATCCATCCTCGATCTAAGCTCAATCAGTGAACGGCCATGTATCCCGGAGCGCGTTGTAAAAAGTCTGGTCCTTCTTCGGAACGAGGATGTCGAACTTACTCTCGGGAAGGGTGTACTTCCACCGAGAGTAGCGATCTCATCCACCTTCACAGTAGATTCAGTTGTCGGGATGATGCCATCCTCGTTCTTCTCACCCTCGGGATCGGGGAGGTCCACCTTCAGAGCACTTTGCGTGAACTTGTTTTCGGTAGCCTTGCTGGACTTAGGCTCCTCGACGGCCTTAGCTTTGTCACTCTTAAGGGAGCGAGAGCGCTTCTTCGCTCTCTTAGGCTCCTCGGTATTAGCCTTTGCTTTATCAGCTGTTGGCTGCGCGAGATGTAGCTGGTATTCTTGTTTTTCCAGAGGATTTTGTGGTCGGGTGTTACTCGGAAACGAGAAGTCGATGGTGCGAGGATCCACTGAGTGATAACTGATCTCCTCCTCGGGAGCGTACCTCTTCCCGATAAGCACGTCTCTTTGAGCTTGCTTGTTCATCTCAGAGACAGAAGGAGACAAGGGTGCTGCAGTGCTCAGACCAGCTTCATTCCCGTGCACGTCCATTAAGGCCAGATGAGGTTCCTCCTCGTCATCAGTGACTATAGTTCGACGAACAGTTTGAGGAGGGAACCTAACCCTCTTCGGCGGTGGGTAGTCCGAGGAGATGTAGCGTCATCATCATCGCTCTCATCATCGCTATCAATTAGGACGATACCCTTGCCGCGCTGAACGGAGTGATCACCTTCCTCATATAAAGACAGAGCCAAGTCGCACCGCTCCGTGTCATCCATGTCCTCGATCTGAATATCCATCGGAAGCACCACATTAACAGCGCCATATTTTCGGCCGTGTACTTGGGCGGCTAAAGTAATCAGTTCCGTGGAGACCCCGGGGTTAGAAGGACCCCCCTCCTCTTCGGTCCGGTCATTAATGAAGTCGTCGTCCTCGCTACGACGCCTCTTACGAGTAACTTATTGATATGCCGCCTCCTCCTCCTCCTCGCTTTCATCATCATCATCATCATTGGCGTCTTCGCCTTCTTCACCCTCCTCGAGTTGTTCTTCCTCATCGGATCCTTCATCCTCCCCGAATTCAACAACGGGCTCCTCGCCCGCGGCGGCATGCTCCAAAGTATTGTCTAAGAACGTCGCCGATATATCTGACGTATCAGCTGACGTAGTATGGTCGCTCCCATACTCTCCAACTTCTCGGCGATTCTGGCTGTCGTCGCTCCTCTCGGACATCCTAAAGGGGTAGGCAAAGAAGAAATTAGGATGGTTGGTGATAGTCCGAGAGGTCCTTTTAGGTATATTCATTATGTTCGACCTCCCGAACAGAGAAAAATCTCAAAAAGTGGAGCAAGTATAATGAAAAAAGAAGTTATTTTACAGAAGCGAGGAGCATACAAACAGGCAAGAGCGAGCATGCACATAAAGGATCGAGGAGCAACCGAGCGACCAACCGCTCGAAAAACCTATGATTTCTATAGTTACACGCATAAATTGAAGGAAGCAAAAGGGGATGTACAGAAAATAAAAAGGGGAGGCATGCGAGTCTACAAGATCGATTAAGGCATATGAATCAACGACAACATGCAATTCAATGCCCGTTTACGTTTTATTAGGTCCATACAAGTATTGGCCGTTTCAACGTCGCCGTGCGCCGACAGAATTTCAGGCAACAAAAATGGTAAAGGGCGTACGCGCCCATAACAGCAAAATCAAGCAAAAGGCGAGCAAGTAAAGCATGTAACCGCAGTTAGGGTACGAAAACTTACTTGGAAGTGAGTGATTGAAGGTTGGAAATCAAAAAGTAAGCCGGAAAATATGGAACCCGTCTGAAAAACTTGAAATTGGACGCCGGAATAAGGTCCTCGCTCTCCGCTTGTATCGATGACTTTCTCGTTGATCACTTATAAACACTCCTCGCTCTCTCTATTTTCTCTGAAAAGTAATGTTGCGAAAAGTGTGGAATGACCAAGTATTGACCTATTTATAGAAGGGTATCTCGGGAATACGAACCATCGCATACCCTCGCTCCATCCGGGCCGAACACGTGGCCACTATCAACGGTCCAGATCACAGCCGCCTGACAAATTTCCAGATTTACCCTCCACGCTCCCGCTCTGACACTCCTTCCCAGGTGAACGTGGATTACCTAGTCACACCAGATAACCCACGGAGCGAGGACCATGTCATGTGGATTAATTAAGGAGCGACGAGCGACCATTCACCCGAGGAGAAAATTTTGATCGATTCATTTTACGAGATCGAGGAGCCACTTTATCATGAAGCTTCTCGACAAAGGGTCGAAAGAAATGGTGGCAAGAAGTCATTCCATTCCATTCACTCACAATTATCTCCTCGAGATAATTTACAAAGAAGATAGCGAAGAGGCAAAAAATCGAATACCTATTCCCACCAAGGAACACTTACCCGGATCCGATCTCTGCCCAGTAAATATACCCCTTTTATAAGGTCCGAGCAACGTCTGCTCGCACCCTATAAAGGGGGGGGGAAGGGAGAGATAGGAGGAGGGAAAGGCACCAAAGCACGAATTGATGAAACGGTTTGTCAGACTCGATTAATCAAATAAATTTATTATTTAGCCAAAGGCAATTCACAACTACAACGAAAACCGTAGTGTAGCAGTAGAATAACCTCGAGTGTCGATCTCTAAGGACTATAACTAGCTTTATCAAATCTAATTTAGAATATAAAAACAGCAGACGATAAGCAAAGGTTTTTCTTAACAGATAATGGAGATTGGTGATAGTATGGTCCTTCAAAGCATAACGGGTTAATAATCATGCGTAAATTCCTCGGTTTTGCATGGAGATCTTTGATCAATGAATTGTCCTGTTGTAATTATCAAACATTACGAAGATATAGATTTAGATAGGTCAAAGTCTATTAAATTGTCCAATTGTGTTCCGTAATTATTCAACACTACGAAGATATAGATTTAGATAGGTCAAAGACTATTAAATTGTCCAATTGTGTGCAATAATTAATCAACAATACGAAGATAGAGATTTAAATCGATCAAAGAAATAAAGCAATAACACGGAGTATAATGCGCGATATAGCCATTAGCATAATTATCAACCCTTCGCTAAGAATTCACATACTATCACCAACGAGAAGTTTAGCTACTCATAGTTGTCATGCAATCAACAGAAATCATAGAAGAAAACATGTTGAAAGATATATAAAAATATGTAGAAAAACTGTAAGATACAATGTTACCGAAGGTTGTCAGTCTCCGAAGAATCGCGATCTTACAAGCTCCAAACTGCTATGAAAAAGTATCTCCTAAGCTATGAACCCCCAGAACAGGCTCTGGGAAGTTCCTACCTAAAACTACAGAGAAAGGTGACAGAATAGGTCTGGAAAAGTATGAAATTCGGAGAAAAACTGAGCAACTATATATAGTATTCGAAATAGTGTGGGGCGAAGGGCCCCACACACCGGGCGATTCGCCTGGTGTGGGGCGATTCGCCCCACATCCCGGGAGATTCGCCCGGGAGTAAATTTCGGGATTTTGCGCGTTTTCGACGCGTTTTTGGATTTCTTCCCCTTTTCGGACTCGGTTTCTGACTTCTAGTGGCCTTCTAACCTCCAGATTCGACCCCTAGACTTCAAATCCTATCCGGAAACATTCAGCTACTCCAATTAGGCTTCTGGAACACCAATTCCTTGTCAACTTCAATATAATTGCCCGGAAATCCTCGTTTTTCAACCAAAACCTGTAAAATAAAAACTAAAGGGAAACGTGACACTATTCTAATAAAATGCACTAAAATATAGCTAAATTAACATAGAGGATAGCTAAAATAGGTGAAAAGGACCTAAATGAAAGTGTAAAATACATATTCATCAAAGTCCCCAAACCGAACATTTGCTTGTCCTCAAGCAACTAAGCTAGACTCTAATGCAAAAAACAATGCAACACATAAAATGGAGTCTCATGCCAAATAAAATGAACTAATCTACCAAATCTATCAAAAAACATATGAACAAGAACCATATAAATCAAAGCATGAATATAGGTTGAAGAATACCTCGATTGACTCATACACATCCACATAAGCACTTATGACAAGACAAGATAGTCTCTCGTAATATTCTCTACCTGGACCTAGTCAGTGACGACGTAATGAAACATGTTAAGATACGAATGGTTGTCCCGTGCCTATGAAACTGAGGACTTACTGTTGTTCACCAAGTTAAGACTTTTTCTCAAAGAGGTCGAACCAGTACTGGCTATCATCAAACGAAGGAGGGTTCCCTATAAAAGATAACACTCCCCTATTCTACCCATCTCTCAAGCAAAGCCTTAAGATATTCACCACTTCCTGAATGGCAGGACGAGGGTGGTCTAGAACAGATGACACTCAAAAACAAAAGAAAAGATAGAAAATTACAAACACGATTACGAACATTACAAGAATTGGGAAATGAGACACAACACTTTGCTAAACTGCTTTTTGGCTTTCTTTTTTTTTTGGCCCCTTCTTGGTTTTTTGGGGTCTTTTCCATTTTTTTTTTCTTTCTTTCTTTCCAGTTTCTTTTTTCTCTTTTTTTTTCTTTTTTCCTGGAATTTTTCTTTCTCTTTTTTCGATTTGTTTTTAGCCAGCAGTAGCAAAACGAAAAAGGAACAAAATGACTCACACGACTTCCCCAAACCTATTCGAAAGAATAGGTTGGAGTAAAAAATTTACGAGAAAGGAAAAATAAACTCACAACACAGAAATGAAAAATGAAAAACAAGTCTAGTGATTGTGTAACCCCCTCCCCAAACCTATTCGGAAGAATAAGTTATAAACAAAGGATCATACATCCTCACACTACCTCCTTCCTAGGCATTTAGCAATCTCAAAGCATGGTGAAGACTTGTTGCCTCTTAGGTACATAATTACTCGGGAAACAACCATAAGACCCTAACATGCATCATCCTATTATAAAGGCCTTCGTGAACCGCAGTAGAGAAAACACCACAAAGTGATGTCGAGACTACGGAGCTTAACTAAGAGCAATACATAAATGTGACAAGCCAAGCGAGAAAAACCTCAAACAAATTCATAGAGATGAAGCGTATGATTAATGGCATAGTTAGTTAATCTATCCAATAAAAAAGTTCAAAAAATTCGGCAATAAACTTCATATAAAACATGCAAGACTATCCTAGGATGAATGCAGTGAATGCAACCTAAAAAACTAAGAAAGCAGTAAACGTGCAAATGCAAATGCAAACAAAGAACAAGATACTAATCAACACAAAGCCAAACAATACTTAACATCGCGGTTCACATCCCATCCCCCTTATGATTCTTAAGCTATCCCCTAGCAAAAGAGAATGAGTAATAAGAAGTGATACTAGATGTTACCGAACGGTTTGGCCTCGGTTGGCTGAGAGTGGACATGTGAAAAGACTAATCATCGGTATGGTAATCCCCATAAAAGTCCCTCCACATGTTAGACAGGAGCTCATTGGACTGCCGTAGAGCCTCCTGTTGCTGCTGGATGAGCTGTTGCTGCTCCCACCTTTGTTGCCTATCCTCTCGGCGATGCTCCTCGAATGTCTCCCAATCGCGGTTGTGCTGGGAAATGTGCCCGTCGAGGTCCTGTCGCAAGGCCGCGGTATTGGCATCAACTCTATCGAAACGATCGTCGAGGTAGGCCCGGAATTCAGAGATGTCAAATCCTCTAGACCCCTGTGGTGCTCGAGGCGGTGCATGCGGTGCTCTATGGACAAATGGAATATCCGAGATAGGGGCTTGGCCATCATCAGCCTCCATAGCATCCTCATAATCATTCTCATTATCAGAATAGCTCGGTTGGAAGGGTACTTCCACATCAGCTTGCGGCAGCCGTGGGGTTCTTCAGCTGATACCTAGCAAGCTGCACCTCAATAGTCGAGGGTGAAAGGGCAGCGAACTCGCAATCCCCCTCGTCAATGTCCTCGACCCCATGATATTTGCAGTAGGCAGTGATGAAGCTCGGAAAGATGAAGGGCTTCTTCTTCTTTTCCCAGTGGCGCTCATACTCTTCATACATGATGTGCCCGATGTCGATCCGATGTCTGTCTATCAAGCAGTAGAGGAGCTCGGCGTAATTGGGCTGTATCCATGTGTCATTCTTCCTAGGGATCAAGTTGAAGATGCAGAATTTCATCATTACCTTAGCTTCAATGCTAAAGTCGCTCTGACGGATCCGTACAGGTTCTGCCCCGATTTCTGGATATCTGTACTCCCTGTTGCAGATCACGTCTGTAATATGTCTTCCTATCCCCCTAGAGGCCCTCGAATACAGGTAGGCATGGTCGCTCCCTGTGAACTCCTGCTGCCCAAAATGGATGAATGAAGAAATGGACTCTGGTGTCCATGGTATTATCAGGCCTCGAACTAGTACCCCATTCTTCTCCTCGAGATCAGTGAATCCAGTGTAGAACTCTTGGAGGAGGGTCACGTCGTACCCCTTGAACCTCTTGGAACTATACCAAACCCAATTCCTTCTTGATGCCAATCGGGATAGCGTCCTATACCCCGCCGTTCCAGCTACTGCCTCCGGGATATCAATCCTCCTGTCTGGAATGATCGATCTTCCCCCTTCGGCCATCTCCGCTTCAAGCCTTTGTCGGACATCTATAGCAGCTAAAGACATCTCGTACATGTTGTGAGAAGGTTGGGAGCTTGATGCTACTCCCTTTCCCTTCTTGCTCGAGCCAGCTCTCCTCGATCCTCTTGGAGCCATGATTCTGATGAATGTGTATTTTACACTTTCATTTGAGTCTTTTTCACCTATTTTAGCTATCCTCTATGTTAATTTATCTATATTTTAGTACATTTTATTAGAATAGTGTCACGTTCCCTTTAGATTTTATTTTACAGGTTTTGGTTGAAAAACGAGGATTTCCGAGCAATTATATTGAAGATGGCAAGGAATTGGTGTTCCAGAAGCCTATTTGGAGTATCTGAAGGTTTCCGGATAGGATTTGGAGTCTAGGGGTCGAATCTGGAGGTTAGAAGGCCACTAGAAGTCAGAAACCGAGTCCGAAAAGGGGAAGAAATCCAAAAACGCGTCGAACCGCCCGGGACATGGGGCGAATCGCCCCACACCGGGCGAACTGCTCGGTGTGTGGGGCGAATCGCCCCACACTTATTCGTAGCCTATATATAGTTGCTCAGTTTTTCTCCGAAATTCATACTTTTCCAGACCTATTCTCTCACCTTTCTCTGTAGTTTTAGGTAGGGACTTCCCAGAGCCTGTTCAGGGGGTTCGTAGCTTAGGGGACACTTTTTCATAGCAGATTGAAGCTTGTAGGATCGCAATTCTTCGGAGATTCACAACCTTCGGTAACATTGTATCTTACAGTTTATTCTACTTATTTTTTATATCTTTCAACATGTTTTCTTCTATGATTTCTGTTGATTGCATGCCGATTATGAGTAGCTAAACTTATCGTTGGTGGTAGTATGTGAATTCTTAGCGAAGGGAAGATAATCATGCTAATGGCTATATCACGCATTATACTCCGTGTTATTGCCTTATTTCGTTGATCAGGCTCAGCCTAAATTCTCGTATGTTGTATTAATTATTATGCACAATTGGACCCTCGTTGACCTATGCGCATGTTTATCTTCGTAGTGTTGAATAATTACGGAACACAATTGGACAATAGTGCTTGACTTGTCAGTATCATTATCTTCGTAGTGCTTAATAATTGCAACATGACATTAGATTGATCAAAGATCTCCATGCAAAACCGAGGAATTTACGCATGATTATTCACCCGTTATGCTTTGAAGGATCATACTACCACTAATCTCCATTATCTGTTAGAAAAACCCTTGCTATACTGTATGCTGTCTTTATATTCATAGTTAAATAGATAAAGCTAGTTATAGTCCTGAGAGAACGACACTCGAGGTCATTCTACTGCTACACTACGGTTTTCGTTGTAGTTGTGAATTGCCTTTGGCTAAATAACAAATCTATTTGATTGAACCGGGACCCGACAAATCCGCGTTCATCAGATTCCTACAAACAGCAATTAGTATCTTGTATGACGCAAAACAGACCTATGCATATGTAAATGTACGAGCGAACAAACGAGCAATATTTACAACAATCCAACTCCTCAAAAACCAAATGCCTAGTCTAGCTACTTCATCACGCAACATATCAATGTAACTACTACAATAACATATCACATTATGCTCTTGCTAAACAACAAATGCCTTGAATCACAAGGCTCAATTGATACCATAGTAACAAAAAATCTAACATCATAAATCCTCAACTCCATCAATCATGCATTCTACCATTACATCCACCATTATCATATCAACAAACACATGTTTAAACATGGAATGAAAGTAAAAGATACATTTCCTAACAAGATATATCATCTAATAGCAAAAAATCTCAAACCAAAAAACCAAGCCTAATTGAACATGCAATTGATAATGAATAACGTTTCTAATCACATAAATCATCAACCCATACATCATACAAGCTTATTTGAAGCATAAATCAAAAAAACCCCAAATTTGAAAAATTAGGGTTCATGTGAGATTACCTCAAATCCGAACATTGAATGAACTAGAAAGAAATTTGTTCGGATGAAAAGAAAGAGCACGTAACGGGCTTCGATTGAAGCTAAAGAATACACAATTTGATGGAAATATGAAGAAGTTATGAAGGTTTGAAGATATTTTGAAATTGGAGGAATTTTTTGGAGTTTAGATGATTAAGATGGAGAAAAATGAGGAAATGGGGAAGAATCCCCGATTTTGTTCTGCAGACTCGCGGGGCGAGTCGCCCCACGCCTGGGGCGAGTCACCCCGTGCGGGGCGAATCGCCCCGCGCGCCCAAAGCGCGGGCGCGCTCTGGACTCGTAGGGCGATTCGCCCCCCACCTCCTGAGGTGGGGAGACGAACTTTCCGAAAAAAATGCGGTTTTTAAGTCCCCGAAAACCATTGTTTCTCACAAAACACTCGAAAAATCTCACTCAAACATAATATAAGAACATACGACACAAAGACGAACAAATTCACATATGAAAAGCAAATTGTTCAAGTATGAATACATGCAATAAAGCGGTAAAGAAAGCGATAAAAACCCGGGGTTGCCTCCCGGATAGCGCCATTGTTTAAAGTCTTTGACTCGACTCCTGTCTGTGCCTAACTCTTCTTCTTGAGGGTACTAGACTTCCCCTTCATGGATCTCCTCCTCATGCCTTGAACCTGTGAATAAGAATGAACATAGACATTAAGACCACTGTAGTCAATAGTGTGAGAAGTATCAGGTGGATCAGGTGGATCAGATATGGCTCGCAACACATGTTGCTTGCCATCCACTTCAATAGTGCAAGTCCTTCGGTAGATATCCATTACGGAGCGTAGCTTAGTCAAGAACGTTCGCCCCAAGAGAATGACATCCCCCGTCCCAGGTGTAGACGCCCGCATAACTACAAAATTGGTGTATACAGAAGCTTCACCAATCTTGACCAATACATTCTTCACAACGCCTTCGGGTCTCACAAAGGATCCATCCACCAGTTGCACAATAGCCTTATGCACAGATAGTTTTCCAAGGCTACTCTTCTCGAACACATTCAAAGGGATCACATTGGAGTAGGATCCCATGTCTAGTGTGGCACGGACATCTTCAAGTTCCCCAATCCCGACCTTAACATCGAAACTTTGAGGGAGTGGCTCGGGATCCTCTTGCTCCTCTTCACTCTCGTCAGCACCAAGGTCCTTCTCTTCTTCCTTAGCCTGTGGGGGCACTTCCCCCTTGCAACTCTCGCACTTAGCAACCTTCTTGATGGTGATTTCAACAGGTAGATCACCCACCAAGGTAATGGACATCGATTTCTCAGTGTTGCTAGGCAGCTTGCCTTGCTCCCTACTTGATCCTCGGTCGATCAACTCTTGCATCTTTTGATGGGAAGGCCTAGTGCTCTCTTCCAACCTATCAAGTCTCGCTCTAGTCTTCTCAGAATCTTCTTCATAACGTTTGACAAAACTTTGGGTGTGATCAGCCATCTTTTGCAAGTTCTCCATCAGTTGAGCCGACTTCGACTTCGGTTGCTCTTTCGGAGCGGGGTTTTCGCAGTGGTCATTACCATAGTTAAGCTTACTACGGTCTTGGTTAGGGCCATAAGTTTGGCTAGCTGGTGCATATCCTTGATTGTTTCGGAACCCTCTTCTTCAAAATCCACCTTGAGGATTCCTACCATCTTGTCCGTAGCTAGCTTCTTGAGTACCAAACTCCGTAGCAAAGGCTTCCTCTTCGCCTCCTTGAGCCCAGTTGCCATCATCGTACGCAAGCTCCGATCTACACATATGAGCTCCATGCCCATAGTTCTTGCATATTCGGCAAACTTCGTTCGAAACAGTTGTTCCAGTGGCGCGCTTGAGGACTTTCTTTAATTCGTTGGTAAAGCACTCGAATTGATCCCCATTTCCCCTATACATAGGGGCTTCTTGAGTCGGTGGAGCTTCAGGTCCACGTCTCCTAACCATTGCCCTTGGGTCCTTGAACTGCGAACCCTTAGCAAGCCTTTCGAAAACTGCCCAGACGGCTTCTGCGGTTTCCTCCCAAATATTGTCTCGGCATTGGAAATCCACCACTTGTTGGTTCTCGAAGGTTAGTCCATTGTAGAAGTGTTGGACTAGGTCAGAAAGCTCAAAACCATGGTGAGGGCACTTGTTCGTGAGATCTTGGAATCTCTCAAACGCGGTGTAGATGGTCTCATCATAGTCCTGCTTGAATCCAGTGATTTGCGCCTTTAGCGCGGTAGTCAAGGTGTGAGGGAAGTATTTTTCCATGAAAGCTGAAAAAACCTTCTCCCAACTGTCCAGCGAGCCTGCTGGTAGAGAAGTCAACCATGACTTGGCTCTGTCGCCAAGCCCCATAGCAAAAACCTTCATCCGTTGTTATTTCAGCTCCGGGTCGTGGGAGTTGGTTGACGAAATCATCGATATCGTGCAAGTACCCCATCACATCTTCCCTTGATAAGCCATAGAACCTCGGAAGTTGTTGGAATGCGTGGTTCTTGATTTCCAGATCTCGAGTTGCAGACGAAAGAACAATCGCCGGTCCCCTCATACGATCCTTGGAGGGTTGAACCCATGCTTTCAGTGGTCTAGCTTCTGCCATTCTGTCGATTTCCTTGAAAAGACTGTGTAGAGATTCAGAGAAATAGGTATCCTCTATTTCCTCTAGTTCACACCTTTGAAGTAGTCGCCTTCTTTGGTGGTAGACTCTGTCGATCTCAGCAATTGAATCAGCAAGCGGTGTTCCTCTAGATCGTGTATGTGGCATACACTATCTGTAACAGACTAGGAAAGCAGTATCAGAGAGAGATTAAAAAGGAAAACTAAGACTAGTAGAACTAGGAATTGAATGCTGAAAATATAAACAAATTAAACAGAAAAAAGGAGTATAGTCCCCGGCAGCGGCGCCAATTTGATGAAACGGTTTGTCAGACTCGATTAATCAAATAAATTTGTTATTTAGCCAAAAGCAATTCACAACTACAACGAAAACTATAGTGTAGCAGTAGAATAACCTCGAGTGTCGATCTCTAAGGACTATAACTAGCTTTATCAAATCTAATTTAGAATATAAAAACAGCAGACGAAATAGAAAAGGTTTTTCTTAACAGATAATGGAGATTGGTGATAGTATGATCCTTCAAAGCATAACGGGTTAATAATCATGCGTAAATTCCTCGGTTTTGCATGGAGATCTTTGATCAATGAATTGTCCTGTTGTAATTATCAAACACTATGAAGATATAGATTTAGATAGGTCAAAGTCTATTAAATTGTCCAATTGTGTTCCGTAATTATTCAACACTACGAAGATATAGATTTAGATAGGTCAAAGACTATTAAATTGTCCAATTACGTGCAATAATTAATCAACAATACGAAGATAGAGATTTAAATCGATCAAAGAAATAAAACAATAACACGGAGTATAATGCGCGATATAGCCATTAGCATAATTATCAACCCTTCGCTAAGAATTCACATACTATCACCAACGAGAAGTTTAGCTACTCATAGTTGTCATGCAATCAACAGAAATCATAGAAGAAAACATGTTGAAAGATATTTAAAAATAAGTAGAAAAACTATAAGATACAATGTTACCGAAGTTTGTCAGTCTCCGAAGAATCGCGATCTTACAAGCTCCAAACTGATATGAAAAAGTATCTCCTAAGCTATGAACCCCCGGAATAGGCTCTGGGAAGTTCCTACCTAAAACTACAGAGAAAGGTGAGAGAATAGGTCTGGAAAAGTATGAAATTCGGAGAAAAACTGAGCAACTATATATAGTATTCGAAATAGTGTGGGGCGAAGGGCCCCACACACCGGGCGAGTCGCCTGGTGTGGGGTGATTCGCCCCACATCCCGGGCGATTCGCCCGGGAGTAAATTTCGGGATTTTGCGCGTTTTCGACGCGTTTTTGGAGTTCTTCCCCTTTTCGGACTCGGTTTCTGATTTCTAGTGGCCTTCTAACCTCCAGATTCGACCCCTAGACTTCAAATCCTATCCGGAAACCTTCAGATACTCCAATTAGGCTTCTGGAACACCAATTCCTTGTCAACTTCAATATAATTGCCCGGAAATCCTCGTTTTTCAACCAAAACCTGTAAAATAAAAACTAAAGGGAAACGTGACACTATTCTAATAAAATGCACTAAAATATAGCTAAATTAACATAGAGGATAGCTAAAATAGGTGAAAAAGACCTCAATGAAAGTGTAAAATACACATTCATTACGAATACGGAAATCTTTTTTCGCCCACTACTAGTCGAGGCTCTGCTCGACCTCTACTTCAACATAGTTCCTCAACTATCTTCTACAAAGATACTTGGAAACTAGGGGGACATATATTGGCGTTGAAATATGTCCAGTCCGCATGTACGAACTGGAGCGGTCTAAGAGCGCGACGAAGCATCAAGGGCCGCGACCACACCCAAGTATGTCACTAAGGTGTGGTTCGACCAACATAGAGTCCGACCAACACTAAGAGGACAACCCTCAAGATAAGCTCATTACAAGGACAATGCAGCTATTGGGCTCGAGGAGCATCTCTAGGGCTCGAGGAGGACCTTACGTCAATAGGACACCCTCCGAGAGAAACTAGGCAGAGCACTACTCGGACCACATACGTAAGAGGAAGGCACGAGGACCAAGGGAGACCACCCATGGTCGCTCCCTGTGGGACCCGTCTTCCAGATTACTTCATGGATCCGAAAAGTCTATATTGCCCTCTCAACCCTAGCCAAGATGTTTGGGCCAAAGCCCATGGACCTCCTTAATGGGCTTGGGCCTAAGGAGGCTTCAATCTCGTCCGGAAACTTGTCACGATCCTACATGTTGTGACATTAAAAATACTACGAGTATATAAAGGACTCATTCATTACCCAGCGGGTAAGCATTAACATCTTTCACCTACCTCTCACCCACCACATTTACTACTCGTACTAGGGAAGCCTCACAACTCCCTACACGTAAAGTCATCCCTCCGGTTTGATCCTTGACAAACCGGGCATGAGGTACTAACCCCCCCCCCCTCCAGTCTATTTCAGGTATGAGGAAGCTACAAGAAGGTTTCCTATCATTTTAAGAGGAACACTACATGAAGAAGACCTAGAATAGCTTATTGTGACGATCCACTGCGAACTTAGAAAGAAGTACGAATTACCCTTCAACAGTATGCTTCGACCATGACAAGTGCACCCATATATATATATATTATATATATTCGTGAGGGCTGTCACAGGCCAAGCGAGCGGGGACAAGTTGGGCAAGTCACTGCAGACTTGTCACCAACTTGTTACCGTCGAGGTTTTTTTTTTTTTAACTCGTTAATCTTCACGTGAATTCGACTTTTTCATAAATGGCTTTCTTTTTTACTTGCTTTTAATGCTATAAATTTTTCCAATATATATAATAATGCCTTGAAGCTTTTTTCTCCATAAAATAAACATCAATTCTATTGAAATCTTCTTTGGTCATTCAACCTCCTTTCTCTTTTAATTAACAATGAACACTTTCTACTCAACTTTTTTCATTGTATACCCAAGAGTATTTCTGATACTCCATTAATATTGTACCAGGAATTGTTTGGTTACGTTATTAATAAAGTTTTTACTGCTTTAAAAAACAAATTGTAAATTGCAAAAAAGTAAATAAAAAAAATTCTTTTAATTTATTTGACCTAAATTTGCCAAGCAATGGAGAATTGGGAATATGAAATAGACGGACTTAGATTATGAAATGAACTAGACCTGACCGGTTCACTGAACCCTGCGGTTCTCGGTTCATGAATCACTGGTTCAATTTTGCCGATTCCTATGAACCTCAATCGAACCATTGGTTTCGGTTACGGTTTTTGAATTGACGATTCTCGGTTCAAAACCATAAACCGGGCGGTTTGAACAAAAAGGGCAAAAAATAAAATTAAAAAAAAAAAAGAAAAAATAAAAAAAAGGGAAGGTGATTAGAAAAATGAGAAGAAGGGCCATTGTGAGTTTTATACTCCAATTCAAAACCCCACAAACTCTCTCTCCCTCATGCCCACTCTCCTCCACCACTCCACCACGACTCGTACCATGCCACCGTACGCCATCCTCCCACCACCACAAATCGCCACCACAGACCACCATCACACGACACCACCCTCCACGGACCACCATAGCTTGACAGTATCCGCCACCAACCACCACCATAACTCGCCACCACGATTTGAAGCCCTAAGATGGTGAAGATTGAAGAATAAAGGAGTTTAATAGGAAAAACTTCATCCTTTCCTCTCTCTTTAATTATTTTTCTTCTCTCTTAATTTTTTTTCTTTTTTCATAGAGTGCGTCTCCTAGTAAACGGTCTCTAGTATAGACCAAGTTATATAAATTATAAAACAACCCCAACCAAGAAGATACAAAAATACTACAAAATATTCAAAATTTCGGTGGTCATTCTGTAATAAATATAAAGAATGGTCATCTTTTGCAAAAAACACCTCTTTCTTCTTCCTTACTTCTTTTTCTTTCTTTCTGATTTCTTTCTTCTTTCTCTCTCTTCTTCATCATCATCATCATCATCATCGATCATCGTCAATCAACAAGCTACTCATCATCATCATCATCATCGATCATCGTCAATCAACAAGCTACTCATCATCATCATCATCATCATGGATCGATCTCTTCAACATCATCTACATATTTTCCATTGTTTTGGTAAATACATAGGTAATTATTCTATATGCTCATTCTCTACATCTACTTTCATGTTCAATAGCTTCTAGATTGAACAATATGATGAGAATATGGTGAATATGTGTTTGAATCTTCGGTGATATATGTTTGTTGGTGATAGATTTATGATAAATCAACATTGTTATAGATGTTTGCATCTAGATTTATGTAGATATGGGTTTGGGTCGAAGTTTGCTGGTGATAGATGTTAGATTTGGCATCTAAAAGTAGATTTATGTAGATTTGATGATAAATTTACGTTCAGAAATATTTCCCATGATCAAAACCATCTTTCCCATGTTCTCAACAATATATCACATGATCTCACATTTCGCGGTGCTCCATTTTTTTTATAGTCGTTTGCATCTAGGTTTTACATAGATTTGTGTTTGAATCGACGTTGTTAAAGTTGTTTGCATCTAGATATGTAGGTCAGTGCTTGGGTCGAAGTTTGTTGGGGATAGATATATATTTTGCATCTATATGTAGATTTATGTAGATTTCTCGAAAAATTTAAGTTCAGCGATATTCCCCCATGATCTCAATAATATTCCCCATGTTCTCGTCTCACATGTTCGCGGTGCTCTGTTTTTTTTCTATTATTGAACATGAAAATATTGGCATACAGTTGTTTCTATGATCTCACCAATGTTTCCTATGATTTCAATAATATGTTTTATGATCTCACTTGTATGTTACGTGTAATTCATTGGAAATCATGAAATATGCCATGATCTGACCAATAGTTCCCATGTTCTCAACGTTATACCCCATGATCTCGCAAAAAAACCCATGTTCACTGATCATCACATTTTATATGTAGGTATAAGTACCGTTGATGAAGATTTTTACATTCGTGGGATGCTTGGAAAGGACTGACAGGAACTTTTGATGAGTAATGTGAATGCTACTGCATCAACTTCTATCCTAGATCCAAGACCAAATTTTAGAGAAAAAACGAAGAAAACCACTTTGTTTGTGGGGCAACTCTAGACAAATACTTCTTCTAATTAGTTTGTAATGTTTTGAACAATTTTCAGAATTACAGTTGTTTCTTAAGCTTAGTTTGACAATTTTGAAAATGTAATATACTATTTGTTATGTATATAAGTCCCATGATCTCAACAATATCGCTCAAGATCTCTGGCATATGTCCCATGATCTCAACAATATTTCCCAGGATCATGGGCATATGTCTCATGATCTCAGGAATATGTCCTATGATCTCAATAATATTATCCAGGATATCTGGCATATGACATATGATCTCAGGAATATGTCCCATGATCTTAATAATATTACCTAGGATCTCTAGCATATGTCCCATGATCTCAATAATATGTCCCATGATCTCTGGCATATGTCCCATGATCTGAGTAATAAGTCCCATGATAGGAGTAATTACAACTTACAAAATCAACGGGTAACAAATTCGAATAGTACAAATAATTATTAACTTATACTAATTACTACTACTAATCATATTAACTAGTACTATTAACTTGTACGTACTACTACTACTAACAAAGTTTTCCAGAAACAACTTCTTCTTGCACGTTTTTTGGTTTTCCATCCAACAATGATGCTTGAATCGCAACCTCATTATCCAGATACTGCAATTTCCTCATCTCCATGTTGACACATAGCAATTGTAGTGCTCACCACATATCAACGGGAAAAAGAACTACAAAAAAAAACAGTTAAAAACTATAGTGAGAAAACGGTACCTATAATCTCAAATTAAACATCCCATGATCTAAACCAAATATCCCATGATCTCAGTCAAGAAACCCATGATCTAAAAAATAGTTTTAAACGACGAAAGTTTGAAAAGACTATTCACCCCCCCCCTCCTAGTCTTTTCTTGTTGTTTAAAGGGACCAACAGTTGTGCTTGCTGAAACTGAGACTGACCACTTGCTGATAAACATATGTGACCTCTTGCTGAATGTACGTGATTTTGCGCTCCAATGTTACTGTTTGAATCCTATTCAAATGTGCATTTAATGCAAAGCCTGCACGCGAAGGACATGAAGACTAGAAGACAAACAAAGTCGCTGCTGAAAGTACAAAAGCAAGATAGTGACATGTTAAGGAACAAAAGCCTTAGGATTTGAAATTCAAACGGCTCCTTATTTGCACTATAAATAGAGGTCATCCGGCAAAGAGTTGAAGTGTGTCAACAACGTGATCAAACTCTCACTTGTGCTTAAAAACTCACAAACCTTCAAACACTCTTACTGCCATTGATCCGTTCCAAGACTTAAAACTTGAAAAAACTACTTGTGAAGAAGTAGAACAAACTCGGCTAAGAAATTAGTTAAGTGTTCTTTCTTTCGAACAAGAACAAGTCTTGACACCAGAAACAATCAAACTTGTTTACTGCAAAGTATTCCAAGTTGTGTTTCTTAGATTACTTGTTGTAACTGAATAAGTTATAATTACGTTATCACACCCCAAAACTCTCTAACTGAAAATACACCCTTTCAGGCGTGATATTCAGGGGGAACTTAATCGAGCATAGTTTTGCTGATTAAAAGTACCAAGTTTGGTGGAGAACAAGGTTGAGTTCTCTAGTTTAGGTTGGAGACAAAGCTAGTGTGCTTTGGTTTCTGTTGAATCGCTTTAGATAGGAGATTGTAAGGAACCTCAGTCATATCTTAGTGGATTCAGTCCTAGAAAGGACGAAGTGGATTAGTTGGTAGATTACGCCACTCTCAGATACCACTATAAAAGCGTTTGTGTGATTTACTTACTGCATTTAGCTTTCAGCAAATTATATCTGTTTGTACACAGTCACTCACTTCAGTTGCTGAAACACTTTACTTGCTGAAAGAGCCCTTATTGTTTCAAAGACTTCCGCTCTCTGATTTTAAGTATCAGCAAACCAAGCTACTGTAAAGTAACTTACGCTTGCTGAGAAAGTTAAGTATCAGCAAACTCATTACTGAAAAGTAATAAGTACTTGCTGAGAAAGTTTTAAACGACGAAAGTTTGAAAAGACTATTCACCCCCCCCCCCCTCTAGTCTTTTCTTGTTGTTTAAAGGGACCAACAAAAACTTTTTCGTCGTCTAAAACTTTCTCAGCAAGGAGCTTTTACTTTTCAGTAAAGAGCTTATGCTGATACTTAACACAAATTTTTCAGCAAGGTACTTATTACTTGTTCAGTGGTAAGTTTTGCTAATGCTTAAATAATCAGAGAGCGGAAGTCTTTTGAAATTAAATGCTTTTGAGGAAACAACTACTCAGCAGGTTTAAGCAAACCAAGTTTAAAACATGTCTGTTGAGTAAAGGCTTTTAGAAAGAAACTGCAGTACATAAGATAAAGCTTTGCTGAATGTAAATGCAGTAAGTAAATTACACAAACACTTTTATAGTGGTATCTGAGGGTGGCGTAATCCATCAACTAATCCTCTTTGTCCTTGCTAGGACTGAATTCACTAAGATAGATGATGGGATTCCTTACAACACCTAATCTACTAGAATTCCAGAAACCAAAGCGCCCTTGCTTTGTTTCCAACCTAACCAGAGAACTATAATCTTGTTCTCCACCAACCTTGGGACACTTATCAACAAATCCTTGCTTGATTAGTTCCCCCTGAATTTCACGCCTGTAAAAGGGCGTTTTATCAGTTAGAGAGGTTTTGGGTGAAGATCACTTATGAGATTAACTTTTCAGCTAATACCAAGCAATCTTAAGAAACTCAACTGAATAACTTTTCAGTTATAAGTATATTGTTTCTGGGTGTCAAGACTATTTCTTCTTTAGGAGAAAGAACACTTAACCAATTTCTCAGCTAAAGTTCTACTTCTTCAAAAGTAGCTTTTGTTTCAATAACTGTCCTGTTATAATTATCAAACACTACGAAGATATAGATACTGATAGGTCAAACACTATTGTCCAATTATGTTCCGTAATTATTCAACACTACGAAGATATAGATATGCATAGGTCAACACTATGGTCCAATTGTGTGCAATAATTAATCAACATACGAAGATATAGGTTCCGCTAGATCAAAGAAATAAAGCAATAACACGGAGTATAATGCGCGATATAGCCATTAGCATAATTATCAACCCTTCGCTAAGAATTCACATACTATCACCAACGATAAGTTTAATTAGCTACTCATAGTTGTCATGCAATCAACAGAAATCATAGAAGAAAACATGTTGAAAGATATATAAAAATAAGTAGAATAAACTGTAAGATACAATGTTACCGAAAGTTGTCAGTCTCCGAAGAATCGCGATCTTACAAGCTCCAAACTGCTATGAAAAAGTGTCTCCTAAGCTACGAACCCCCAGAACAGGCTCTGGGAAATTCCTACCTAAAACTACAGAGAAAGGTGAGAGAATAGGTCTGGAAAAGTATGAAAATCGGAGAAAAACTGAGCAACTATATATAGGCTTCGAAATAGTGTGGGGCGAAGGGCCCCACACACCGGGCGATTCGCCTGGTGTGGGACGATTCGCCCCACGTCCTGGGCGATTCGCCCGGGAGTAAAATTCCGGAATTTCTGCGTTTTCGACGCGTTTTTGGATTTCTTCCCCTTTTCGGACTCGGTTTCTGACTTCTAGTGGCCTTCTAATCTCCAGATTCGACCCCGAGACTCCAAATCCTATCCGGAAACCTTCAGATACTCCAAATAGGCTTTTGGAACACCAATTCCTTGTCAACTTCAATATAATTGCCCTGAAATCCTCGTTTTTCAACCAAAACCTATAAAATAAAAACTAAAGGGAAACGTGACACTATTCTAATAAAATGCACTAAAATATAGCTAAATTATCATAGACGATACCTAAAATAGGTGAAAAACACTCGAATGAAAGTGTAAAATACACATTCATCAAACTCCCCAAACCGCACCTTTGCTTGTCCTCAAGCAACTAAGCTAGACTCTAATGCAAAAAACAATGCAAGACACAAAATGGAGTCTCATGCCAAATAAAATGAACTAATCTACTGAATCTATCAAAAAACATATGAACAAAAACCATATAAATCAAAGCATGAATATAGGTTGAAGAATACCTCGATTGACTTATACACATCCACATAAGCACTTATGTCAAGACAAGATAGTCTCTCGTAACATTCTCTACCTGGACCTAGTCAGTGACGACGTAATGAAGCATGCTAAGATACGAATGGTTGTCCCGTGCCTATGAAACTGAGGACTTACTGTTGTTCACCAAGTTTAAGACTTTCCCTCAAAGAGGTCGAACCAGTACTGGCTCTCATCAAACGAAGGAGGGTTCCCTATAAAAGATAACACTCCCCTATTCTACCCATCTCTCAAGTAAAGTCGTAAGCTATTCACCACTTCCTGAATGGCAGGACGAGGGTGGTCTAGAACAGATGACACTCAAAAACAAAAGACAAAAAATAGAAAATTACAACACGATTACGAACATTACAAGAATTGGAAAATGAGACACAACACTTTGCTAAACTGCTATTTGGCTTTCTTTTTTGGACCCTTCTTTGCTTTTTTGGGGTCTTTTCTTTTTTTTTTTTCTTTCCAGTTTCTTTTTTCTTATTTTTTTTCTTCTTTTTTCCTGGAATTTTTCTTTCTTTTTTTCGAGCTTTTTAGCCAGAAGTAGCATAACAAAAAGAGAAACAAAATGACTCACAACGACTTCCCCAAACCTATTCGAAAGAATAGGTTGGAGTACAAAATTTACGAGAAAGGAAAAATAAACTCACAACACGGAAATGAAAAACGAAAAACAAGTCTAATGATGGTGCAACCCCCTCCCCAAACCTATTCGGAAGAATAGGTTATAAACAAAGGATCACACAACCTCACACTACCTCCTTCCTAGGCATTTAGCAATCTCAAAGCATGGTGAAGAATTGTTGCCTCTTAGGTACATAATTACTCGGGAAAACAACCATAAGACCTTAACATGCATCATCCTATTATAAAGGCCTTCGTGAACCGCAGTAGAGAATACACCACTAAGTGATGTCGAGACTACCAAGCTTAACTAAGTGCAATACATAAATGTGACAAGCCAAGCGAGAAAAACCTCAAACAAATTCATAGAGATGAAGCATATGATTAATGTCATAATTAGTTAATCTACCCAATAAAAAGGTTCAAAAAATTCGGCAATAAACTCCATATAAAACATGCAAGACTATCCTCGGATGAATGCAGTAAATGCAACCTAAAAAACTAAGAAAGCGGTAAACGTGCAAATGCAATTAAAAAAACAAGATACCATACTCAACATCACAAAGCTAAACAATACTTAACACATGGTTCACATCCCATCCCCCTCATGAAACTTAAGCTAGTCCCTAGAAAAATAGAATGAGTAAATAAAAAGTGATACTAGATGTTACCGAACGGTTTGGCCTTGGTCGGCTGAGTATTCAAGAATGGACTCAAGATTACCTCGCCACGGTGGCCGCCATTCTCTTGGTCCGATGTAGCAAAGAGACCTAGGAAGCTTCAAAGATCTCACCATGGTGAATGGACTGGTTTGCTTTGCAGGAATATCCAATAAGGACTTCATCAATAGGAGGACATTCACTTTGACTTCATCGAGGTGCTTGTTTAGTGGTGGCTCCTGTGTATCTTGCTTGTCAAGCTTTCCACCCCGGAGGAGTAGATTCACCTCTTTGTACTTAAGAACCTCATTAGTAACGGAAGGAAGTGGCTTTGGATTGATGCGAATGTCTACGAGTAAAGAAACAGGGGAGCAGGGGTCATCCAGCTCACTGGTCATGGGAGGCGGTTCTCCCCCCATGCTGGGCGACTCGCCCCCCACCTCCAGGGGGGCGTTGCCTTCCAATCCTTTCTCCTCTTCAAGTTGTCGAACCTCTTCTACTTCAGCACAATTCAACAAGCTAAATTCTTCCGTAAGATGCTCAGTTACTTCAACTTCTTCAGCAACTTTTGCTATACGATGGTCATCTTCAACTTGCTCGGCATGTGCATCTTCCTCACTGATTTCTTCGGCTTCAAAATACTCCTCGGATGAGCTTCCTGCTTCACCTCAATCTACTTCCTTTGCGGTGATGTGAATTGGTATGACCTCACCGGATTGTGTTGAACCTCTGGCGTACTTACGGAGGACTTCTTCTGCCTCGTCGACCGTACATTCTCCCAAACCGCCGCTCAACCGATCCACTCTAAGTCGTTCCTCTTCAAGAAGTCCACCAACGAAGCACCAAATCAACTCTCCATCTTTGAAACGGTGATGGGGGCACTCACGTTTATACAACTCAAAACGTTTGTAGGCGTCACAAAACTGCTCATACTCTCCTTGCTCGAAATATTGGATCATATCACGTCAGGCAATTGTCTCATGATAGGGCATGAACCGCGCCAAGAACTCCTCTACTACTTGGCCCCAAGTTTTCAGCGATCCTGGTTCTAACCTTGCAATCCAACGCCTCGGCTCATACCCCAGAGTAAAAGAAAATAATTTCCTGCACAATTGGTCCTTAGTAAACCCTTCTGCTGGAATTCTTTCTATTTCCTTCTCATAGGATCGAATGAAACTCCATGGGTCCATCCCTACTCCATCTTCGTACCTTGGTAAGTACCTCACCATGGACTCTGTCACCTCATACCTCCTTAACTCATCTTCCAGGTATACGGAAGATCCTCTCCTCACCTGCGAGAATTGGGGTGTCATGCGAGCGCGCATGGACATCATATCTGTATTTCTGTAGTAAGAGAAACTCAAAACTAAAATTTAGTTCTATTAGCGTAATCAAACACAATATCACCAAAAATTCCGAGAGCACAAACACGCAAGGTAACCAAGATCAGATTAGATGAATTTACTGAAAAAGATAGGAGGAAAGAAATAGGGTAAGAAGGTGAAATTTTTGAGAGACAATCCAAGAGCTGTTCTGGGGGTTGAATGCTGAAAATATAAACAAATTAAACAGAAAAATGGAGTATAGTCCCCGGCAACGGCGCCAATTTGATGAACCGCGGGATTGTCAATTCCGGATCAAGCAAATAAATTTGTTATTTAGCCAAAGGCAATTCACAACTACAACGAAAACCGTAGTGTAGCAGTAGAATGACCTCGAGTGTCGTTCTCTAAGGACTATGACTAGCTTAATATAATTTAATTAAAGAATATAAAACAGCAGACGGTATAGTAAAGGTTTTTCTAACAGATAATGGAGATTGGTGATAGTATGGTCCTTCAAAGCATAACGGGTTAATAATCATGCGTAAATTCCTCGGTCTTGCATGGAGATCTTTGATCAATAACTGTCCTGTTGTAATTATCAAACACTACGAAGATATAGATACTGATAGGTCAAACACTATTGTCCAATTGTGTTCCGTAATTATTCAACACTACGAAGATATAGATATGCATAGGTTAACACTATGGTCCAATTGTGTGCAGTAATTAATCAACATACAAAGATATAGGTTCCGCTAGATCAAAGAAATAAAGCAATAACACGGAGTATAATGCGCGATATAGCCATTAGCATAATTATCAACCCTTCGCTAAGAATTCACATACTATCACCAACGATAAGTTTAGCTACTCATAGTTGTCATGCAATCAACAGAAATCATAGAAGAAAACATGTTGAAAGATATATAAAAATAAGTAGAATAAACTGTAAGATACAATGTTAACGAAGGTTGTCAGTCTCCGAAGAATAGCGATCTTACAAGCTCCAAACTGCTATGAAAAAGTGTCTCCTAAGCTACGAACCCCCAGAACAGGCTCTGGGAAGTTCCTACCTAAAACTACAGAGAAAGGTGAGAGAATAGGTCTGGAAAAGTATGAAAATCGGAGAAAACCTGAGCAACTATATATAGGCTTCGAAATAGTGTGGGGCGAAGGGCCCCACACACCGGGCGATTCGCCTGGTGTGGGGCGATTCGTCCCACGTCCTGGGCGATTCGCCCGGGAGTAAAATTCCGGAATTTCCGCGTTTTCGACGCGTTTTAGGATTTCTTCCCCTTTCGGACTCGGTTTCTGACTTCTAGTGGCCTTCTAATCTCCAGATTCGACCCCTAGACTCCCTATCCTATCCGGAAACCTTCAGATACTCCAAATAGGCTTCTGGAACACCAATTCCTTGTCAACTTCAATATAATTGCCCTAAAATCCTCTATTTTCAACCAAAACCTGTAAAATAAAAACTAAAGGGAAACGTGACACTATTCTAATAAAATGCACTAAAATATAGCTAAATTATCATAGATGATAGCTAAAATAGGTGAAAAAGACTCGAATGAAAGTGTAAAATACACATTCATCAGCGTGTTCAACTTTTTCAGAACGGCATGCTTTTCATTGAATGCTCTTTGACCTTTTTCAACGTTTGAAACTCGGAGCATAAACGTAAGTACTACTTCAGCAAGTAAGGCACATGTAGTTACTTTAGTACGTTATATCGGCTTAGCAGACTCAAGACACTTGTGTTTTCTGCTTTGCTGAAATATGTACTTTAGTTAATTTTACTATGTGCCTTATATAGATACCAACTCTCAGCAAACTTCAAGTCTTCTTGTCTTCAAATCTTCAAGTCTTCAAGTCTTCAAGTCTTCTGAGTGGTTCTTATACTTCAATAGATTGTTTCAGCAAACAACGTACATCATCAACAAACAAAAAGAACCTATCTAGTACCTATACTCAGTCTTAAGAAAATATTCCTCTTTTACAATGTCCTTTTAAAAATTATAAATTCCTATGGACCTTAAGAGTACTAATCACTGGACTGTTCTTAATTTAGCATGGTAATCTGTTCATCAAAATTACAAGTTTCCTAACAAGTTTCCCCCTTTTTGATGACAACAATCCATGGCTAAATTAATTGTTACCCTTTTAGAGGTTCCCGATGTTGAATATATCATTTGATTAATGCAAACATACTTAAACAATAAAACAGTAAGCATAAATAGTTTGCATAATCAAGAACCAATAAGAGTAAAAAAGTTGATTGCTGATAGTTATCTTTCAGTAGCAAGTTTTACAAGAAAGAGCAGAGATAACTATTACAATCTTTTACACAAGGAAAGCTTTTAAAGGAATCTCTAAACTTGTCAAGCAGATGATTCTCTGAGAATATCTTTCACACTCTTCATAGAAAGGGTAGTAAATTCAACGCAGTCCTTCTCGTAATCTTCAAGAAGTTTTCGGACTTCAAGTTGAATTATTCTTGCATTCTTACAGGCAGTATAGTGATGTGTTTCACCATTCAACTCTTTGTAGTGCAATACCCATAAGTGCATACCCCAATTGCTAGCATGAACCAGCTGAGTGTCAGAAATTCCCTTGTTGGCATGAATCTTCCTTAACCAACGAAGATCTTCTTCTTGATCCTTTGCAGTAAGATAGAAATACTCATAAGGAATCAAGCCATATTTCTTTTTGGACTTGTTGGTCATAGGTTCATTGTAATAAGCAACATCCACCGGCTTGATGAGTTCAGGTTCTTGTCTCATCTTCTTGCTGATGGAGCTTCTTCTCACTAAGATTTCAGTATTCAGCCATTTTGAAGCAATTTTCCTTGGGTAGGGAGGATGATCCCTTTCTTTCTTTGCAACCTTGAGATCAATCCAAGTATAAAGCTGATTCAGCATAGCAGTTGGAAAAAATCATTTGCAAGTAGGTCTTCTATCTTAAGAATCCAGCAACCTTTGAGGTTTCTAACCACATTTTGAGTGGTTTCCTCGTTGCTAGTCTTAGTGTATCCAATGCCAGTACCTACTGCAATGTCAGCAAGCCTTCTTTCTTCTTCTCTTTGTTTTCTTCTTCTTGACTTAGCATTTCCTTGATCCTTTGCTGAGGATCTGGAGTCAAAAGAGAAGTGCTTAGACTGTCCAGAAGGAGTCACAGCAGTGATAGGCTTGATATTGAGCACTTTGGTCAAAGGCAACTCATCATCGTCATCATTGTCAGTTTCATACATGATGTGAGTTTCTCCACATGTTTCAGAAGTGTCAGCAGCAGTTCTCATCTTCTTTGCTGCAGGTGCTGAACTTCTTTCAAATTCAGACTCAGATCTTTTTTGAGATCTGGTTGATACTTTTTCAGCATCAAGTGGAGGATTAGTCAACTTCAGCACGGGGGGAGGAGAAGTAGGAGGTAAATCCTTGTTATTCTTCCTTGATCTCTTCTGTTTTGCTTCCCCCTTAGACATGGATTGCTTGTCAGCAAATACTTGGGTAGAAAAGTACTCATTACAAAAATCAGTAAGAGTCTTTAGCCCATTGAAGTGTAAGATCAGCTCTTGCTGACCTTTGTTAAGTGTAGACATCGTATGTCTGACTTCATCCATATCTCTGTTCAATCTTTCAATGATTGCATCTTTTTCTTCAAGATCCTTTTGTGCCTTTTTGAATGCATTTTTAGCAACTCTCATTGTTTGCAGTGAAGATGCATCATTGGTTTTGTGCTGTGTATTAACATCAGCCTGAGCCAAAGTAAGACTTGTTGTCCTTGTCAGCAGGATGTTCAAGATCTTTTCAATGTTCAACGGCTCTTCAGCAAGTAGTGTTGCATCCTCATCAGTGCACTGTTTGTGAACTTGCAGTAGTGCATTAATCCTTGGTGTAACACTGTCCACATCTGGAAACGGTACAAGTGAGGGAGCAACTAAATGAGCCTTTAATTCAGTGGAAAACTGATCTTCAGCATGGGAAGTTTCATGCATTTCATGGTCTTCATCTGAATATTCAGTGTGATGGAGTGCTTTAGGAGTTTCAGAAGGATCCACTACATTAGTTTCAGTAGGATCAACTATCTGGTCATTGATCTTGTCTCCAGCATTTTCTCCATCATAGTCAGAGAAGCCTGATGAATTATCAGCATCATCTTCCATGGATGATAGCCTTTCTCTGTCAGCCACTTCTTGTTGATGTTGTGGATGAGTGGTTGTTGAGTGCAACACTTGTGACTCATCAGCTGGAGTTTCACCAGCAGTAGGAGGTGGAAGTGAGCTTTGTTCAGGATCTTTTATTCTATAACACTGAGCAACCTCAAAATGTTGAGTCTCTAGAACATTTATCACAAGGCTGTTTTGAATAGCCTTTCTAAGATCTTCATCTTCCTCCTTGTCAAGGTTTTCAGCAGTAACCTTGATTGTAGCTTCAGCAGCTATTTCATCATCAGCAAGCTTCTTTTTGCCTTTGGCAATTTCATCAAGCTTTTGAGAAGTTTCAGCATCAACAACTTCTTCAGTTGCTGGCTTTTCAGTATTCACTACAACTTGTGCAGCTGTAGGAATTTCAAGTGACTCAACAGCAGTATCAGTTGTTGGTTTCTCAGCGGCAGTGGGAGTGGATTCTTCAGGATTACTGGGAGGTGGTTGCTCAGCATCATGCTTTTCAGCATGTGCTTGATCAGACTTATCTTGAGTCTTAGTTAATTCTCCACCAGCACCGGGACTAGGACCTTGGGTATCATCATCATCGTCCATTGAGTCCTTGGAGTCCTTGGAATTATCCGGATCATTCTCACCACTGGAGTCTTCATCCTCTTCTTTTTCTTCATCATTTCCCTCATCATCAGTAAGGATGACTATAGGAATAGATTTGTACAAATCTGTACTAGTTACTTCCTTTTCTTCAGTGATTACTTCTGGATCAGCTACAGTAGGAACAAAGTTGGTCTTTAGAAGTTCAGCTTGTTCATTGAGACTAGCTTCTTTGAACGTTTTCTTGAGCATTTTGCTGACGGTATCGAGTAGTTTGCTATCCATTTGCTCAGCAAAGGTAACATGATCAGTAAATAAAAGTTTCCTGAATAAATAAAAGCTTCCAAATTGAGCAGTGATTGCTTCTTCTTGTCATTGATGAGAAGAGGGAAGAGTTCAGTAAAGTCCATTGATCTATACTTTTTCCAGGTGCTCAAAGATTTCACAACCTTGGACAAAGTAGTCTTTTTGAACTGCTTGTACATGTAAGCTGAACTCTCTTGAGGAGAAAGGATCTCTAGATCAGGTAGAGATGTTTCCAAATGAGCCTGTAAGAGATCATGTTTATTATTAGCACAGGTTTGCAACTTGATTACAGAAATAGAGTCTTTTACTGATAAATGATCTACCTGCTGAGAAGTGGCAGGCTCATTTTGCACACTTGGTTGTGCGGTTTCTATAATCATGTCTTAAGGACCTTGATTAGCATCCTGATTTGCAAGTTCCTGTAATAATAACACATGAGATACAAGTACTAAGTTATGAAACTTAGTTAACTTATCAAAAACAAGTTCTACCTGCTGAACATGATGAATTGGTTCTGATACAGAAGCTTCAACATGCTTCTTGCTTGTATCCGTCTCTTGAGAAGTCTTACAAGAATTCGAGTTAGCTAAAGATAATAAATCAAAAGATAATGATAAGGATAGATTATTTGAATCAACTACATGCTGAGGTTCAATAGCAGTAGATTCGATCCTTGCTGAAGTATCAACTTCTTCATCATTTCTTTGGATCTCTTCCTCAGCAGACTTCTTAGTTTGCTCCAGTTGAGATGCTTGTTCCGCATTCTCCCTTGTTTCAGAGGAAACAAGTTGAGCAGAAGAACTTTGACCGTTTAGCTCTTTTTTGGTCATAAATAATGGCACAGAGACATCTGATCTCTCTTGCACTTCTTGATCCATATCTACTTGTAGATATTTGAGTACATGATGTACTTGTTGGTCAGGATCAATGAAGCCGGCCTTATTCATTTCATCCCCAGCAGCGTTGTGTGCGTCATCGGACGGTCCTTCTTGATGAGTGTCAGCAACCACACTCTCTTCAGCAACATCTTTTTCAGGACTGGTTGCTTTTTCAGCATCAGTCATCTTTTCTTTTGTTGCTGATTCAGCAACTTTCAGCAGCTCTGCTCCCACATCACTTTGTGGAGCCATTGTTGTCTCATAGAGAGGAGGGACTTGTAATTCCTGAGTGTTTGCTGACTCAGTTTCATCTTTGTCTTCAGCAGGGTTTGCATTTCCACTGCTTGGAAGAGATTTTTTAGCTGCATCACCAGATTGTTTTTGTCTTGCCCTTTGATGAGTTTTTTATCCTCTGGTGTGTCAGGGATTTCTTCAGAAGATGAGTGATTGTCAACTGAAGGGACTGGGGCTACTTGTTTTATAGCAGTTTTCTTTGTTCTCTTAGCCTTAGTCTTTCCCATTTTAACAACTGTAGCTAAGACATCAGTTGTTTGATCAACAACATTTTCAGCTGTGACTGGGGCTGCACTTTCAGCAGTCTTCCTTGTAGTTCTGCGAGTAGTCGTAGTCGGGACTGAAGAAGAGGTATCAATCTCCTTCTTCTTCTCAGCAACCTCATCTTGATGAGTTGGACTCTTAGCTGAAGAAGTTGCTTTCTCAGCAATCTTCTTTTTCTTGGATGTCTTACTAACATCAGCAGGGGTTGCTGTGTCAGCAAGAGGAGCTTTTGTAGAGGTTTTCCTCTTTCTTGAGCCAACTACTGAGTGTGCTGGTGCAGGGATGGCTTGAGCTTGCTTAGCTTTCAGTTCAGTGGTATGCTTCCCAGCATCCACACGGATTCTATAGGGAGATTTTCCCTAAGGACGAAATCCATCTTCTGCATGAGGTAGCACAACTTCAGTCCGTAAGAGACATTCTCAGCAGGGCTTACCAAATTATCTTCAACCGAAAACTTAAACTTTTCAACATTTTCTACAAGTTTGTTAAAAATGAACTTAGCCCAATTCAACTCAGTTTTAACATTGTTGAAGATAATTCTCAGTAAGGGCCATCTTTTCAGCCCTATTTGGTATATTCCACCAACTTGAGAGTCTACTACTCTGATGAGAAAGAGGCACACTAATTTGAGTGATTCAATTAGGTGTTTTCTTTTGACATTCACTCTGCTGAACTTTGTAGGTGCCTCTACCCCATTGACTGATTCAGGATTTCTAACTCCAGCATAGAAGTTAGCAAGGGTCTCTGCATCGTCAGTCACCTCTTCAAATTCTCCGGTGACTGGAAGCTCAAAGTGAGCTGCAATGTCAGTCCATCTCAGGACGACTTCCTTTGACTGAACACTAGTGGTAATCACTTTTTCAGTGACACCATTTGTAGTGACAGTGTTTACAACTGCATTCTTGTAAAACTCAAGCACATCAATGGTGCTCAAACAGGTGGGTGTGGCACTGATGAATTTCATCAGTCCATTTCTTTCCAGTAAGTCCACCGCTTCTTGTACGGCGTCACCTTCTTCCGAACATTCATATGTTCTCTTAGGGCAGAAGCACCCCATTGCATCTAACCTTTACACTTTTCAATGTCTAGATAAGTTCCGTCCATGGGCGATTGTGAAGGTCTGTTATTCACAATCGTAGGTGCTTGTTGTGTAGCAACAGTTGCAGAAGAGGAGCTTTTTGATTTTTGGGACTTGGAAGTTTTTTGGTCTTTTGGGGCAGAGCTAGATGATTTTTTGGGAGTCATCTTCACTTATATATAAAGGGACAAGGAAATCGGAACATTAAGCTTTGAAAAAGCTAGTTTTGACCTGAGAGTTGCAGAAAAACTCAGAGGTTTGTTTGTGCTTGAAATGACAAAGTTTTTGTCGGAGTCTGTAAAAGTTTTGTCTTAAGAGGAGACTCCTCTTTATATAGTACTCTGTTGTTTGAGAGTCTTAATTTATTTAAGATCTCAGCAAGGCAAACAGAGATACATTTGTTTGGAAGGTGCACGCGTAATAAATGCATAGTTGCCCACTAGCTAGTAACTGTCAGATCGTGTCAATTCACAGAATGTGTACCGTTGGATAAGCATATTGCTTTAAATCAACAAACCAGATTAACCAATAAGCACTCAATGCTCTTTTAGTTTATATGTGCCAAAAACATCACAATAATTACTTCTTTTTAACCAAGGGATCATGATGAACGAGATTGTCAGACTCGAACAATAAAATAAATTTGTTTGAAAGTCAAAGGGCAACTCACAACTACACAAAACACGTAGTGCAGAGGCACTACAAGAAATCCCATATTTAGCTACGTCCATTTAGCTACGGATTAGGTCCAAAATCCGTAGGGAAAACAGGCGGTCTACGGATTGCCTACCGAAAATAAAATCCGTAGCTAAATGTGTGGTGGCTAAATAATGCCCACTGATTAATTTCCGTAGCCACTTTGGCTGCAGAATAGCGACAGAATAGCAACGCTGGTTTGTAGGCCTCGGTCCACCAAATTAGCAACGGAATATTCCGTAGCTAAAATGGCCTACTGAATTTCCGTAGCCAATATAGCAACTAACCTTTTATTTATTTTTTAATTACCCTATTTAGCCATTGAAATTTCCATTGCTAAAATACTTTTTGTTTTATATGATTTTCTTATATTTCAACCTACAAAAGACTAGAAGATCAATTTCATTTTGGGTGCTGCGAGAATCGAACCCGCTACCTCTCACATTTAGCGAGAATCATACCATTAGACCAAGCACCCATTTCCATTTAACAACACGATAGCAGTCATGAAAATAACTAATGGAAAGCATCAAAACAAAACACTAAAAGCAATTAAAAAAAAAGAGAGTTGCATATCCCAATTTAAATTATTACTCACATAAAACACATTTTCAAATGCTACTACATTGTACAACAATAGAGAAAATCGATAAGTGTATAAGGTATTCAACCAATTCTAGGTACATGAGCATAAAAGTATTCCAAAATACTTATTGTAATTAACATTATACTAATGCACAGATATTATTATAAAGCTCCATTCATACACAAAATTCACCTCATAATAAACATAGATCTTAAACACAATAATTTTGATTAGATAATGCGGGAATAAGGAAGAAGAGGAAATACACAGACTCTTACACTACAAGGCATAAGCTTTGATCAGCATACAAAGTGCAACACTATCTAGCACTTCACCTTGACGTAGTTCATCACTTTAACCACCTACACCCGACAAACTGAAAAGAAACAAGTTATAGAACAAAGCATAAGTTTGTTTCGGCACAGAAAACTCTGTAAGTGCGAAACACACATATCTGAGCAAGTTCAAGCATAGTGAAGTATCCTGGATCTCCTGGATTTCCATGATAAATGGTCTGACATGCACTCCTATGCACTCCTTTCATTAAGTGCATAAATCCTTTAACCTTACAATTGATAAACACACGGTTTTCAGCATATACAAGCATATCCAGAGTTGAATTCAAGAATAAACAGTACAAAGTACATAATGTTCTAAAGATAGACAAAGTTCTGCTACTAAACCAAATCCTAGGCCTAAACCAGTAGCTTATCAACATAGATCTCAAATTTAATCCAAAATGAACAAGTGAATGAATTCAAACATGATACTTTGAAGGCCCAAATCATGTAACAATATTCATAGTCTAACCTCACCAGTTCAAGTTCAGAAATAAAATAGTCATAGCACACATGAGAAAACTAATCTCGAGGAACAAAACCAAGGATAGAAGAGCTCTATAAGTTGCTTACCAAGTCAGAAACATACTAAAGACTTCTTGTCTATTTCCCCATTACCATAACCAGTATGGCTCCTTCCTCAATGCCTGCCAATTCACAATTACTAAATTAGCTCCAACATAATATGGTGCTTTCAGGTTTTAGATGATTATCTCGGTTCTTCTTCAGTATTTTTATTTTTTCCCAGAAAACAGTTCACCTGTGCGACAAAGTTGCTAACAAAACGACCGTCATCAATGCACACGCGAGTTCCAAATGTATTAAAGATCCTAGCAATAATGACCTGCAAATCATCAACTTAAACTTGCTAATGCAATTGCTAATGCAAGAGAAGAACACATTAATGGATATTTAAATATTATAATTAGTGAAATATATGTAGTTTTCACATCTCAGAAAATTGTTGGCCAATCATATGATTCACAGTTGAGTTCAACAGTAACAGAAAAATATGGATGGAATTGTGAATGTTCTTCATTATATCGTGTTTACTACTACATATTACAACTAACTCATAAACCTATACTAATAATCATCACATGGTTTAGGACAACACTGGAGGCTACCACAGATACTCTATTTGAGACAACAATATCTTTCAGCAAGATTCAAGCATTGAGAAAGAAATTACCTTGATTATTGCAACATAAGGCTTCTGTTGCATGAAACCGAAGATTAGTGTTAAACTACAAAAATTCCACGAAATCAAAGATTAGTGCTAAACTAAATGTCATTTAATTTCAGTTTTTGTTATAATCAATTTTGCTAGTGTTGCACGAAACTTATCATCAGGGTAGGGTAAAAACACAAGAAGCAGCTCGCTCAATACACTAACTTAGAACATCACATAAATGTCAAGAGAACTCTTCTATACTAAAACATACAATTAATCATCAGTTAAGCATTTACTAATCCAATTCTGGCAGCACCAGGCAGAAGCACTTTCTTTCCCATTGCATTTGCATCTTAGAATCGAAATCTGGATGCATGTAAAATTAACCAGTAAAGCAGAGATTGAAAAACATGAAATCTGCTTGTAAACTTAGTTCCGAAATTCATATAGTTTACTCTATAATTTTAGAATTATTTCTGCGAAAACCACCGAAAAGTTTTGGTTTGTTTTATTAGAAAATAAACTTACAGTTCCAAATTTGTGTTGTAACACCCTTTTAAACAAAAAATCCACAACTTTACCATAATGTCATAATGTTATAGGTTCAGATAGGTACTCAATACACTAACATAGAAAACAAAAAAAGATTCAACCTTGACAGTTAACAATGTGAATACAGACTGGAATGGCTATGTGTATGACTTTAATTTCGACAGCAGCGACAAGGTGAAACTTAGATACAAGGCATACAGAATTCTCGAAAAGCCATGAACAATTGTGTTTAGTACAAGAATGGTGATATACACAGAAACTCAAAACACTCACTCACATTCTCCAATTATACAGAATTGTCGAATTAAAATTCTCCACTTATACAGAATTGTTGAATTAAAACTTAGGGTTTAACATACAACATACCTGATAGAAATCAAAGAGAAGAGAGAAGAAAGATGCATCAGAGGAGGCCGAAGACACGGTGGAGACTGGTGGCGAACAGCAGAATAAGAAAAAGAAAGAAACGACTGAAACTAAGCAGTTCGATACTTCGATCCGAAGAAAGAAGGGCAACAGTTGGGTTAATGTTTGGTTTGGTTTTAACTTTTTTTTGGGACAAATTATCATATTCCTTTATTTATTTGACTACCGAATTAAACTCCGTAGCCAATTTAGTTACAGAATGCCCTTTCCGTAGCTAAATTAGGTAACAAAATCGCTACGAACTGGTGGTCCGCATCTATTTTAGCTACAGAATATCCTTTCCGTAGGCAAAATAGCAACGGAATGGCTACAGACAGGTGGTCCGTAGCGATTTTAGTGACGGGATGGCAACAAACAACTTGATCAACTTTAGGTTCAATTGATGTTCGTCACCATTCTGTTGGCATTTCGTAGGCCGTACACATTCTGTAGGCATTCCGTTGCCATTTTAGCTACTGAGTATATACCGTAGGTAAATTTCGTAGGTATTCTCAGGATTTCTTGTAGTGAGGTAAGATGACCTCGAGTGTCGATCTCTAGAGACTAAACTAGCTTTAACTAAATAACTATATATAATTTCAGAAAACAAATTTATCTTAACTTGACTTAACAATATATGGAGAGAGCTGGTGATATTATGCTCGTTCTAAGCATCAAGTTCTAATTATGCATGAAAGTGCAACTCGTACTACTTTAAAAGTAATTCGAATTAACAAATACCAAAAACAGATATGTAGACGTGTATTTTGAAAGCTTCCTATCTATACTAATACTTGGCTAAGGTTGTCAGTCTTAGTTCAAGCAGTACTTGTAATCGAAGATATTGAAAACGATGATCTTGAATTGTCCTAGTGTTTCTAACACTTTTCTATGAAGATATTAGCTTAGTCGGATCAAAGATTCGAATATAATCAATAAAACAAGTAAAAGACTCAAAAACTCAATCATGCATAATACGAAACCTAGCTATGAATTTACATACTATCACCAACTAGATACTTAGCTACTCATATCAATAACGCAATCAACAATCATAATCAAAGAAATAATGAATGAAAACATGGTTGAATTGAAAGATAAATAGCAGAATTGTGAGATACAAAGTTACCACCAAAGGTTGTCAATTTCCGGTGAATTGCTAAACTCACAAAGATCTAGCAAGGTGAGATCAATTGATGTCCAAATCTCTACTCTAGCTCCAAAATCGATAAGAAACAATAGTTCTAAGAGAAAATATACTCAGAACAAGCTCTAGGGTTTATGCCTGTAAAATAATGATGAAAGATATGAAAATTCGCAGATTTTGGAAATATATATAGTTGTTGTCGGAGGCTGAGCGGCGGACCGCCCCGTACACGGTGGTGCGCCTTGCACGGGCAGAGAGTTGTCCGTGCAAATTTCTTCCTCCGGATCCTCGATTTCGGCCCTTGGCACGGTTTTGAGCTCCGAAACTTGGTCTTTTGGCCTAGAAACTCGTCCCGGTACTCCTTGACACACCACGGGTGATTTCGTTGCACCAAAACATCGTTGTTTCGCCATGATTTATATCCAAAAGCGCGATTTTCACCTAAAACCTGAAAATAACAAAAGAAATGGAAACGTGACACTATTCTAACAAAATGCACTAAAATGCATGCAAGAGGATAGCTAAATTGGTGAAAAAGACCCGAATGATAGTGTAAAAAACACTGTCATCAGATCATAATCGTCAATCAAACACATTATCTAAATGTATCCAAAATTCTTTTGATCTTTGTGTTGGTTGAAATTCCCCCTTAATTAATTATCTCTTTTATTTTGATAATCATTTGAATTTCTGAGTTCCTGTCTCAGCAAATACATCTTATGATTGAGATAATATAGAGTAATTATGAGAGTATGCATTTACTTTGCTGAGTTCGCGTCTCATTCCTTCCAAGATTGTCTGAATGCCTGTTTCAACAATCTTTGTTCCCTTTTTAATACTGAATGTTCGTTTCAGCATTATGCAAACAAGTTTCCTTAACAAATATTAGTTTGCAAAAGTCCCTTTGTTTGTTGAATGCCTGTTTCAGCAAACTTTAGTAATCAGATTTTAATGAAGTCAAGAATCATATCTTTTGATGAATTACTTTTTATTGAAGGTATACTACAAGTTTTATATCATAAAGATTTAGACCTTGCTGAATACCTGTTTCAGCAACCTTGTCGTATATTTTCAAGATGTTTTAGGCAAGTTCCAATAACCCATATTTGTACCTTAGGATTGAAAATCAATTATGAGGCAGTGGTTTGGTAAAGATGTCAGCAAGATGATCATCAGTGCCTACCCGAATTACCTCAATATCTCCTTTCTCAACATGGTCTCTTATGAAGTGATGTCTAATATCAATGTGCTTAGTTCTTGAATGGAACTTTGGATTTTGCGTGATAGCAATAGCACTTGTATTATCACAGAAGATTGGAGTCTTCTTTTCAAAGATACCATAATCCCATAATTGTTGCTGAATCCATAGGATTTGAGCAGTGCAAGAACCAGCTGCAATATATTCAGATTCTGTGGAAGAATTTTCCACACAAGTTTGCTTCTTGTTGAACCATGAAATTAGTCTTGTTCCTACGAACTGACATGTTCCAGAGGTACTCTTTTTGTCAAGTGCATAGCCTCCATGATCAGCATCTGAGTAGCCAACTAGTGACAAACCAGAATCTTTTGGATAACACAATCCAATATTGACAGTAACTTTGACATATTTCAGTATTTTAATTGCTTTCTTGTAGTGCGATTCTCTAGGATCAGATTGCATTGAAATCTTGCACACACACAAACAGCATACTGAATGTCAGGTCTACTTGTTGTTAAATACGGCAAGGAGCCTATGAGTTTTCTATACTTGTGCTCATCAACACTTTTGTCTATTTTAGTATAGCCCATTTTGGTACCAACGCTCATAGGGATCTTTTCAGGTTTGTCATCTTCTTTGACCTTGAATTTTATGAGCATTTCTTTTGCATACTTTGCTTGATTTATGAATATTCCATCCTTGAGTTGCTTGACTTGCAATCCTAGGAAATAATTCAATTTTCCCATCATACTCATTTCAAACTTGTTTGTCATGAGTTTGGCAAAATCATCACAAAGTTGCTTGTCTTTAGAACCAAATATTATGTCATCCACATAAATCTGGACTAAAAGTAATTTACCATCATGATTAATGGTAAACAAGGTTTTATCAACCTCACCCTTCTTAAAACCATTGTCCATCAAGAACCTAGCGAAGGTATCATACTGATGAATGTGTATTTTACACTTTCATTTGAGTCTTTTTCACCTATTTTAGCTATCCTCTATGTTAATTTAGCTATATTTTAGTGCATTTTATTAGAATAGTGTCACGTTTCCCTTTAGATTTTATTTTACAGGTTTTGGTTGAAAAACGAGGATTTCCGGGCAATTATATTGAAGTTGACAAGGAATTGGTGTTCCAGAAGCCTATTTGGAGTATTTGAAGATTTCCGGATAGGATTTGGAGTCTAGGGGTCGAATCTGGAGGTTAGAAGGCCACTAGAAGTCAGAAACCGAGTTCGAAAAGGGGAAGAAATCCAAAACCGCGTCGAAAACGCGGAATTCCGCGAAAATTACTCCCGGGCGAACCGCTTCGAAGCCTATATATAGTTGCTCAGTTTTTCTCCGAAATTCATACTTTTCCAGACCTATTCTCTCACCTTTCTCTGTAGTTTTAGGTAGGAACTTCCCAGAGCCTGTTCTGGGGGTTCGTAGCTTAGGCGATACTTTTTCATAGCAGTTTGGAGCTTGTAGGATCGCAATTCTTCGGAGATTGACGACCTTCGGTAACATTGTATCTTACAGTTTATTCTACTTATTTTTATATATCTTTCAACATGTTTTCTTCTATGATTTCTGTTGATTGCATGACAACTATGAGTAGCTAAACTTATCGTTGGTGGTAGTATGTGAATTCTTAGCGAAGGGAAGATAATCATGCTAATGGCTATATCGCGCATTATACTCTGTGTTATTGCTTTATTTCGTTGATCAGGCTCAGCCTAAATTCTCGTATGTTGTATTAATTATTATGCACAATTGGACCCTCGTCGACCTATGCACATCTATATCTTCGTAGTGTTGAATAATTACGGAACACAATTGGACAATAGTGCTTGACTTGTCAGTATCTTTATCTTCGTAGTGCTTAATAATTGCAGCAGGACATTCGATTGATCAAAGATCTCCATGCAAGACCGAGGAATTTACGCATGATTATTGACCCGTTATGCTTTGAAGGATCATACTACCACCAATCTCCATTATCTGTTAGAAAAACCTTTGCTTTACCGTCTGCTGTTTTTATATTCTAAATTAGATTTGGTAAAGCTAGTTTTAGTCCTTAGAGAACTACACTCGAGGTCATTCTACTGCTACACTACGGTTTTCGTTGTAGTTGTGAACTGCTACACATCCGCACGTTCATCAAATTGGCGCCGTTGCCGGGGACTATACTCCTTTTTTCTGTTTAATTGTTTATATTTTCAGCATTCAATTCCTAATTCTATTAGATTTAGTTTTCCTTTTTAATCTCTCTCTGATACTGCTTTCCTAGTCTGTTACAGATAGTGTATGCCACATACACGATCTAGGGGAACACCGCTTGCTGGTTCAATTGCTGAGATCGACAGAGTCTACCACCAAAGAAGGCGACTACTTCAAAGGCGTGCACTAGAGGAAATAGAGGATACCGATTTCTCTGAATCTCTACACAGTCTTTTCAAGGAAATCGACGGAATGGCAGAAGCTAGACCACTGAAAGCATGGGTTCAACCCACCAAGGATCGTATGAGGGGACCGGCGATCGTTCTTTCGTCTGCAACCCGAGATCTGGAAATCAAGAATCACGCATTCCAACAACTTCCGAGGTTCTATCGCTTATCAAGGGAAGATGTGCTGGGGTACTTGCACGATATCGATGATTTCGTCAACCAACTCCCACGACCCGGAGCTGAAATAACAACGGATGAGTTGAGGATGAAGGTTTTTGCTATGGGACTTGGCGAAAGAGCCAAGTCGTGGTTGAGTTCTCTACCAGCGAGCTCGCTGGACACTTGGGAGAAGGTCTTTTCAGTTTTCATGGAAAAATACTTCCCTCACACCTTGACTACCGCGCTAAAGGCGCAAATCACTGGATTCAAGCAGGACTATGATGAGACCATCTACACCGCGTTGGAGAGGTTCCAAGATCTCACGAACAAGTGCCCTCACCATGGTTTTGAACTTTCTGACCTAGTCCAACACTTCTACAATGGACTAACCTTCGAGAACCAACAAGTGGTAGATTTCCAATGCCGAGGCAATATTTGGGAGGAAACCGCAGAAGCCGTCTGGGCAGTTTTCGAAAGGCTTTCTAAGGGTTCGCAATTCAAGGACCCAAGAGCGATGGTTAGGAGACGTGGACCTGAGGCTCCACCGACTCAAGAAGCCCCTATGTATAGGGGGAATGGGGATCAATTCGAGTGCTTTACCAACGAATTGAAGCAAGTCCTCAAGAGCGCCATTGGAACAACTGTTTCGAACGAAGTATGCCGAATATGCAAGAACTATGGGCATGGGGCTCATATGTGTAGATCGGAGCTTGCGTATGATGATGGCAACTGGGCTCGCGGAGGCGAAGAGGAAGCCTTTGCTACGGAGTTTGGTACTCAAGAGGCTAGCTACGGACATAGCTTGTTGAAGAAGATTCAAACAAGTCCATGTGCAAGAGTTGTAAATGTTTTGTAGTTGACGGTACATCCTTGTTCTTAAAAGAGGACTTAGTTTGCTTACCCTGTTGACATGCAGTGCAAGCACCATCCTTCTTAAAAGTGACCTTAGGTAATCCAACTACAAGTGCCTTTTTAGACAGCTTATTCAGCGTCTTGAAGTTTAGGTGACTAGTTCTTTTATGCCATAGCCATGCATTTTCAGCAAGGCCTTCATGATATGAGATAAGGGATTTTTCAATGATTGATGAGGACCAATCTACAGTGTATAGACCTACTGATCTTCTATCAACCATGATTACCTTCTTTGTCTCAAAGTCAATAAGTTTGCATTCATCACTTTTGATTTTGATGAAGTAACCTTTGTCATCAAACTGACTCATGCTGAACAGGTTAAACTTAAGATTTTTGACATAAATAACTCACGTTATGGTAATGCATCCTAACTTCACGTCACCAAAGCCTTTAGTAGATGCAAAGCCTCCACCTGCAAATCTTATTGTTGGACCTCCAGACAACCCTCTGTAGTTTATAAGATTTGTTTTGTCGCCCATCATGTGCTTCCCGCAGCCACTATCAAAGTGCCAAATAGAATTGGTTGTCTTGGTGGCTGAAGTCTGCACAATCAAGAGTAAACAAGTCAATTATCCAAAATGGGATATCCATTAACATGTTTAAAGAAACGACCAGTGGAAACCCAAGCCTCAGATTTTTCAATCTTGACTTGTTTTCTTCTTGTTGAGGAACTAGATGTCTTTGGGCCAAAAGACTTTTGACTTTCATTAGTCAAGTCCACTTTCAAATGTGGTGTCTTGTTTGGTTTTCCCTTTTCCTGAACATACTTTTCAGTAAGTTCTTTTCTAGCAAGATTTCTTCTAGTCCAAGCATTTTGAGTATTGTCATTACTCTTAGGCTTTGATTTATTCAACTCCTTGAAGTATTTTTGCTGACTTTGCTTATACTCATGGAACCATTGGTTTTGCTTGTTTTTGTAACCAAGTCCACTTCTCGGAGTATGCTGAGTTTTTGTCTCAGCAACCTTACTTGATTCAGGTTTGTCAGCAAAGATCTTTTGATTACCTTTGTTAGTAATCTTGCATTTTGACTTAACAGATTTCTTTTCAGCGATTTGTTTGGCGGAATGCTTTTCAGCATTCTTTTTGTGAACAGATTGCTTTTCAGCAACCTGTTTATCTTTTGAAGTCTTATTACTTTGAGCAGTAACAGTGGGCTTTTTGGTCATATGTATTTGATTGCATGTTTCAGCAACCTTAGATTGACCAATTTGATAGAGTTCCGGTTAAACAGTATCAGTAGCACGAACAAAGGTTTTTGGTGATTTGTCTTTACTCAAGAGTATCACGTCATCACCTTCATACGTGGCACTTAAACCTTCCTTCTGAGATGGATCTCTCAGATAAGAGTTTAGTTCTGTCAGAGTGTTGCTAGCACTCGCATAAGATTTGAAATTTACTTTCATCTTTTTCAGCTCTTGTATTTCAGCGAGTAACTTCAAGATTGAAGATTGATACTCTTTCAATTCTGTTGACATTTGAGTGTCTTTCACTATAGCTTCAGCAAGTAGTTTCTTAAGATACAATATTTCAGTATCTTTTTGTTCTGATTCATTTTTCAGCAATACATAATTTTCAGTAGTTTGCTTAGTCAAAGATTCAACAATCAGTAGTTTCTCTTGCTGTTTGCTCATAGTTTTCTCAAATATTTCAATTTCTCCTTGTATCTTATCAAGATCAATTTCACTTTCATCATCTGAATCTGAGTCAGTGTTAGGAGAATTTACCTGATCCGCCATGAAACAAAATTCCATGTTTGACACGTCTAGAAATGCTTCCATAGCGATTCCACAAACTTCTTTTTCCAAATTCAACGTCCATGGTTGATTCTTCTTCAGTGTTTGAATCTTCTTCCCCACTTTCTTCAGTGCTAGTGTCTATGCATAAATCATCAATCTTAGCTTGAAGCTTCTTCTTTTCTTCAACAATCATGGCCTTTTTTAACTTCTTTCTTTTGTCAGCACTCTTGCCTTTCAGCAAGGGACAATTGGCCTTGAAATGACCAGGCTTCTTGCAGTAGAAACAGAGATCATTTCCTATTGCTGGTTTTTCAGAGGAAGAAGTGGGCTGAGCTTGCTTGTTCAGCGAGCTTGCATTTGTCTTGTATTTGTAGTAGTTATTGCCAAGATGCTTTTTCAGCTTCTCCTTTGCTTTTCTTCTTTCAAGCTCTTTGCTGATGAATTTCCTCATGTTTTTAACAGCCAAGGCGCTTTCATCAGCAGGCTCTTTTTCATCCTTCTTTTCAGAAGATGAAACCTTAGTAGCAAGATCAATGTTCTGCGATTTTTCAGAAGACACATTTTCTCTTTGCTTTGTCTCATAGTTTACAGCAGCAAGATGAGAAAACAACTCTGTTGGAGTGATATTAAGCATTACTTGATTATAATAGACGTTTTGAGTTTGGATCCATTCTTAATTCAAACTTCTGATGGTGGTTTTCACATTCTCAGAGTCTGAATAAAAGTTTCCAGCACCTAAGGCAGCCATTTCACTCACAAGAGTTGTGAACCTGAAATCCAAGTCTTCCAGTGACTCAGCAGTACCTTGTTTAAAGTTTTGAAACTTTAACTTCAGTGATGAACGCGCTGGATGTCCTGTTCCAACGCGAATCAAATTAATTTGTTATTTAGCCAAAGGCAGTTCACAACTACAACGAAAACCGTAGTGTAGCAGTAGAATAACCTCGAGTGTCGATCTCTAAGGACTATAACTAGCTTTATCAAATCTAATTTAGAATATAAAAACAGCAGACGATATAGCAAAGGTTTTTCTTAACAGATAATGGAGATTGGTGATAGTATGGTCCTTCAAAGCATAACGGGTTAATAATCATGCGTAAATTCCTCGGTTTTGCATGGAGATCTTTGATCAATAAATTGTCCTGTTGTAATTATCAAACACTACGAAGATATAGATTTTGATAGGTCAAAGACCAATGAATTGTCCAATTGTGTGCAATAATTAATCAACAATACGAAGATAGAGATTTAGAAAGATCAAAGAAATAAAGTAATAACACGGAGTATAATGCGCGATATAGCCAATAGCATAATTATCAACCCCTTGCTAAGAATTCACATACATCGCCAACGAGAAGTTTAGCTACTCATAGTTGTCAAGCAATCAACAGAAATCATAGAAGAAAACATGTTGAAAGATATATAAAAATAAGTAGAAAAACTGTAAGATACAATGTTACCGAAGGTTGTCAGTCTCCGAAGAATCGCGATCTTACAAGCTCCAAACTGCTATGAAAAAGTATCTCCTACGCTACGAACCCCCAAAACAGGCTCTGGGAAGTTCCTACCTAAAACTACAGAGAAAGGTGAGAGAATAGGTCTGGAAAAGTATGAATTTCGGAGAAAAACTGAGCAACTATATATAGGCCTCGAAATAGTGTGGGCCGAAGGGCCCAACACACCGGGCGAGTCGCCTGGTGTGGGGCGATTCGCCCGGGAGTTTTTTCGGGAATCTACGCGTTTTCAACGCGTTTTTGGATTTCTTCCCCTTTTCGGACTCGGTTTCTGACTTCTAGTGGCCTTCTAACCTCCAGATTTGACCCCTAGACTTCAAATCCTATCCGGAAACCTTTAGATACTCCAATTAGGATTCTGGAACACCAATTCCTTGTCAACTTCAATATAATTGCCCGGAAATCCTTGTTTTTCAACCAAAACCTATAAAATAAAAACTAAAGGGAAACGTGACACTATTCTAATAAAATGCACTAAAATATAACTAGATTAACATAGAGGATAGCTAAAATAGGTGAAAAAGACTCAAATGAGAGTGTAAAATACACATTCATCAAACGCCCCAAACTGAACATTTGCTTGTCCTCAAGCAACTAAGCTAGACTCTAATGCAAAAAACAATGCAACACATAAAATGGAGTCTCATGCCAAATAAAATGAACTAATCTACCGAATCTATCAGAAAACATATGAACAAGAACCATATAAATCAAAGCATGAATATAGGTTGAAGAATGCCTCGATTGACTCATACACATCCACATAAGCACTTATGTCAAGACAAGATAGTCTCTCGTAACATTCTCTACCTGGACCTAGTCAGTGACGACGTAATGAAACATGTTAAGATACGAATGGTTGTCCCGTGCCTATGAAACTGATGACTTACTACTGTTCACCAAGTTTAAGACTTTCCCTCAAAGAGGTCGAACCAGTACTGGCTCTCATCAAATGAAGGAGGGTTCCCTATAAAAGATAACACTCCCCTATTCTACCCATCTCTCAAGCAAAGTCTTAAGCTATTCACCACTTCCTGAATGGCAGGACGAGGGTGGTCTAGAACAGATGACACTCAAAAATAAAAGATAAAAAATAGAAAATTACAACACGATTACGAACATTACAAGAATTGGAAAATGAGACACAACACTTTGCTAAACTGCTATTTGGCTTTCTTTTTTTGGACCCTTTTTGCTTTTTTGGGGTCTTTTTCTTTTTTTCTTTTCAGTTTCATTTTTTCTTTTTTCTTTTTTCCTGGAATTTTTCTTTCTTTTTTTTCGATTTTTTTTTAAGCCAGCAGTAGCATAACGAAAAGAGAAACAAAATGACTCACAATGACTTCCCCAAACCTATTCGAAAGAATAGGTTGGAGTACAGAATTTACGAGAAAGGAAAAATAAACTCACAATACGGAAATGAAAAACGAAAAACAAGTCTAATGATAATGTAACCCCCTCCCCAAACCTATTCGAAAGAATAGGTTGCAAACAAAGGATCACACAACCTCACACTACCTCCTTCCTAGGCATTTAGCAATCTCAAAGCATGGTGAAGACTTGTTGCCTCTTAGGTACATAATTACTCGAGAAAACAACCATAAGACCCTAACATGCATCATCCTATTATAAAGGCCTTCGTGAACCGCAGTAGAGAAAACACCACTAAGTGATGTCGAGACTACCAAGCTTAACTAAGCGCAATACAAAATGTGACAAGCCAAGCGAGAAAAACCTCAAACAAATTCATAGAGATGAAGCATATGATTAATGGCATAGTTAGTTAATCTACCCAATAAAAAAGTTCAAAAAATTCGGCAATAAACTCCATATAAAACATGCAAGACTATCCTAGGATGAATGTAGTGTATGCAACTAAATACTAAGAAAGCGGTGAACGTGCAAATGCAAAAAACAAGATACCATACTCAACATCAGAAAGCCAAACAATACTTAACATCATGGTTCACATCCCATCCCCCTCATGAAACTTAAGCTAGTCCCTAGAAAAAGAGAATGAGTAAATAAAAAGTGATACTAGATGTTACCGAACAGTTTGGCCTCGGTCGGCTGAGTATTCAAGAATAAACTCAAGAGTACCTCCCCACGGTGGCCGCCATTCTCTTGGTCCGATGTAGCAAAGAGACCTAGGAAGCTTCAAAGATCTCACCATGGTGAATGGACTGGTTTGCTTTGCAGGCATATCCAATAAAGACTTCATCAATAGGAGGACGTTCACTTTGACTTCATCGAGGTGCTTGTTTAGTGGTGACTTATGTGTATCCTGCTTGTCAAGCTTTCCACTTCGGAGGAGTAGATTCACCTCTTTGTACTCAAGAACCTCAGTAGTAACGGAAGGAAGTGGCTTCGGATTGATGCGAATGTCTGCGAGTAAAGAAACAGGGGAGCCGGGGTCGTCCAGCTCCCCAGAACCATCCCCCAGCTCACTGGTCATGGGAGGCGGTTCGCCCCCCATGCTGGGCGAACCGCCCCCCACCTCCAGGGGGCCGTCGCCTTCCAATCCTTTTTCCTCTTCAATTTTTCGAACCTCTTCTACTTCCGCACATTTTAACAAGCTGAATTCTTCCGTAAGATGCTCAGTTACTTCAACTTCTTCAACAACTTTTGCTATACGAAGGTCATCTTCAACTTGCTCGGCATGTGCAATTTCATCTTCCTCACTGATTTCTTCGACTTCAAAATACTCCTCGGATGAGCTTCCTGCTTCACCTCGATGTACTTCCTTTCCGGTGATGTGAATTGGTATGAACTCATCAGATTGTGTTGAACCTCTGGCCTACTTACGGAGGACTTCTTCTGCCTAGTCGACCGTACATTCTCCCAGACCGCCGCTCAACCTATCCACTCTAAGTCGTTCCTCTTCACGAAGTCCACCAACGAAGCACCAAATCAACTCCCCATCTTCGAAACGGTGATGGGGGCATTTTTCACGTTTATACATCTCAAAACGTTCGTAGGCGTCACAAAACTTCTCATACTCTCCTTGCTCGAAATATTGGATCCTATCACGTAAGGCAATCGTCTCATGATAAGGCATGAACCGCGCCAAGAACTCCTCTACTACTTGGCCTCAAGTTTTCAGCGATCCTGGTTCTAACCTTGCAATACAACGCCTCGGCTCATACCCAAGAGTAAAAGAAAATAATTTCATGCACAATTGGTCCTTAGTAACCCTTCTGCTGGAATTCTTTCTATTTCCTTCTCATAGGATCGAATGAAACTCCATAGGTCCATCCCTACTCCATCTTCATACCTTGGTAAGTACCTCACCATGGACTCCGTCACCTCATACCTCCTTAACTCATCTTCCAGGTATACGGAAGATCCTCTCCTCACCTGCGAGAATTGGGGTGTCATGCGAGCGCGCATGGACATCATACCTGTATTTCTGTAGTAAGAGTAACTCAAAACTAAAAATTAGTTCTATTAGCGTAATCAAACACAATATCACCAAATATTTCGAGAGCACAAACACGCAAGGTAACCAAGATCATATTAGATGAATTTACTGAAGAAGATAGGAGGAAAGAAATAGGGTAAGAAAGTGAAATTTCTGAGAGACAATCCAAGAGTTGTTCTGGGAATTGAATGCTGAAAATATAAATAAGCTAAACAGAAAAAAGGAGTATAGTCCCCGGCAACGGCGCCAATTTTATGAACGCGCTGGATGTCGTGTTCCAACGCGAATCAAATTAATTTGTTTTTAGCCAAAGGCAATTCACAACTACAACGAAAACCGTAGTGTAGCAGTAGAATAACCTCGAGTGTCGATCTCTAAGGACTATAACTAGCTTTATCAAATCTAATTTAGAATATAAAAACAGCAGACGATATAGCAAAGGTTTTTCTTAACAGATAATGGAGATTGGTGATAGTATAGTCCTTCAAAGCATAACGGGTTAATAATCATGCGTAAATTCCTCGGTTTTGCATGGAGATCTTTCATTAATAAATTGTCCTGTTGTAATTATCAAACACTACGAAGACATAGATTTTGATAGGTCAAAGACCAATGAATTGTCCAATTGTGTGCAATAATTAATCAACAATACGAAGATAGAGATTTAGAAAGATCAAAGAAATAAAGCAATAACACGGAGTATAATGCGCGATATAGCCATTAGCATAATTATCAACCCTTCGCTAAGAATTCACATACTATCGCAAACGAGAAGTTTAGCTACTCATAGTTGTCATGCAATCAACAGAAATCATAGAAGAAAACATGTTGAAAGATATATAAAAATAAGTAGAAAAACTGTAAGATACAATGTTACCGAAGGTTGTCAGTATCCGAAGAATCGCGATCTTACAAGTTCCAAATGGCTATGAAAAAGTATCTCGTAAGCTACGAACCCCCAGAACAGGCTCTGGGAAGTTCCTACCTAAAACTACAGAGAAAGGTGAGAGAATAGGTCTGGAAAAGTATGAATTTCGGAGAAAAACTGAGCAATTACATATAGGCCTCGAAATAGTATGGGGCGAAGGGCCCCACACACCGGGCGAGTCGCCTGGTGTGGGGCGATTCGCCCGGGAGTTTTTTTCGGGAATTTACGCGTTTTCGACGCGTTTTTGGATTTCTTCCCCTTTTCGGACTCGGTTTCTGACTTCTAGTGGCCTTCTAACCTCCAGATTCGACCCCTAGACTTCAAATCCTATCCGGAAACCCTCAGGTACTCCAATTAGGCTTCTGGAACACCAATTCCTTGTCAACTTCAATATAATTGCCTGGAAATCCTCGTTTTTCAACCAAAACCTGTAAAATAAAAACTATAGGGAAACGTGACACTATTCTAATAAATGCACTATAATATAACTAAATTAACATAGAGCATAGCTAAAATAGGTGAAAAAGACTCAAATGAGAGTGTAAAATATACATTCATCATTCAGCACTTCGAGTTTGTTTTCCTTGGTTTTGTCAGATCCAGCACACAGATCTTGGTTCATCCACTCACTTTGAATAATGATGTTTCTTGATTGGCCATCAAGACAGAATCTTTTGGCTTCATCTGAAGTCCATTCCTCTCTTGGTTTTGGTACGACAGTGTCGATCAACTCTCCTAAGATAGTTTCCTTTCCACCAGTATCTGTGGTCTTGTGAGGAAAGCTTCTTTCAACTTTAGTGATCTTGATTGGTCCATCGTTTATGACAGTCATCATCTCATCACTAATGGCCTCAAGATGTAACATTATATTGTTTCTCCATTTTTCATAGTTTTCCAGCTTCCGCAAAGGGGCGTCTCCTAAAGACATCCTGCAAAATGCAACAAACTACCAACCTTGATCAAGTATGAGTGATTTACGGAAAGCACTTTAAAAAAAGGATCTAGGTTCAGTGCATAAGGAATGAACCTCCTACTCTGATACCACTTGTTGGTCCCTTTAGACAACAATTCACTACAAGGAAAACTGATTTTAGCGACGGACGCCATCCGTCGCTATATGTTAGCGATCTGTCGCTAAACACCAATAGCGACGGAAAGCCCGTCGCTAAATAGGACGTCGCGAAAAGTGGCGTCGCTAAAAAATAAAGAGACGGTTAATATTATCCGTCGCTATATGTACCGACGGTTCAGTTTATCCGTCGCTATATTGTCGTTGACCAACATAGAGACGGATGACTTTATCCGTATCTATAAATAGCGACGGATTATGTTATCCGTCGCTAAAACTAAGGGACACGTGTCATTCCCTTGCGAGGGGAATTTGGCGATGGATAAACTAATCCGTCGCTAACTTCTCTGATATTTTTTTTTTAAAATTGATTTTTTGTTTTAGTGAATTTATGTGAAAAATTGTTATTTTAACTCAAAATTGAGTACGACTAACAAAATATATACGATTGATTCATTTTATGATAATCGAAATTTCAATAAAAAAACTAAAAGTGTACGTACAAAGAAACTAAAAGGTACGAAGATAATCATTAAAATAAACGAGAATCCTAAAATGTACGGATAAAGAATAACAATCCTAAAAAGCACTAATCCTACGGGCTCTCCACTAACCAACCGACCCCTTCAGCCGTCAACGTCCCATCCCTATGTGCCTGCTCATGGGTCACGTGGTTCTGCCACGATTCCAACCACAGATCCCGATGCTCCGGATTGAGGTACCGAACCCATTCTTTATGCCGAAAGTACGTTTCCTTGGCATAATAAATCGAATTCCTGTGAATCTTTTCCGCCTGGATGTTGAATACCCTTAATATCTCCTCCGCATTGGCAGGAGGGACATAGTAGTATTTCTGCAACACAACAATCCCACAGAAAATCCCACATCAGTGCCCCACAAGAACAAATAATGTGCGTACACATATGTACAGTAAAGGCAATGCCCCAAGAATAGATACTATAGGCAATGCCCCAAGAATAGATAGTATAGGCAATGCCCCATGAATAGATAATATAGGCAATGTCCCAATAACATATAAACAAGTAATGTACGTACACGTATATAATTAAGGCAATGCCCCAAGAATCCAATATAGAAATATTCAAGTAAAGATAGTAAAGTACCTGGAATTCTTCCCACAAGTGCTCCTTCACGGGTCGAGGAACCGTAGCCCACCTTTCTCCGCCACTCACAGGAGGCGTAAAGAACTCTCTTTTCATGAGCATTGTAATCCTTCTAGAAGCTATAGTAGGTTGAAACCTGTCACACATTTTGAAAGATTAAAAGTTGGAGTACCGACAACTATATATATAAGAACAATTAAATACCAATTTATTAAGAAATTACTTAGATCCGTTGGTGGACAATACTGGAAGCCCATTGATCCGTCGAGGGCCGCCCGGTTGCTGTGCTTTATCCATGGAAACTAATATACATATAGCATCAACACAATCAAATACAAAACACTAAAATACAAACTCTTAATGTGTTTAGACAAATACAAGATGTGTTTAGACAAATACAAGATGTTTTTAGACAAATCCGTCATTATATGTGAACACGAAAGGATGTCTGGATCTTTAGGATCTTGAAATCTCCATCTTTAGTTACTGACTAAAGATGGAGACTTCAAACTTCTAAACATCCAGACACATTTCTTGCTCACATACTACATTATGTATATAAAACTTATTAAGAATAGAGGGTTTACATGATTACGATATTGAACTAAACTTTGAGAATGGCTGAAATACGCTGGTACAGTAACAACGGCATTAGAAATGTTGTTGTTACGGTACCAGCGTACTACAATCATTCACAAGCCCAGGCCTACCATACCATTCATCAATCTATATATATGGAAGTGATGGTATGTCCGAAGGACAGTGTGTTTGTATTTTTTATGCATATACGTATATCATCATCACACTTTATAAAATGATTAGATATTACCAAAAATCCTTTAATTTCGAAAATCCTAAAAGTCATTACATAAATGTATGCCTCATAAATTTTTCCTATACATGAATGTGTACATTAATACATTAACTATAAAGTGTATTTGTCCTTTAGAATTCCCAACACCAACTATAAGAAGTCACCTAATTTTAACATATTCTCACACAAATATGGAAAACCCTAACAAATTCATATTTGAAGAAACACCCCCACATTCCCCCCCACCACAAATTGATCCTAAAATGTTGGTTGAAATGGAGGAAGCTCTCCAAGAGGCATTTCCTCCATCTCCCCCCAAATCTCCTACTCCTCCCCCTTGTGAGCACAAGGAGGTTGAGCACTTAGAAGACCAAGGAGTCTTCTGCAAGATATGTCAACAACAACTTTTGGAACCAAAAGATGTCATCGACTGGTCGCTCCTACATGAGGAGTCAAGCTTCGAGGACGAGGACGAGGGGATGAAGAGTGACTAGAATTGAGTTATGTAAACTATATTATTAATAAAAATTCTAACTTTTTATATTTTCTATCTTTCTAATATGTGTTCGTTGCAGTCACATATTCTTTTTTTCTTATTCAGTTAATTAATCATTTTTCCCTTTTTGCTTATTGAGTTAATTATTAAGCATTTCCAAAATTGAGTTAAACTAAGTACATAATGACATAAAAGAAAAAAAGAAGAAATGAAAAAATAAGGGTTAGGCAGATTAAACAAAATTCACTTGATGTACTATCTAAATTAACAATTAACAAGTTTCTAAATTAACAAATTCAATCAAGAAACCCTAAACCCTAAATTAAAATTAACATACCCTAAATTAAAATTAATAAACTGACAATTAGGAATCTTAACCTTTTAAATGGGGAAGAGAGGGAGAAAGTAAGTGGTGGTGGTCCGGCGCGGTGGCGGTGACGGTCCGGCGGTGGAGGTGCCTTGCTCCTCCTACCCTAGCCTCCAATAAACATAGAACAAATTCAATCAAAATCAACATCAAAATCAAAATCACTATCAAAATGAAAAATACCCAAAATTTAGGGTTTATGTTAATTACCTCAAACTGTTGAAAAAACCTCCAAATTGATTAGGGATCGAACTCCTTGTTGGATAGGCTTCGATTTGAGCTAAAATTTACTTGAATTGGTTGAGTTTGGAGATGGATCGAGCGAAGAAGAAGAAGAAGAAACGAGAGAAACAAAAAATGGAGAAACAGAGAAATGAGGAAGAAGAAAGGTCGGTCATCTGTATATTGCGACTTATCGACGGATGAACTCATCTGTCGCTATATGTTTATTTATTTACTTATTTTTCTTTTTTCCTTCATAAAAAATAGCCTGGTCAACATATTTAGCGACGGATACCTTATAGCAACGGATAAATCATATCCGTCGCTAATTAGAACACGAACTGGATGTTTCTTGGCACGAACTGAGCTTAGACCGCAGTTCGTGTTCATCCGTCGCTACACTCACTGATCCGTCGCTAAATAGCGACGGATGCTATCCGTCGCTATTATTCCGTTGCTAAATGGGTGTTTTCTTGTAGAGGGGGGGGGGGTGAATAGTCTCTAAAACTTTTTCGTCGTCTAAAACTTTCTCAACAAGGAGTTTTTACTTTTCAGTAAAGAGATTATGTTGATACTTAACACAAATTTCTCAGCAAGGTACTTATTACTTGTTCAGTAGTAAGTTTTTCTAATACTTAAATAATCAGAGAGCGGAAGTCTTTTGAAATTAAGTGCTTTTGAGGAAATAACTACTCAGCAGGTTTAAGCAAACCAAGTTTAAAGCACGTCTGCTGAGTAAAGGCTTTTAGAAAGAAACTGCAGTAAATAAGATAAAGCTTTGCTGAATGTAAATGCAGTAAGTAAATTACACAAATACTTTTATAGTGGTATCTGAGGGTGGCGTAATCTATCAACTAGTCCACTTTGTCCTTACTAGGACTGAATTCACTAAGATAGATGATGAGATTCCTTACAACACCTAATCTACTAGAATTCCAGAAACCAAAGCGTCCTTGCTTTGTTTCCAACCTAACCAGAGAACTATAACCTTGTTCTCCACCAAACTTGAGACACTTATCAGCAAATCCTTGCTTGATTAGTTCCCCCTGAATTTCACGCCTGTAAAAGGGTGTTTTATCAGTTAGACAGGTTTTGGGTGAAGATCACTTATGAGATTAACTTTTCAGCTAATACCAAGCAATCTTAAGAAACTTAACTGATAACTTTTCAGTTTTAAGTATATTGTTTCTGGGTGTCAAGACTATTTCTTGTTTAGGAGAAAGAACACTTAACCGATTTCTTAGCTAAAGTTCTACTACTTCACAAATAGCTTTTGTTTCAAGCTTAAGTCTTGGGCCTGATCTTTAGACAGTAGTAAGCTTAAGAAAGATGTGAGTTTGAAAGCACAAGTGAGTGTAAGATCACGTTGTTGACACACTTTCTTTCACTGGCTAAGGGTCTCTATTTATTGTGATTTCTTGGTACCGTTTGAATTTTGAAATTCTAAGCCGGAGCCAGAAAATGTCACTATCTTGCTATGAAGGTACTGTCAGCAGCGTGTTCAACTTTTTCAGAACGACATGCTTTTCATTTAATGCTCTTTGACCTTTTTCAACGTTTGAAACTCGGAGCATAAATGTAAGTACTACTTCAGCAAGTAAGGTCACATGTAGTTACTTTAGTACGTTATATTGGCTCAACAGACTCAAGACACTTGTGTTTTCTGCTTTGCTGAAATATGTACTTTAGTTAACTTTACTATGTGCCTTATATAGATACCAAATCTCAGCAAACTTCAAGTCTTCTTGTCTTCAAATCTTCAAGTCTTCAAGTCTTCAAGTCTTCTGAGTGGTTCTTATACTTCAATAGATTGTTTCAGCAAACAACGTACATTATCAGCAAACAAAAAGAACCTATCTAGTACCTATACTAAGTCTTCATCAAATATTCCTCTTTTACAATGTCCTTTTAAAAATTCTAAATTCCTATGGACCTTAAGAGTAGTAATCACTGGAATGTTCTTAATTTAGCATGGTAATCTGTTCATCAAAATTACAAGTTTCCTAACAAATTCCTTGTTATCTCACGCCCAACACACTATAATCACATTTCACACACGCACAAGCCATAAAAGAGAAGAAAGGGAGAACAAAATTCAGAGAAGAAAATATGAAAAATTAGTAGTAAAAGCGTTGATGTCAAGGAGATCTCAAGAGTGATTTAGTACATAAAAATAACACGAGCAACGTTGATAGCTTTCAATGGTGATTTGTGATCCGTCCGTTGCTTCGTAATCTAAGTTTTTGTTGTTGAGATCAAGGAGTTAAGGTGAGTGTTCACCCAAAATCTACTACTTAGTTACTATTTTCGAAAACCTGGAAGTTTTAATATATGCCTATTTTAATTGTTGATTTTATTGTTCTGCTTCCGCTATATACATACAAGTCTTATGTACGACTTTTTTTCCATTGTGTTTTGTTTTTAATCTTCTGCATGGTTTTATACTCGGTTTTCGAGCATTGTTTCTATTTTGTTTTTTGTTTTCTGATTTCTCTCGGTTCTCCGAGCATTGTATTGTTTGACTGGTCGATTAGGAATACGAGTAGGTAGAATTGGTTAGTAGAGGCTATCGAGTTTACGTATGATTTTTCCTAATCTATTCCCACCTGACGCGAGGCAGAAGAAGCCGAGGTCTTGTTGGGTCATAGGATCTTCCCTGAACGTACGTAGGGCACTGTACTGTTTCCCGAGTTGGTCACTCTGGAGGGAATTATAAGGACTATTGGGAGCAGGAGTAATAAGTCGGGTTGCACCGACTACTGTTACTGTTTTGTTTTCTCAAAATGTTGAGACACTATTTGTAACGCCTGGACTAGGAAGCACACAGCTTTATTAAGTCGACGCTACATTGAAAGAAACTAGAATCGAATCCATTAGCCTGAAAGGGATTGAAAGGAGAATAACTAACAAAATAATTTACATACATATCACAAGTGAACTTAAGTTTAGGTTACAAGCCCGAAAGTTTAGGAATCTCAAACGCCAGATGCACGGCTGCTTAGGATAACAAAACAATATAGGAACCTATGTCGATCGCCGCCAGTGTCCCACACACCCACACTGTGCTTATTTATGGATTGGACAAAGGTTCAAACTATAGTAGCGATACTAGTATACACATACTAGGCTTTTCTACGAACTCAACTTGCTTAACATGGGGAAACAAAGAGAAACAAGAAAGAGGTTAAGCCACAAGGACTTAGTGAGGATTACCGAAAGACAATAAGGCAAAGGATAAAGATGAAGCGATAATTGAGATATGAATGAAACCAGACACAAGAAACAAGACACGAGTAAGAAGAATAATAAACAATACTTCTGAGACGAAGCGGATAGGAGTATCACAAAATCTGCCATATGACTCCCTGAACTTGTCTACAACCTTATGACTTCCCTCGAGGAGCGATCTCGAAAACAAAGGAAAAACAAGCATGCCGAGGTGATAGTGTATATGTCCTAGAGACAGTCTTTATTAAGGGCATGCAACCCTTATAAAGGGCATATATGTACTATTACACAGGTCAACGTAATATAATATATGTTTGTTGTTTGACTATTGAGTATCGCTTTCATATTTATATTACACCAGGCATGCAGCATGTCATATCTCTATTCCTGTCTGTATTGATATTAAACATGTCCCCTCGGATAGATGACCTATCACACAGATAGTGGGAGCTATGTGAGTTATCATCTATCCCAAACTCTCCCTAGTCGAGGTTCATCTCGGATGTAGGGGTCTGAATGAACCAGATGAGACTAGTATGCGTGGAGGTTATACTTGTTGGAGCAAGTGTGAGCCGATCCCACGGCCACGGGACGGATTGTTGGACAATCAAGAAACGTTCCCATAACTGGGCATAGTTGTTCGAAGGGTGATTACCGAACAATGGAAGTACCCACCGGACACTCCCATCGATGTATACTCTACACCGAAGTGTCTATGGGAACCGGTAAGTTGTCGAAGTGATGCCAGTCGTCCTTTGGACTTACAGGAATTTATCATCACATTTGTTGCCCCATATCCTTGGTGGACCCGTCGATGTCAGCTCTGAATAAGCGGTTGACCCAAGACACGATCCAGGATTATGGCTACATACAAATGGGGATGATAAGTATTTCTGTGAAGGATTCATCTCTCATGTGTAGCACAGGAGAGCACTGCTCATAGTCGTTCATAGTTGTGATTGGTAAAACCGCTGGCCAGCGTATCAATATTATTATGATAGTCATAATAGATATTGGATTCACCATGCAACCCACTGAAGACGCCCGTGGATGTATTATTAGGATAGACACTTCATCGATCCTAGATGCATTCATGTCAGTCAGATGAAGGGACGTTACCATCTCCGCGTTGAGCGCAACAGACTTCGCAACGAAAGGGTTTGCTTTGAGAAACCTCTCAAACGTCCTCATGTATTAATATTGCAAATGGAACCGTCTAGGAATTCCAGTTTGCCTAGTCTGGGACTTGCTTAATACAATGAGGCCCTATGGGTCACACTATGTGGTGATTCAGCTTATCTGAATATCCTTGAAGATGGAGTCGCAATTAATTTAGAATTAATTGTGATTGATGGATTATAATTGATTTGGAATTAATTATAATAATTTGTGGCTCAATTAATGATTTGGAATTATTAATTGAATTGGCTGATTAATTGTATTTTATATAAATACAATTAAAGATTATATTTTAGAAATATAATAGAGGTTTGATTTGAAAGGATATGTTAATTTGGAATTAATATATACACATGGCCAAAATCTACTTGGAGTTTGAATTGCCTTAGAATTATAAGTGGGTCCCAAAATCGGGACCCACCTAACCTCCCTTGGGGGCGTGCGCGCGCAGCTGGAGTAGGGGAAGGAGTTCGACTCCTTCCTCTATTAGAAGTCAAGGGATAAGTTAGATTTTCCTGATTGAGTTTTAATTTGATTGGGAATGAATCTAGACTTGAATTGGTTTCCTAGTGCGATAAGAATTAGATTCTTATTCCTTTATGAAGTCTAATTGATTATTCATTAGGCTTCTATTGACTACTATATATAGTAGACTATTAGAGAGCTTTTTACATACACTTTCATAGAGTTAGTCTACCAGTTTTCTTAGAAAAAATAAAAGCTCTCCCCTACCTCCATACCAGCCACGCGCGCGCCACCCTTATCCGGAGGAAAAATCGCCGCCCCATATTCTTGGCCACACAAAGAATATCCTAGCATTCTTTCCGATAAGCTGTTCATCCGTGGATACCAAGGTTGAGGTTCAAGGAGCTGGAAACTAAATTTTATTGTCTTGCAGATAATCGAAGTATTGCAGATATCTTCGTCTTCGACGAAGGAGAAGATTCACCGGATTATTAAGAAGACTTGGAAGTTGTGCTTGCTTTAGGAGTATTCTAACTGACGTGTTTAAATATATAAGGTATATACATGATCAATTAACCTACATGTTAAGAAATTTTTTGAAATTCCGCTGCGTACCCTAGGGGTAACTCTGACCGTATTTTCTTACACGAGGTTCATGCCGTACCAGATTACAGAATGCACCAACCACCGGTAGCATCCAGAATCTGGGGGTAAAAGGATCTGCTGAAGATGACCTTAACCGACGGTCAAATCCGCCCAGTGGCCATCAACGACAGTCCGGGCCAAATCTGTTTTAACCAGAACCAAATATCGGAAAGAATGATCACAAAAGGATCGAATGAAGTTCAATAGAACCAACCAAATGGTTAAGGAGTTCGGATCAAATCACAATCGAAAATGAATCAAAGAATGAAAGGATCAAAGGCTCAAAAGGAACAACAACGGTTATCAAGTTGAAGCAACTGAATTATATCCGAACTCGGAATTAAATAATCAAGAACAGTACTCGTGTCACAACTAACATTAATAATAAAGAAAGTAATCAATTTTCCCCAGGGCCAGACGCCGAAATGATACTTGAAAGAATGAAAGAAACCTCACCTTGTGCGTACAAACTTGTGCATAAACTTTTATGTAGACTCGAACATTTCAACCTCAGCACCTATAAGTATTAAGAAGTGATGAACGTGTATTTTACACCTTCATTCGAGTCTTTTTTCACCTAGTTTGCTATCCTCTATGTTAATTTAGCTATATTTTAGTGCATTTTATTAGAATAGTGTCACGTTTCCCTTTAGTTTGCATTTTACAGGTTTTAGGTGAAAAACGTGGTTTTCCGGGCAATTATATTGAAGAGAACGAAGAATTGGTGTTCCGGGGACATTTTGGAGTATCTAGAAGATTCCGGATAGGATTTGAAATCTAGGGGTCGAGTCTGAAGTCTAAAAGGTCACTAGAAGGGAAAACCGAGTCCGAAAAGGAAAAGAAATCCAAAAACGCGTCGAAAACGCGTCTCTTGCCGACTGCAGCTCCCGGGCGATTCGCCCGGGAAGTGGGGCGATTCGCCCCACACCAGGCGATTCGCCCGGTGTGTGGGGCGACTCGCCCCACACGTCCCGAACTCCTATATATAGTTGCTCAGTTTTGTCCGTTTTTCATACTTTCTCAGACCTTTTTTCATACCTTTCTCATTAGTTTTAGGTAGGAATTCTCTAGAGCCTGTTCTGGGAATTCTTAGCATAGGAGACACTTTTACTTATCGATTTGGAACTTGTGAGATCGCGATTCTTCGGAAATTGACAACCTTCGGTAACGTTGTATCACACGATTTTTCTATTTATATTTATATATCTTTCAACATGTTTTCATTCAATCTTGCTATGATTTATGTTGATTGCATGACATCTATGAGTAGCTAAATCTATCGTTGGTGATAGTATGTGATTTCTTAGAGAAGGGTTAATAATTATGCTGATGGCGGTAAAGCGAATTAGACTTTGAGTTATTGCTTTATTTCTTTGATCTATCTAAGCCCTCTATCTTCGTAGTGTTGAATAAAACGGAACACATTGGACAATTCATGATCAAAGATCTCTATGCAAAACGATCGGGTACTTCATGCATGATTATTAACCCACTATGCTGAATGATCATACTATCACTAACTTCCATTATCTTGATAAGAAAAACCTGTGCTAAGTCGTTTGTTGATTTTATATTTTAAGTTAGATTAGATAAAGCTAGTTATAGTTCTTAGAGATCGACACTCGAGGTTATTTTACTACTACACTACGGTTTTCGTTGTAGTTGTGAATTGCCTTTGGCTAAATACAAATTTATTTGATTAATTAGAATCTGACAAATTCCGGTTCATCAAATTGGCGCCATTGCCGGGGACTATACTCCTTTTTTCTGTTTAGCTTTTATATATTTTCAGTATTCAATTCCTAGTTTTAGTAGTTTTTATTTTTTCTATATGATCTCTCTGATACTCCTTTCTTAGCTTGTTACAGATAGTGTATGCGAAATACACGATCTAGGGGAACACCGCTTGGTGAATCAATCGCTGAAATCGACAGAGTCTACCGCCAAAGAAGGCGACTACTTCAACGACGTGAACTAGAGGAAATAGAGGATACCGATTTCTCTGAATCTCTACACAGTCTTTTTAAGGAAATCGTCTTAATGGCAGAAGCTAGACCACTGAAAGCATGGGTTCAACCCTCCAAGGATCGTATGAGGGGACCGGCGATTGTTCTTTCGTCTGCAACTCGAGATCTGGAAATAAAGAACCACGCATTCCAACAACTTCCGAGGTTCTATGGCTTAGAAAGGGAAGATGTGATGCGGTACTTGCACGATATCGATGATTTCGTCAACCAACTCCCACGACCCGGAGCTGAAATAACAACGGATGAGTTGAGAATGAAGGTTTTTGCTATGGGGCTTGGCGACAAGGCCAAGTCATGGTTGAGTTCTCTACCGGCGGGTTCGCTGGACACTTGGGAGAAGGTTTTTTCAGCATTCATGGAGAAATACTTCCCTCACACCTTGACTACCGCGCTTAAAGCGCAAATCACTGGGTTCAAACAAGACTATGATGAGACCATCTACACCGCGTTTGAGAGGTTCCAAGACCTCATGAACAAGTGCCCTCACCATGGTTTTGAGCTTTCGGATCTTGTCCAACACTTCTACAATGGACTAACATTTGAGAACCAACAAGTGGTGGATTTCCAATGCCGTGGCAATATTTGGGAGGAAACCGCGGAAGCCGTCTGGGCGGTTTTCGAAAGGCTTGCTAAGGGTTCGCAATTCAAGGATCCAAGAGCAATGGTTAGGAGACGTGGACCTGAAGCTCCACCTACTCAGGAGGCCCCTATGTATGGGGGAATGGGGATCGATTCGAGTGCTTTACCAACGAGTTGAAACAAGTCCTCAAGAACTCTGCAGGAACAGCTATGTCAAACGAAATTTGCCGAATATGCAAGAACTATGGGCATGGAGCTCATATGTGTAGATCAGAGCTTGCATATGAAGATGGCAATTGGGTTCAAGGAGGCGAAGATGAAGCCTTTGCTACGGAATTTGGTACTCAAGAAGCTAGCTACGGACAAGATGGTAGGAATCCTCGAGGTGGATTTTGGAGAAGAGGGTTCCGGAACAATCAAGGATACGCACCGGCTAGCCAAACTTATGGCCCTAACCAAGACCGTAGTAGGCTTAACTATGGTAATGATCACTGCGAAAATCCCGCTCCCAAAGATCAACCGAAGTCGAAGACAGCTCTACTCATGGAGAACTTGCAAAAGATGGTTGATCACACCCAAAGTTTTCTTAGGCGTTATGAAGAAGATTCTGAGAAGACTAGGGCGAGGCTTGATCGATTGGAAGAGAGCACTAGGCTTGCCCATCAAAAGATGCAAGAGTTGATTTACCGTGGGGCAAGTAGGGAGCAAGGAAGCTGCCTAGCAACACTGAGAAGTCGATGTCCATTACCTTGGTGGGTGATCTTCCTGTAGAAATCACCATCAAGAAGGTTGCTAAGTGTGAGCGTTGCAAGGATGAAGAACCCCCACTAGCCAAGGAAGAAGAGAACGACCTTGGTTCTGATGAGAGTGGAGAGGAGCAAGAGGATCCCGAGCCAATCCCTCAAAGTTTCGATGTTAAGGTCGGGATTGGTGAACTTGAAGATGTTCGTGTTACACTAGATACGGGATCCTACTCTAATGTGCTCCCAATGAATGTGTTTGAGAAGAGTAGCCTTGGAAAACTATCTGAGCATAAGGCTATTGTACAATTGGCGGATGGATCCTTTGTGAGACCCGAAGGTGTTGTGAAGAACGTATTGGTTAAGATTGGTGAAGCTTCTGTGTACACCAACTTTGTAGTTATGCCTGCGTCTACACCTGGGATGGGGGATGTTGTTCTCTTGGGGCGAACGTTCTTGACTAAACTACGCTCCGTGATAGACATCTACCGAAGGACTTGCACCATTGAGGTGGATGGAAAGCGACATGTGTTGCGAGCCATATCTGATCCACATAATCACTTCAATGCTTCTCACACCATTAACTACTTTGGTCTTGCTGTCTATGTTCATTCTCATTCACAGGTTCGTGGCATGAGGAGGAGATCCATGAAGGGGAAGTCTAGTACCCTCAAGAAGAAGAGCTAGAGCAAGAAGAAGTCGAGTCTAAGACTATAAACAATGGCGCTATCCGGGAGGCAACCCGGAGTTTTTATCGCTTTTTTACCGCTTTATTGCATGCATTCATGCATTGAACAATTTGCTTTTCTTATGTGAATTTGTTCGTCTATGTGTCGTTTTGTGCTTATGCATATGTTTGAGTGAACTTTTTCGAGTGTTTATTATGAGTAGAATGGTTTTCGGGGATAAAAAACTGCGTTTTTCCGAAAAAATTCGTCTCCCCATCTCTGGAGGTGGGGGGGGGGGCGAATCGCCCCACATGGCCAGAGAGCTTCGCGCTCTCTGGACGTGGGGGCGATTCGCCCCACACGGGGTGAATCGCCCCACACACGGGGCGACTTGCCCGTAGCATCTGGAAGTAGAAAAACGGGGGTCACCCCCCTTTTTCCTCAATAGTCCATCTTCTTCACTTTTTTACTCCTAAAAATCCCAAAAAATCGAAAATTCTTCAATCTTTCATAAAACCTTCAATCTTCCATCAAATTTTGTGTTGTTTAGCTTCAATCGAAGCCCATTACGTGCTCTTTCTTTTCATCCGAACAACTTTAACACTAGTGCATTCGTTTTCCATATCTGAGGTATCTTCACATGAACCCTAATTTTTCAAATTTGGGGGTTTTCTGATTTATGCTTCAATTAGGCTTATATGATGTATGGGTTGGTTGTTTGTGTGATTAGAAATGTTATTCACTATAAATTTCATGTTCAATTATGCTTGGTTTGTTGGTTTGAGAATTTTGCTACTAGATGTCTATATCTCGTTATGCAATGTTTCTTTTCCTTCCATTTTGTACATATGATTGTATTTACTGATGTGATAATGATGGACATGATGGTAGAATGCATGATTGATGAGTTTGAGGATTTATGATGCTAGAATTTTTGCTACTATGGTATGAATTGAGCCTTATGATTTAAGGCTATTTGTTGTCTAGCAAGAGCTTAATGTGATATGTTACATGTCTTCGATATGTTGGTATGTTGATTTTTAGTTCTAGGAGTAGCTAGACTAGACATGGAGGTTTTGAGGAGTTCGATTGTTGTTGTTATCACTCGTGCGTTTCACTCTTGCATTTGCATATGCATAAATCTGTTTTGTTGTACGAGGTACTAATAGGTGTTTGTAGGAACCATGCCACAAAGGGAGAGGAGCACTTCCGTTTGGGTACAATGAGATATTGGAGGCGGTTCGATTACAACCATGTCAAGGGGTTTGACAAGGACGTTTTCCATGAGTTCTATATTGGGTCTACTAGTCTTCAAGAGAAGGAGAGTGATCTCGTTAGAGGTGCGTTCGAGCCATGGACTGCTGCAAAAACATCGAGGTTTATCCATAAGGAGGAACGAGAATCCACCAGGACTGAGCACTCTTATGTGTATTCACGTACCACTGAAGGGATTGAAACCAATATTACGGCAGAAATCTGTCACAAGGACTGCAAGGTCCGAGTAAATAGGAAGGAGCCGGGGCGGACTCATCACATCAGATTCAGTCTTGAGTCGATAGTGGTGATGAATTTCCGAATCGCTAACTTGATTCCAAAACATAATGACATGGACACCCAGCCCCTCTTTGGGGTGCCCCTCGACTGCTTATTGAGGGAGCACCATATAGACATCGGGAGCATCAACCGTAGAGAATGTGGGCAACATTGGGCAAAGAAGAAGAAGACCTCTGAATATCCGAACAACTTACTGTAAGTTCCATGGGGTAGAGAACGTTGGTGAGGGAGACTCTAAGAGCACAGCTCTTTCCCCTTCAACAGTTCACAGGCTATTAGAGAGATACCGGATGGAAAACCCCATAACTGCAGCAACTAATCTTGAGGATTCTCTTCGACAATGCAATGATGGTGGTGACAATGAAGACAATAGGGACAATGAGGATGCCATGAATACTGATGGAGGAGTTGGTCCTATCCGATCTATTAGGGGAACTACCACCACCACGAGCTCCGATGATCACCAACAAGGGCCCTCGAGCAATCTCAATACCTTACATCTAGTGTACTCAGCCGACCGAGGCCAAACCACGCGGTAACATCTAGTATCACATCTTATTACCTCATTCTCTTATTGCTAGGGACTAGCTTTAAATTCATGAGGGGGGATGGGATTTAAGTGAACTAGTGTTGTTCGTTTAGAGCTTGGCATTGGTAGGATGAGTATAGTACCTTGCTTGTTTATCTGTTTGCTTTTGCATTTGCACGTTTACCGCTTTCTTAGTATTTAGTTGCATACACTACATTCATCCTAGGATAGTCTTGCATGTTTTATGTGGAGTTTATTGCCAAATTTTTTGAACTTTTTTATTGGGTAGATTAACTAATTATGATATTAATCATATGCTTCATCTCTATGAATTTGTTTGAGGTTTTTCTCGCTTGGCTTGTCACATTTAAGTTCGCACTTAGTTAAGTTTGGTAGTCTCGACATCACTTAGTGGTGTTTTCTCTACTGCGGTTCACGAAGGCCTTTATAATAGGATGATGCATGTTAGGATCTTATGGTTGTTTTCCCGAGTAATTATGTACCTAAGAGGCAACAAGTCTTCACCTTGCTTTGAGATTGCTAAATGCCTAGGAAGGAGGTAGTGTGAGATTGTGTGATCCTTTGTTTGCAACCTATGCAACCTATCATTAGACTTGTTTTTCAATTTTTAGTGTGTGTTGTGAGTTTATTTTCCTTTTTCGTAAATTTTGTACTCCAACCTATTCTTGCGAATAGGTTTGGGGAGGTCGTTTGAGTGTCATTATTTCTTTTTCGTTGTGCTACTGCTGGCTAGAAAAAAAATTGAAAAAAAAAAGAAAAACATTCCAGAAAAAAAAAGAAAAAATCTGGAAAATAAAAAAAAGAAAAAAAAAAGAAAAGACACCAAAAAAGCAAAGAAGGGTCCAAAAAAAAGCCAAAAGCAGTTTAGCAAAGTGTTTGTCTCATTTTTCAATTCTTGTAATGTTCGTAATCGAGTTGTAATTTTTGTCTTTATTTATTTGAGTATCATCTGTTCTAGACCACCCTCGTCCTGCCATTCAGGAAGTGGTGAATAGCTTAAGGCTTTGCTTGAGAGATGGGTAGAATAGGGGAGTGTTATCTGATGATGTCGTTTTTCACCAATTAAATTTGTTTAAAAGCCAAAGAACACTTATCACTACACAAACTAGAGTGCAATGGCAAGTTTTCCCCGAGTGTCGTTCTCTCGGGACCTAACGTGGCTTTGTTTGAGGTTTTTGCTAGTAATTTCAGACAACGAGTTCAAATGTTTGTAGAATTGCTTTCTTAGAACAAAGCAACGAGAAATCAGATTGTTGTAATCAAGTTTGGAAAACGGTTGGTGATAGAAATCGAATACACATGCATGGGTTACGAATATGCTCACAAGTTCAGTGCGTAAAACCTTCGATCAAGTCTGCTAAGCAACTCGTCTAGATAACTTTCAAGACACACATCATAAAAGACCACTATCAATACTTTAGAGGTGCTTGTCACTAACACCATTTATCTAGCATGCTGCAAATCCTTAACATACAATCCTATAGCTTTCATTGACCAAGAGTTTGTCACTATAGTCAATTCGAATATATTTTATAGGCAACTAAGAATCATATGAAGGAATTTGCAGCAAGATTGAATCACAATCTCATGTAAGCATAAACATAACCCATAGCATGCATATTCTACATTCTACCACCAACACAAAAGATTTAGCTACTCATATTCATCAACATAGACATCAATTCATATGAATAATAATCAGAATACATCATATCAAACTACAAGACAAGAGAGTGATACAAGTTACTACCAAAGCTGTCACTAATCGGTGGAAAGCAAAGAAAACCTCTCCGTAGATGATTACAAAGATGAATTCCAATCAAAATCTTGAATCCCAAGCTAAAATACAATGTAATCTGAGTTTTCTCTGAGTTTTGGGGCTTAGGAGCTCTCCAAAACGAAGCTACAGTTTAGAAGATATCCGAAAAATGACCAAAGATCAGATCTAAGAAGGAAAATCCGAAAACGTAACCGCTGCCAAGCGGACCGCTTGGAGAAGCCAAGCGGAGCGCTTGGCAAGCGAAGCGCTTTGGCACTCCAAGCGCTTCGCTTGGCTTCTGTGCCAAAGCTCCTGGAAAATGAAGCGGAGCGGTTCACTATTCCAGGCGCTTAGCTTGGCTCCTGGGCAGATTTTTGTCTTCAAACTCAATCTTTTTGCCCTCGGGTGCCTTGGACTCATCCTTCTCGATGCTTATTGATACTCAAACACTTACGAACAAGCCACGGAGATTGGGGAACTTCAACGGGGCCATCTTTTCCATCAAAAAGGCTCGTTTTTAGCTCCAAAAACGCCGTTTCGTACCTAAGTGCCTGAAAATGCAGAAAACACAAAACGTGACACTATTCTACAGAACTAACCAAAAAACAAGGCTAGAAGATAGCAAAAGAAGGTAAAAAAGACAAGATGAACGCGTCAAAAATACGTTCATCAAACTCCCCAAACCAAACCTTTGCTTGTCCTCAAGCAACAAACTATCCTAAATGCAACACAAAAAGAGTCTCATGCCAAGTAAAGTGAACTAATCTATTGAATCTACCAAATGCTTATGAACAAAACCAAATGAGCATGACATGCAAATAGGTTGAAGTATGCCTCGATTGCGAATATACACATTCTCAAGTGCACTTGGTTAAACAAAGGAGTCTCACGTAACATCTTCTACCTGGACCTGGTCAGTGACGACACAATGATGCATGTTATCATACTACAATTGCCCCGTGCCTATGAAATCGAGGGCTTACTACTGTTCACCAAGCGAGACTTTTCCTCAAGAGAGGGCGAACCAATACTGGTTCTCATCAAACGAAGGAGGGTTCCCGTAGAAAGATAACACTCCCCTATTCTACCCAGACTCTCAAGAATGAGCCTCTTTCAACCACTTCTTGAATAGCAAGACGAGGGTGGTCAAGAACAGGCCTTGGACAAAGGCGACACGAAACGAAAGATAGAATTTACAACTCGACACTTCAATAACAAATATTTACATGACACTTGACACTTTACTAGACTGCTTTTGGCTTGCAAAGACCCTTCTTTTGCTTTTGGGTCTTATTCTTTATTTTCTTTCTTCTCTTTTTTTTTTTTTATTTATTTTCTCTTTTTCTTTCCTCTTTTTCCTTCTTTTCTTTTTCTCCTTTTTTTTTCTTTTATATAGGGGCAAGCAGCAGTACTATGTGTCAAAAACACCTCCCCAAACCTATTCGAGAGAATAGGTTTGAGCACAAAGACGAAAAAGAAAAAGGAAAGACTCTCTTACAAAGACACCTCCCCAAACCTATTCGAAAGAATAGGTTGGGACACAAAACAAAAAGAAAAAGAAAAAGGAAACTTTACAACGACTCAAAGACGAAAGACAAGATCAAATAAGGCAACCCCCTCCCCAAACCTATTCGATAGAAAAGGTTTAATACAAGGAATCGCACACCTCACACTACTTCCTTCCTAGGCATTTGGCAATCTCTAATCGAGGTGAAGAACTTGTCGCCTCTTACGTACATAATTACACGGGTTACAACTATAGACTCTAACATGCATCATTTTATAAGGCCATCGTGAACCGCAACAGAAGAAACACCACTCAAGGTGATGTCGAGACTACTAAGCTTAACTAGTGCACATGCGAATGTGACAAACCAAGCCAGACAAGCCTCAAACTACTTGCAAAGTGATGCAACATATGATCAATGGTCATAAACACTTAGTCTACTCAATAAAAAAGTTCAAAAGACTTGGCAATAAACTCCACACACAACAACGTGCAACAACTAATCTATGGATGATATGCATGCAAAAATTTGAAAAAAACACGACAAATCACATGAACTTGAGTAAAATCAGGCATGTACGAACCACACAAGCATATAGTACTGAAAATCCAATACCCCCTCCCCAAACCTAAACTTTTGCTCGTCCTCGAGCAAAGAAAAGTTGAATGAAAAGGAAAAATTGGATTGAAAGTACACTTCCCTGAGATAAAGGTTCGTGTCCAATCTCCTATATATGAGTAGTACCTGAAAGGACTCAAGAAACAAGTGAAAACGGGTGCGCAAAGGTGAGAAGAATGGAAAAAGAAAAACGAGGAAAATCTGGGTACAGGGTCCAGGCGGACCGCTTGGCGGGAGCCAAGCGGTTCGCTTGACAAGCGGGGCGCTTGGGAGGTTCCAAGCGCTCCGCTTGAATTTCCAGAAAGTTACAAAACTTTCTGGAATTTCAAGCGGACCGCTTGGCCCTTCCAAGCGCTTCGCTTGGCTTTGTTTTCAGATTTTCAACGTTTTTCCTATCTTAATCACCTAAGGCACCAAGACAAAAACTAGACTAAACTAATCACGACAAAAGGCACACAGGCCACAACTACGAAAGCAAATAAAAAAGTATAGGAGTCTTCAAGTTGCATCATCAATTAAGAGTATCAGAAAGGAGTACCACCACCGCAAAATCACTCGGATCGGTGAGGGATGACAAGTGGAAAAGGGTCTTCGAACCCTTGCTCTACTCCGAAGCGGTGGAGTATCAGATCGTGTGTCTCTATGTCGATTGGTTCCCTCGATGCCTCGGTGCGCCGGATGTTTGGCACATTTGCTTTCTCACACATAGCAGTGATCAGATGTGGGAAGACTAGTGGGTGGCCGGGTTCTCGTTTAATCTCGAATTGCTGGAAGATGATGTCCCCGGGAGTGATGGGCAAGTTCGCCATGAGGGAATAGACTAAGATCCCGACTTCCGACGTTATCTCTTCGGTTATGAGTCCCTGGATCAGATTAGCTACCACGAAAGGTAGGATCATGCGGGCGTGCAAGTGCAAATCTTTATACTTCAAGGTGTTATCGAGACGCGTCTTCCTTGGCTTATAGTCCTTGGTTGTCAGAACCCCGGCTATCTTCCTCGGAAACTTCTCAATCGTTGGGTCATAGACATAGTGCACATAGGGATCACTCACATAGTATGCTACCTTATTCTTGTCTTCCCGCAAGGGTTCCTCTAGTCCCATAATGAAACTAGTGATACTCAATGGTGAGAAAGGGACCATCACACCACGAATAGGTACTGCTTCGGCCTTATAGTTATAGTCCTCGAGGACAATGTGGAACTCCTCGGCAAGGTCTCTATCCCATCCGGAGAGTTCTTTCCCATAGAAGATCCATCATCTCGCCATTATAAGCCTGGTAAGGTGAGCATAGGGTGCATAGGGTACATCAAAGAAAAGCCCCTTGTTCTCATATTTTGTCCCCTTTAGTACGTCCAACTCCTTTGAAGTAAAGGAGATGCTACGGTCCCAAATCACTGACCGTTCTCCTCCCCTATAGAAGTTGTATCGGAACCTCCGCAATGCGTCCGATTCTTTGTATGGGTCACGGTCGCTTTCATCACGGGGAATCTCCTTGGAGGTTGAAGCTCCATCCTTCCTTGCTTTCTTCTTGGCTCTTGTGTCCATGGTACCTAGAATAATCTTATTAGATAACTTCAAGAGACGATGAGACTTAGACTCGACTCCTAGACTCCAATACTCACTCAAGTAATCTCATGGTGAGTTTGAAGGCTTGCTAAAGTTCATATGAACAAATCGAAAAGCTTTAACACTTCGTTACGATAAATCCATACGAATGTAAACCCAGCAAACAAACTCTCCAATTGAATCACCCAACCAATCCAACACATTCTCATGCAATCACAACATCACCATAACCATAACATAACTCAAATTCAAGGCTAACAATCATCAAACAATTATATAGCAAAAATTCGAGCACTAGAGTTCATCATAAATCAAGAGGAGCAAAATTCGAATTTAGACATCACATCTAGTAAGAAACATGCTCAATAATCATTATCAAACTATAATTCACCAATGCATAACACAATTGAAGCTAATTAAGATAAAATCCCAAATTCAAGAAAGTTAGGGTTCATGAGAGGTACCTTTGATTCCTTGTTATGGATGCCTCAAACGTGAAATTTGATCGGTTTAGATGATAGAGGGGGTGATGGGCTTTGTAAAATGCACAAGATTGCAAGAACTGGTGGAGAATTGAGAGAGATTGAGATTTATGGGGTGCTAAATCGGCAATGGAGGAAGAAAAACGAAGTGGGGAGCTTTGAAACACAAGTGCCCCGCTTAGCTCCCTTAAGGAAAGCCAAGCGAAGCGCTTGGCAAGCGGTCCGCTTGGGAACTGCCAAGCGCTCCACTTGGATTTCCAGTAAGAATTTTCATTCTTACTGGAAATTCAAGCGGACCGCTTGGGATCCGCTTGGGCGTGCCAAGCGCTCCGCTTGGATTTCCAGTAAGAATGGAATTCTTACTGGAAATCCAAGCGGACCGCTTGGGATTTCCAAGCGGTTCGCTTGGGACCTGAAGCTCCCAAATCCATTTTTTTCCGACTTTTGCTAAATTTTCAACCCAAAAACCTTGTCTAATCAACAAAACAAAATTTAAACGTGCTTCTAATCTATATACAAGTACCTACAACCTCGGGTTGCCTCCCGAGAAGCGCCTTCGTTTAAAAGTCGTTGGCTCGACTCGTCTTAGCTCATGCGGGATCAATTTCGCATCGGGTACTAGCCTTCCCCGTCCAGGTGATCTTCAAAGCACCAAGTCCCTGCACATCTTGACGAACATAAAGAGGACCAAAGAATCCTACAAGTTCGTTAGTATCAACATAAGCACATGAATTAATTATGGCTCGCAACGTATGTTGCTTGCCATTTACCTCGAAGCTACATGTACGACGATACATGTCTATCACCATATGTACTTTGTTGATGAAGGCTCTACCCAAAAGAACCACATCCTTGAGCTTTGCGGAGGATGTAGGCATGACGATGAAGTTCGTCTTGACCTCTACACCGGCGACTCTTACCACTAGATTCTCGATCACACCCAATGGCTTCTTCATAGACCCATCCGCCAATTGCGCCATGCACTTCATTGGTCTTAAGCCAGACAAACCCGACTCTTCGTACACGTTCAAAGGTATGACATTCACACCCGCTCCCGTGTCTAGAGTTGCCACTATTCCATCCTTCTTACCCAAGCCGATTTCCACATCAAAGCTCTCTTGGATAGGCACTTCCACCATATCCACCAACTCATCCTCAAACGATGAGTTTTCATTCACTTCTTCCACTATCGCATCAGATTGTGCGACCACTTTTTCTTCCACACCTACCTTAGGAGTCTCAAGCTCCTCACTCTGCAAGTTTCAGTTATCTTGCAACTTGGCACCTCAACTAGTGCATTGTCTCTCACAACCGTGATCTCCACGGGCAAATCAGTCACCACGGTTATGGCCATAGCCTTCTCCGTGTTTCCGGGAAACTTCCCTTGCTCTCTACTAGCCCCCCGATCTATCAGCTCTTGCAACTTCTTATGGAGGTTGCTACTACTAGCCTCAAGCTTCTCAAACCGCTGATTATTAGTAGCTTCATTACGATAGTAATGCTCCATAAACTTATTTGTTTTCAACACAAGATCGTTGAGAGAAGAGACAAGAGGTGAAGGAAGCACCCCTCCACCTTGTGGTCCCGAACTAGCAACCTGAGGCGGAGGTGTAGGATTAGAAGGCGGTGCTCCTTCATACCAATTGTTCCCATAGCTGAGACGACTTCTATCTTGATTAGGCCCATAGGCATTTTTATCCGGGTTATGAAGATAACCACGGTTGCCTTGATTCTGGTACCCACCTCGGGGTCCACGGTTTTGTGGCCTCACATTGCCATAACCTTGCCCGTAGTTCACATCTCCAACTACTTGCTCTCCCTCAGCAGCATATACTTCTTGACGGACATCGTTCGTGATATATTGCTCTCTAGCAAATTCAGAACGGCATAAGTAGGCCGGGTGCCCATAGTTCTTGCACACACCACAAACTTCCGTAGAAGGAGAAGGAACGCTTTGCCTCAAAGCTTGCTTCACTTCATGGGCGAACCCATCGAAGGCATTTTGTTCCACTACTACCTTGGCCTCACCTCTTTGCTCGTTTTGGAGCACACGAGCCCTCACATTCCGGTTTTGGGAATTCCGGTACATCATGTCCAGCTTCACTTGGGCTTGAGAAGGAAGCAACTCCCCCATACTACCTCCACAAATACTATCCACTTGAGATTGAATCTCAGGATGGAAACCGTTGTAAAAGAATTGGAGAAGCTGACCTTTATCATACCCGTTATGTGGGCATCGATGATGCAACCCCATGAAACGATCATAGGCCTCGTGGAAAGGCTCATCGTACCTCTGCTCGAAGGAGCTAATTTGGCTCTTCATAGCCATTGTCTTGGAAGCGGGGTAGTAACGCTCCATGAACTTATCAAAACATAGATCCCATGTTGTCAAAGACCCGGCCTCCAAAGTATTGAGCCAAGCCTTTGCACGATCGCCTAGCCCCATAGAAAAGACCTTCATGCGGAGATCATCATCCGTAACACCAGCTCCTGGTCGCCCAAGATGGAGAACAAAGTTCTCGAGCTCATTCAAGTACCCTATCACGTCCTCATTAGCCATCCCATAGAATTTGGGTAGTTGTTGGAACATGTGATTCTTGATCTCCAAGTTCCTTGTGGCATCATTGAGGACAATTGTTGGTCCTCTAGCCCCAACCGTAGGCTTAGTAAGTGTACGTATGGGCCGCTCCGCCATTTCACCTTCCAAGTAAACAGATTCAAGAATTGGCTCCAAAAGATAAGAAGAAGACTCTTCCCGAATACCAGAAGTGGAAGCTCTAGATGCTACTCCTTCAAACTCGAGATTCAAATTCCTCCTTCTCCTTTGAAACAAACGATCGATCTCGTCAAGGCATGCACTCACCTGAAATACAAGATAGTGAGTATCTCAAGCAAAAAGAAACAAAAAACACAAATGAGACAAATAAGAGATGTTGGCTGAAAAAACCAAAACAAAAACATCAACCAAAGGAATTAAGTCCCCGGCAACGGCGCCAAATTGATGATGTCGTTTTTCACCAATTAAATTTGTTTAAAAGCCAAAGAACACTTATCACTACACAAACTAGAGTGCAATGGCAAGTTTTCCCCGAGTGTCGTTCGCTCGGGACCTAACGTGGCTTTGTTTGAGGTTTTTGCTAGTAATTTCTGACAACGAGTTCAAATGTTTGTAGAATTGCTTTCTTAGAACAAAGCAACGAGAAATCAGATTGTTGTAATCAAGTTTGGAAAACGGTTGGTGGTAGAAATCGAATACACATGCATGGGTTACGAATATGCTCACAAGTTCAGTGCGTAAAACTTTCGATCAAGTCTGCTAAGCAACTCGTCTAGGTAACTTTCAAGACACACATCATAAAAGACCACTATCAATACTTTAGAGGTGCTTGTCACTAACACCATTTATCTAGCATGCTGCAAATCTCTAACATACAATCCTATAGCTTTCATTGACCAAGAGTTTGTCACTATACTCAATTCGAATATATTTTATAGGCAACTAAGAATCATATGAAGGAATTTGCAGCAAGATTGAATCACAATCTCATGTAAGCATAAACATAACCCATAGCATGCATATTCTACATTCTACCATCACCACAAAAGATTTAGCTACTCATATTCATCAACACAGACATCAATTCATATGAATAATAATCAGAATACATCATATCAAACTACAAGACAAGAGAGTGATACAAGTTACGACCAAAGCTGTCACTAATCGGTGGAAAGCAAAGAAAACCTCTCCGTAGATGATTACAAAGGATGAATTCCAATCAAAATCTTGAATCCCAAGCTAAAATACAATGTAATCTGAGTTTTCTCTGAGTTTTGGGGCTTAGGAGCTCTCCAAAACGAAGCTACAGTTTAGAAGATATCCAAAAAATGACCAAAGATCAGATCTAAGAAGGAAAATCCGAAAACGTAACCGCTGCCAAGCGGACCGCTTGGAGAAGCCAAGCGGAGCGCTTGGCAAGCGAAGCGCTTTGGCACTCCAAGCGCTTCGCTTGGCTTCTGTGCCAAAGCTCCTGGAAAATGAAGCGGAGCGGTTCACTATTCCAGGCGCTTAGCTTGGCTCCTGGGCAGATTTTTGTCTTCAAACTCAATCTTTTTGCCCTCGCATGGCCCTCGAGTGCGTTGGACTCATCCTTCTAGATGCTTATTGATACTCAAACACTTACGAACAAGCCACAGATATTGGGGAACATCAACGGGGCCATCTTTTCCATCAAAAAGGCTCGTTTTTAGCTCCAAAAACGCCGTTTCGTACCTAAGTGCCTGAAAATGCAGAAAACACAAAACGTGACACTATTCTACAGAACTAACCAAAAAACAAGGCTAGAAGATAGCAAAAGAAGGTAAAAAAGACAAGATGAACGCGTCAAAAATACGTTCATCATTATCTTTTTTAGGGAAACCTCCTTCGTTTGATGAGAGCCAGTATTGGTTCGACCTCTTTGAGGAAATGTCTTAACTTGGTGAATAGCAGTAAGTCTTCAGTTTCATAGGCACGATACAACCATTCGTATTTTAAAATGTTTCATTACGTCGTCACTGACTAGGTCCAGGTAGAGAATGTTACGAGAGACTATCTTGTTTGACATAAGAGCTTTTGTGAATGTGTATGAGTCAATCGAGGCATTCTTCAACCTATATTCATGTTATGATTTGTATGGTTTTTTGTTCATAAGTTTTTTGATAGATTCAATAGACTAGTTCATTTGATTTGGCATGAGACTCCATTTTTTGTGTTGCATTGTTTTTTGCATTAGAGTCTAGCTTAGTTGCTTGAGGACAAGCAAAGGTTCGGTTTGGGGAGTTTGATGAACGTGTATTTTACACCTTCATTCGAGTCTTTTTTCACCTATTTTGCTATCCTCTATGTTAATTTAGCTATATTTTAGTGCATTTTATTAGAATAGTGTCACGTTTCCCTTTAGTTTGCATTTTACAGGTTTTAGGTGAAAAACGTGATTTTCCGGGCAATTATATTGAAGAGAACGAAGAATTGGTGTTCCGGGAACATTTTTGGAGTATCTAGAAAATTCCAGATAGGATTTGAAGTCTCGGGGTCGAGTCTGAAGGCTAAAAGGCAAAAACCGAGTCCGAAAAGGAAAAGAAATCCAAAAACGCATCGAAAACGCGTCTCTCGCCGACTGCACCTCCCAGGCGATTCGCCCGGGACGTGGGGCGATTCGCCCCACACCAGGCGATTTGCCCGGTGTGTGGGGCGACTCGCCCCACACGTCCCGAACTCCTATATATAGTTGCTCAATTTTGTCCTTTTTTCATACCTTTCTCATTAGTTTTAGGTAGGAATTCTCCAGAGTCTGTTCTGGGAATTCTTAGCATAGGAGACACTTTTTCTTATCGATTTGGAGCTTGTGAGATCGCGATTCTTCGGAGATTGACAACCTTCGGTAACGTTGTATCACACGATTTTTCTATTTATATTTACATATCTTTCAACATGTTTTCATTCAATCTTGCTATGATTTCTGTTGATTGCATGACATCTATGAGTAGCTAAATCTATCGTTGGTGATAGTATGTGATTTCTTAGCGAAGGGTTAATAATTATGCTGATGGCGGTAAAGCGAATCAGACTTTGAGTTATTGCTTTATTTCTTTGATCTATCTGAGCCCTCTATCTTCGTAGTGTTGAATAAAATGGAACACATTGGACAATTCATGATCAAAGATCTCTATGCAAAACGATCGGGTACTTCATGCATGATTATTAACCCACTATGCTTTGAATGATCGTACTGTCACTAACTTCCATTATCTTGATAAGAAAAACCTGTGCCAAGTCGTTTGTTGATTTTATACTTTAAGTTAGATTAGATAAAGCTAGTTATAATCCTCAGAGATCGACACTCGAGGTTATTTTACTGCTACACTACAGTTTTCGTTGTAGTTGTGAATTACCTTTGGCTAAATACAAATTTATTTGATTAATTAGAATCTGACAAATTCCGATTCATCAAGAAGGACCGTAAATTCCAAGAGAGAAGAAAATATGAAAAATTACTAGTAAAAGTGTTGATGTCCAGGAGATCTCAAGGTTGATTTAGTACATAAAAATAGCAAGAGCAACGCTGATAGCTTTCAATGGTGATTTGTGATCCACCCGTTGCTTCGTAATCTAAGTTTTTATCGTTGAGATCAAGCAGTTAAGGTGAGTGTTCACCTAAAAACTACTACTTAGTTACTATTTTCGAAAACCTGGAAGTTTTAATATATGCCTATTTTAATTGTTGATTTTATTGTTCTGCTTCCGCTATATACATACAAGTCCTATGTACGACTTTTCTATTGTGTTATGTTTTAAATCTTCTGCAGGGTTTTATACTCGATTTCTGAGCATTGTTTCTATTTTGTTTATTGTTTTCTTATTTCTCTCGATTCTTCGAGCATTGTATTGTTTGAACGGTCGATTAGGATTACGAGTATGTAGACTTGGGTAGTAGAGGCTATCGAGTTTACGTATGAGTTTTCCTTGTCTATTCCCACCTGATGCGAGGCAGAAGAAGCCGAGGTCTTTGTTAGGAAACTTGTAATTTTGATGAGCAATTAACCATGCTAAATTAAGGAAAGTCCAGTAACTATTACTCTTAAGGTCCATAGGAATTTAGAATTTTGAGGACATTGTAAAAGAGTAACGTTTGCTGAAGACTTAGAGTAGGTGCTAAATAGGTTGGTTTTACCGCTTATGATGTATCTTGTTTTCTGAAAAGAAAAACAACCTATTGAAGCATTTGCTGATGATGTACTTTGTTTACACAAACAAACTACTGAAGCATTTAGAACCGCTCAGAAACATGAAGAATTCGAAGACTGAAGACTAGAAGATTTCTGAAGACTGGTATCTACAAAGGCACATGTTGCTCAGAAAGTGGAAACTTCAGCAACAGCTTGCATAAGTGAAAATCTAAACGACAGAGTAGGTTGTGCTTGCTGAAACTGAGACTGACCACTTGCTGAAAAACATATGTGACCTCCATGCTGAAAGTACTTGCATTTGCGCTCCAACGTTCACATTTGAATCTCATTCAGATGAACATTAAATGCAAAGCTTGCACGCGAAGGACATGAAGACTAGAAGACAAACAAAGGACGCTGCTGAAAGTACAAAAGCAAGATAGTGACATCTTAAGGAACAAATCCTTGGAATTTGAAATTCAAACGGCTCCCTTGATTCATTATAAATAGAGGTCATCCGGCAAAGAGTAGAAGTGTGTCAACAACGTGATCAAACTCTCACTTGTGCTTAAAACTCACATACCCTTCAAACACTCTTTACTGCCATTGATCCGTTCCAAGACTTAAATCTTGAAAAAGCTACTTGTGAAGAAGTAGAACATACACGGCTAAGAAATTAGTTAAGTGTTCTTTCTTTCGAACAAGAACAAGTCTTGACACCAGAAACAATCAAACTTGTTTACTGCAAAGTATTCAAAGTTTTGTTTCTTAGATTACTTGTTGTAGCTGAATAAGTTATAATCAAGTTATCTCATCCCAAACCTCTCTAACTAAAAATACACCCTTTCAGGCGTGAAATTCAGGGGGAACTTAATCGAGCATAGTTTTGTTGATTAAAAGTCCCAAGTTTGGTGGAGAACAAGGTTTCGTGCTCTAGTTAGGTTGGAAACGAAGCAAGTGTGCTTTGGTTTCTGTTTGAATCGCTCTAGATACGTGTTGTAAAGGAACCTCAAACTTGTCTTAGTGGATTCAGTCCTAGAAAGGACAAAGTGGATTAGTTGAGAGATTACGCCACTCTCAGATACCACTATAAAATTGTTTGTGTGATTTACTTACTGCATTTAGTTTTCAGCAAAGCATATCTTTTTGTACACAGTCACTCTGTTCACTTGCTGAAACTATCACTTACTGACAGAACTTATTGTATCAAAGACTTCCGCTCTCTAATTTTAAGTATCAGCAAAACTCGTTACTGAAAAGTAACTTGCGCTTGCTGAGAAAGTTAAGAATCAGCAAACTTATTACTGAAAAGTAATAAGTCCTTGCTGAGAAAGTTTTTTAAACGATGAAAGTTTGAAAAGACTATTCACCCCCCTGTCTTTTCTTGTAGTTTAAAGGGACCAACAAGTGGTATCAGAGCTGGAGGTTCATTAACCTTCAACACTGAACCTAGATCCCCTTAGGTGCTTTCCGTAAATCACTCTCAATTGATCAGTTTGGTAGTCTTTTGCTGACAGGATGTCTTTAGGAGACGCTCCCTTGCTGAAGCTGGAAAACTACGAAAAATGGCGAAACAACATGATGCTACATCTTGAGGCCATTAGTGATGAGATGGTTACTGTCATTAATGATGGACCTATCACAATCACTAAGGTTCAAAGAAGCTTTCCTCACAAAACCACGGATACTATTGGTAAGGAAACTATCTTAGGAGACCCGGTTGACACCGCCGTTCCAAAACCAAGAGACGAATGGACTTCCGACGAAGCCAAGAGATTCCGTCTTGATGGCCAAGCAAGAAACATCACCATTCGATCAACTCCGGATACTATACAGTGCAAACTGTGGGGTGCCAAAACTGCTAAGGAAGCTTGGAAAATGGTTCAAGATCTTTGTGCTGGATCTGACAAAACCAAGGAAAACAAACTCGAAATGCTGAAGTTAAAGTTCCAGAACTTTACAAGGTACAAATGAGTCACTGGAAGACTTGGACTTCAGATTCACAACTCTAGTTAGTGAGATGACCGCCTTGGGTATTGGAAATCTTTACTCAGATTCTGAGAAGGTGAAAACCATCATCAAAAGTCTGAACCAAGAGTGGATCCACACTCAGAATTTCTACTACAATCAAGGTATGCCAGACATCACACCTACAAAGTTGTTCTCTCATCTTGCTACTGTCAACTACGAGACAAAGCAAAGAGAAAATGTGTTTGCTGAAAAATCGGAAAACATTGCTCTTGCTGCAAAGCCATCATCTTCTGAAAAGAAGAATGATAAAGAGCCTGCTGATGAAAATTCTTTAGTTATTAAAAACATGAAGAAATTCATCAGTAAGGAACTTGAAAGGCGAAAAGCAAAAGAGAAGCTGAAAAAGCATCTTGGTAACAACTACCATAAGTACAAGAATGAGACTAGCTCGCTGAACAAGCAAGCTCAGCAAGCAAACTCATCAGAAGAACCAACAGTTGGAAATGATCTCTGTGTTGTTTCCGGTTACAAATATATTTGAATATTTTAAATGGAAATGAATAAATATAAAGTAGAGTAAGGAAGCAAAGAGCAAGAACATGTAACAACTCACTGTCGAACGATAAACAAACCAAAGAAGAAAAGTAAGATTCAGATTAAATCCTGGACGAGGCAGCCGTTAAACCGCTTGCCCTTAAGCTCTATTTGACCGCCTTTGTAAGCTTCAGGCCTCCCGTGGACAATAGGCTCCCAAGGTACAACGCCCAATCACTCTTGCTATCGGAAGTTGCGAAAGCAAGTCTTTCGAGCAAAACTAGAATGAAACTCTCTTTTAACTAATATGAAATGATGTAGAAAAGAGGGAGAGTAGAGAAAATGATGAGGGTGGAGAAGTCTGTTTTTCAAGTGGGGAATGGCTCATATATATATAGCCACGCCTAGCTAGCTCAAGAGACTCATTAGAGTTAATGAGTTTAATAACCTCACTAGCTTAATGATAATAAACTTCCGGGTGTTACGATCGGCCATTAGTGTTAATGACATTAACACACAAACTTAACACAAACGTGAGTTATCTCTACAACTCATCCAACTATCAAGTTGGCCATAAAGTACCCACCCAAAGTTATTATCATTAAAATGGAATAATGAGTGAAGTAAACAAGTTCAAGAGACATGAACCAAGTCTGAACCGACTCAATTGACTCGAGCTTGTTTTCCGGTTCGGCACTTGTTATATTCGACCACGTCTCTTTGAGCCAATATATCATTCACACCGAGAATTGGTTTACTCGCATGTCTTATATAGTTACGAAGCTTGCGCAACCCTCTTCGCAACGTACTAAAGAACATGAAAAACCGTACGGTGTAATGTACTCAAATTAATGCTCAAAGTTCTTCACTTTACACTTAATTTAGCTAGTAATATTGGCTTAAATAAAACCAATTTCTCCAAAAATCCCCCACATGAATGAAAAATTGAATGGTCATGCACATGCAACCTAACAATGCATTTTGAGAGTTCCACGAGAAACCGTTGCATCTGGATAAGTTATTATTAGCCTTGAACCTCCCGTAGTGAAATACCATCGGATACACTTGCCAACCAGTGGACGCGATGCCTTGAACTGTTCGGCATTTTCTGTGTACCAAGACAATGATACTCACACAACGATTCCTCCTATTCCTGTTTGCCCTTTCATTATCGTTCGTTTTGGCCCTGGACTGCCTTGGTAAATTCATCGAACGCTCTAGAGATTTAGCCCAAACTGTCATCTCATAGAAGCGTCCCCTTCACGTTCGACATAGGTGATCTCTCATTAAGAGTATCCTGTCATACCCCACGTTACCAAATCAACGTATAAGGATCTATAGAAGCTTATAGCTTAACCTCCACTGTACAGGCCTATCACTCTTTCACAATAGGAATGGGTTGGGAAAATAAATCCCGAGTGCTTTGGTCGATCCCCCCACAATTCGGTTGTCCCTTTGAACCTGCAAATTGGGGTTTACCAATTCAGGTAGGGTTGCCATCATGGGCGGTAATCATTTAACGGGCTTTAACCCCATTCCCCTCGATGAAACCACTACACGGTCTTCAGCCAGACCTTTGGTTAATGTGTCCGTGATATTGTCTTTGGATCTCACAAATTCCAAAGCTATAACACCGGTCTTTAACAACTTCTTCACGGATTTATGTCTCCTTCGAATATGTGGAGACTTCCCATTATATTCATTACTTCTTGCACGCCCAATAGCTGACATACTGTCACAATTCAAGCTTATTGGTGGCATTGGCCTTGACCACATCGGAATTTCCTCTAAGAAACTCCGCAGCCAATCAGCCTCTTCTGCTGCAAGATCCAGTGCTATGAACTCTGACTCCATAGTTGATCTTTTAATACAGGTTTGTTTGCAAGATTTCCATGACACCGCTGCAACTCCTATTTTAAAGATATATCCACTTGTGGATTTCACATTCGAGGAACCTGTTATCCAATTCGCATCACTGTACCCTTCAAGTACAGCTGGATACCTCGTATAGTGCAGACCATAGTTAGCGGTATATCTCAAGTATTTGAGAACTCTGGCCACTGCTTCCCAATGTTCATGACATGGGTTACTCGTATACCTTGACAACTTATTAACCGTGTTAGCTATATCCGGTCTAGTACAATCCATGAGGTACATGAGACTGCCTATGACCTTAGCATACTCAAGTTGTCTTACACTTTCTCCTCAATTTTTGCAAAGGTTAGACACTACCTTTATAGGAGTTCTTACGGTCTCAGTACTGTCTTTGTCAAATCTCTCAAGAACCTTTTGATCGTAGTGACATTGAGAAAGTGAATATCCATCTGGTGTCTTGGAAATTTTCATTCCAAGTATGACATCTGCTAGACCCATGTCTTTCATGTCAAAATTTCGTGACAACATCTTCTTTGTAGCTTTGATATTATCATTGTTTCCAATGATTATCATATCATCCACATAAAGACACACTATCACATAGTTCTTGTCATCACCTTTTATGTAGACGCACTTGTCACATTCATATATCCTAAACCCATTTGAGAGCATAACACTATCAAACTTGATGATGTCGTTTTTCACCAATTAAATTTGTTTAAAAGCCTAAGAACACTTATCACTACACAAACTAGAGTGCAATGGCAAGTTGTCCCCGAGTGTCGTTCTCTCGGGACCTAACGTGGCTTTGCTTGAGGTTTTTTCTAGTAATTTCAGTCAACGAGTTCAAATGTTTGTAGAATCGTTTCCTTTGAACAAAACAACGAGAAATCAGATTGTTGTAATCAAGTTTGGAAAACGGTTGGTGGTAGAAATCAAATACACATGCATGGGTTACGAATATGCTCACAAGTTCAGTGCGTAAAACCTTCGATCAAGTCTGCTAAGCAACTCGTCTAGGTAACTTTAAGACACACATCATAAAAGACCACTATCAATACATTAGAGGTGCTTGTCACCAACACCATTTATCTAGCATGCTGCAAATCTCTAACATACAATCCTATAGCTTTCATTGACCAAGAGTTTGTCACTATACTCAATTCGAATATATTTTATAGGCAACTAAGAATCATATGAAGGAATTTGCAGCAAGATTGAATCACAATCTCATGTAAGCATAAACATAACCCATAGCATGAATATTCTACATTCTACCACCAACACAAAAGATTTAGCTACTCATATTCATCAACATAGACATCAATTCATATGAATAATAATCAGAATACATCATATCAAACTACAAGATAAGAGAGTGATACAAGTTACCACCAAAGTTGTCACTAATCGGTGGAAAGCAAAGAAAACCTCTCCGTAGATGATTACAAAGGATGAATTCCAATCAAAACCTTGAGTCCCAAGCTAAAATACAAAGTAATCTGAGTTTTCTCTGAGTTTTGGGGCTTAGGAGCTCTCCAAAACGAAGTTACAGTTCAAAAGATCTTCAAAAAATGACCAAAGATCAGATCTAAGAAGGAAAATCCGAAAATGTAACCGCTGCCAAGCGGACCGCTTGGAGAAGCCAAGCGGAGCGCTTGGCAAGCGAAGCGCTTTGGCACTCCAAGCGCTTCGCTTGGCTTCTGTGCCCAAGCTCCTGGAAATTGAAGCGTAGCGCTTCACTATTCCAGGCGCTTAGCTTGGCTCCTGCGCAGATTTTTGTCTTCAAACTCAATCTTTTTGCCCTCATATGGCCCTCGGGTGCCTTGGACTCATCCTTCTCGATGCTTATTGATGCTCAAACACTTACGAACAAGACACGGAGATTGGGGAACTTCAACGGGGCCATCTTTTCCATAAAAAAGGCTCGTTTTTAGCTCCAAAAACGCCGTTTCGTACCTAAGTGTCTGAAAATGCAGAAAACACAAAACGTGACACTATTCTACAAAACTAACCAAAAAACAAGGCTAGAAGATAGCAAAAGAAGGTAAAAAAGACAAGATGAACGCGTCAAAAATACGTTCATCAAACTCCCCAAACCAAACCTTTGCTTGTCCTCAAAGCAACAAACTATCCTAAATGCAACACAAAAGGAGTCTCTTGCCAAGTAAAGTGAACTAATCTATTGAATCTACCAAATGCTTATGAACAAAACCAAATGAGCATGACATGCAAATAGGTTGAAGTATGCCTCGACTGCGAATATACACATTCTCAAGTGCACTTGGTTAAACAAAGGAGTCTCACGTAACATCTTCTACCTGGACCTGGTCAGTGACGACACAATGATGCATGTTATCATACTACAATTGCCCCGTGCCTATGAAACCGAGGACTTACTACTGTTCACCAAGCGAGACTTTTCCTCAAGAGAGGGCGAACCAATACTGGTTCTCAGCAAACGAAGGAGGGTTCCCTTAGAAAGATAACACTCCCCTATTCTACCCAGACTCTCAAGAATGAGCCTCTTTCAACCACTTCTTGAATAGCAAGACGAGGGTGGTCAAGAACAGGCCTTGGACAAAGGCGACCCGAAATGAAAGATAGAATTTACAACTCGACACTTCACAAGGACAAAATATTTACATGACACTTGACACTACGAGACTGCTTTTGGTTTGCGAAGACCCTTCTTTTGCTTTTGGGTCTTATTCTCAATTTTCTTTCTTTTTTTTTTTATTATTTTCTCTTTTTCTTTTCTCTTTTTTTTTCTTTTTTTATTTTCTTTTTCTCTTTTTTTTTTATCTTTTTTTTTTATATATAGCTAGGCAAGCAGCAGTACTATGTGTCAAAAACACCTCCCCAAACCTATTCGAAAGAATAGGTTGGGACACAAAACAAAAAGGAAAAGAAAAAGGAAGCTTTACAACGACTCAAAGACGAAAGACAAGATCAACGAAGCAACCCCCTCCCTAAACCTATTCGACAGAATAGGTTTAATACAAGGAATCGCACACCTCACACTACCTCCTTCCTAGGCATTTGGCAATCTCTAATCGAGGTGAAGAACTTGTCGCCTCTTACGTACATAATTACACGGGTACAACCATAGACTCTAACATGCATCATTTTATAAGGCCATCGTGAACCGCAGCAGAAGAAACACCACTCAAGGTGATGTCAAGACTACTAAGCTTAACTAGTGCACATGCGAATGTGACAAACCAAGCGAGACAAGCCTCAAACTACTTGCAAAGTGATGCAACATATGATCAATGGTCATAAACACTTAGTCTACCCAATAAAAAAGTTCAAAAGACTTGGCAATAAACTCCACACACAACAACGTGCAACAACTAATCTAGGGATGATATGCATGCTTAAAAATTGAAAAAAACACGACAAATCACATGAACTTGAGTAAAATCAGGCATGTACGAACCACACAAGCATATAGTACTGAAAATCCAATACCCCCTCCCCAAACCTAAACTTTTGCTCGTCCTCGAGCAAAGAAAAGTTTAATGAAAAGGAAAAATTGGATTGAAAGTACCTGAAAGGACTTAAGAAACATGTGAAAACGGGTGCGCAAAGGTGAGAAAAATGGAAAAAACGAGGAAAATCTGGGTACAGGGTCCAGGCGGACCGCTTGGTGGGAGCCAAGCGGTTCGCTTGGTCAAGCGGAGCGCTTGGGAGGCTCCAGGCGCTCCGCTTGAACTTCCTGGAATTTCAAGCGGACCGCTTGGCCCTTCCAAGCGCTTCGCTTGGCCCTGTTTCCAGATTTTCGATGTTTTTTCCTATCTTAATCACCTAAGGCACCAAGACAAAAACCAGACTAAACTAATCACGACAAAAGGCACACAGGCCACAACTACAAAAGAAAATAAAGAGAAGTAACTAAATGCAAAACACTTACCACCTCGGGTTGCCTCCCGAGAAGCGCCTTTGTTTACACGTCGTTGGCTCGACTCTTCAAGGCTCAATTGGGGTTGAATTCATATTGGGTACTAGACTTCCCCATCAATGCCCTCTTTAATCGGTGAAATCCCTGCACATTTGAACGAAGGAATAGAGGACCAAAGTATCCTATAAGTTTGTTAGTGCAAGTCTTCTCAACACATGAATTAACAATGGCTCGCAACATGTGTCGCTTGCCATCTACCTCAAAACTACATGTACGACGGTACATGTCAATCACCATGTGCACCTTATTGATGAAGGCTCTTCCCAACAGGACCACATCCTTAAGATTGGCTTCCGAAGTCGGCATAACTATGAAGCTCGTCTTCACCTCAACACCGGCAACTCTAATAACCAAGTCTTCGACAACTCCCAAAGGTCTCCTCATAGACCCATCAGCAAGTTGAACCATAGGTTTCATAGGCTTCAAACCAGTCAACCGGGACTCTTCATACACATTCATCGGCAAGACATTGACTCCAGCTCCTGTGTCCAATGTAGCCAATATACCATCCTTCGTGCCAAGACCGATTTCCACATCGAAGATCTCAAGTACGGGTACTTCCACCATCTCATCCTCAGACGATGAGCTTTCTTCTTCAATATGTGAAGCTTCTTCCTCAACCATTGAGGGCTTAGGCTCCTCGTTAGCAACGCAAGGCTCAGAGATTTTCTTGCTACTTGGAACCTCTACTCGTGCTCCTTCTCTTGTGACCGTGATCTCAACTGGAATATTAGTCACCACCGTGATGGCCATAGGTCTCTCGGTATTGCCCAAAAGCTTCTCTTGCTCAGGACTAGCTCCTCTATCAATGAGCTCTTGCAACTTCCTGTTAAGAGAAGAAGTACTAGCCTCCAAGTTCTCAAACCGCTTCTCGTTCATAGCCTGATTCTTGTAATAAGATTCCATAAACTTGTCGGTCTTTTCTACCAAGCTTTGCACCATGGCGACGAAAGAGGATGGAGCATATCCGGGTACCCCATAGTTTACCTCAGCATGTTGACGTTGACTGGCGAATCCTTGCTCATAGTCATCACCACGACCCACTTTCTCTTCAAAAGCCGCTATGGGTTCTTCTCTAGTTTCTTTTGAATGAATCTTGGCTCTTATATTCCGATTCTGAGAATTCCGGTACATTATATCCAACTTAGCTTGAGCTTGACTCGGAAACAACTCTCCCATGCTTCCTCCACAAATGCTATCCACTTGTGCTTGAACACCAGGATGCAAACCATTATAGAAGAATTGGATGAGCTGACCTCCATCGAAGCCGTGATGTGGGCACCGATATTGCAACCCCTTAAACCGATCATAAGCCTCATGGAAAGATTCATCATACTTCTGCTCAAAAGTGCTGATTTGTCTCTTTATAACCATAGTCTTGGAAGCGGGATAATACCGATCCATAAATTTTTCAAACACTTGAGCCCATGTGGTCAAAGATCCAGCTTCTAAGGTTCTCAACCAAGCCTTCGCTCTATCCCCAACTCCCATAGCGAAAACCTTCATCCGCAAATCATCATCAGTAATTCCATCCGGTCTAGGCAAGTAGAGCACGAAATTCTCTAAGTCATTCACATACCCAATGACGTCTTCATTGTCCATGCCATAGAACTTGGGTAATTGCTGGAACACGTGTCCTTTAAGCTCCAGATTCCTCGTTGCATCATTGAGAACAATAGCTGGACCACTAGGCCCAACCGTAACTTTTGAGAGTAACTTCAGTGGTTGCTTAGCCATCTCGCCTGAAATCTAGTGCAATCAACACAACACTCAGACAAGAATTAGTTCCCGTTAGTGAAACAAAAACCAGAACACAGAGAATTAAGCACAAAGAAATAGGGGGAAAGAAATGGGGTGAGAAAGTGATGTTGGCTGAAAGAACCAAAACAAAAACACCAACCAAAGGAGTTAAGTCCCCGGCAACGGCGCCAAATTGATGATGTCGTTTTTCACCAATTAAATTTGTTTAAAAGCCTAAGAACACTTATCACTACACAAACTAGAGTGCAATGGCAAGTTGTCCCCGAGTGTCGTTCTCTCGGGACCTAACGTGGCTTTGCTTGAGGTTTTTGCTAGTAATTTCAGTCAACGAGTTCAAATGTTTGTAGAATCGTTTCCTTTGAACAAAACAACGAGAAATCAGATTGTTGTAATCAAGTTTGAACGGTTGGTGGTAGAAATCAAATACACATGCATGGGTTACGAATATGCTCACAAGTTCAGTGCGTAAAACCTTCGATCAAGTCTGCTAAGCAACTCGTCTAGGTAACTTTAAGACACACATCATAAAAGACCACTATCAATACTTTAGAGGTGCTTGTCACCAACACCATTTATCTAGCATGCTGCAAATCTCTAACATACAATCCTATAGCTTTCATTGACCAAGAGTTTGTCACTATACTCAATTCGAATATATTTTATAGGCAACTAAGAATCATATGAAGGAATTTGCAGCAAGATTGAATCACAATCTCATGTAAGCATAAACATAACCCATAGCATGCATATTCTACATTCTACCACCAACACAAAAGATTTAGCTACTCATATTCATCAACATAGACATGAATTCATATGAATAATAATCAGAATACATCATATCAAACTACAAGACAAGAGAGTGATACAAGTTACCACCAAAGCTGTCACTAATCGGTGGAAATCAAAGAAAACCTCTACGTAGATGATTACAAAGGATGAATTCCAATCAAAACCTTGAATCCCAAGCTAAAATACAAAGTAATCTGAGTTTTCTCTGAGTTTTGGGGCTTAGGAGCTCTCCAAAACGAAGTTACAGTTCAAAAGATCTTCAAAAAATGACCAAAGATCAGATATAAGAAGGAAAATCTGAAAACGTAACCGCTGCCAAGCGGACCGCTTGGAGAAGCCAAGCGGAGCGCTTTGGCACTCCTAGCGCTTCGCTTGGCTTCTGTGTCCAAGCTCCTGGAAATTGAAGCGGAGCGCTTCACTATTCCAGGCGCTTAGCTTGGCTCCTGGGCAGATTTTTGTCTTCAAACTCAATCTTTGTGCCCTCGTATGGCCCTCGGGTGCCTTGGACTCATCCTTATCGATGCTTATTGATGCTCAAAAACTTACGAACAAGCCACGGAGATTGGGGAACTTCAACGGGGCCATCTTTTCCATAAAAAAGGCTCGTTTTTAGCTCCAAAAACGCTGTTTCGTACCTAAGTGCCTGAAAATGCAGAAAACACAAAACGTGACACTATTCTACAAAACTAACCAAAAAACAAGGCTAGAAGATAGCAAAAGCAGGTAAAAAAGACAGATGAACGCGTCAAAAATACGTTCATCAAAATTTCTCATGCCATTGTTTAGGAGCTTGTTTTAATCCATACAAGGATTTAACAAGTTTACACACTTTATTCTCTTTTCCAGGAACCACATGCCTTTCGGGTAGTTCCATATAGATTTCCTCTTCGAGATCTCCATTGAGGAAAGCCGTTTCCACATCCATTTGATGAATTTCTAGATTGAATAATGCTGCAAAAGCAATTATCAACCTTATGGATGTTTTTCTAGATACAGAAGCATATTTGTCGAAGTAGTCGACACCTTCAGTCTGTCTGTACCCTTTAACTACAAGTCTCGCCTTGTATTTATCTACAGAACCATCTGGTTTCATTTTCTTCTTGAAAATCCACTTGTGACCCAGAGGTTTACAACTTGGTGGAAGATCCACCAATTCCCACGTATGATTCTGAAGAATCGAATTGATCTTACTATCAATTGCCTCTTTCCAGAGATCAGAATCTGAGGACGTGATCGCCTCTCTATAGGTAATCAGGTCCTTATCAACCAAGAAATTCATGACAAAATCTGGACCAAAAGTTTTCTTCTTTTTAGTCCTCTTTCCACGCCTTGGATCGTCTTCTTGATCCTCTACTTCTTTCATAGATTCCACTTCCCCCCACATTAGGAGCCTCCCTATTGAGTTTTAGATCAACAGTTATGCGACTAATGTAGGGAAATGTACCCTCAAAGAAGCATCTCTAGCCTCAACGATAGTATTAGAATGCATCTCAGAATTATCTGACTTGTGAACCAGAAATCTGTATGCACTACTATCTTGAGCATATCAAATAAACACGCAATCTACCGTCTTTGGTCCAATCCTTGTTCGCTTCGGAGGAGGAATAGGAACCTTAGCTAGACACCCCCACACTTTGAGAAATTTATAAGAAGGTGCATGACCCTTCCATAACTCATAAGGTGTTTTTTCTAGCCTTTTGTGCGGTAGCCTGTTTAGGACATAATTCGCGGAAAGCAAAGCTTCCCCCCACAAATTCTGGGATGCCCCAGAACTTATTAACATTGCATTCATCATCTCTTTAAGGGTTCTATTTTTCCGCTCAGCAATCCCGTTTTGCTGGGGAGTATATAGAGCGGTTGTTTGATGAATGATCCAATTTTCCGCACAAATTTGAGCAAATGGAGACTCATACTCTCCACCTCTATCACTTCTCAACATTTTTATTTTTCTTACCAAGTTGGTTTTCAACCTCAGTTTGATAATGCACAAACATGGTAATTGCCTCATCTTTACTTCTCATTAAGTAAACATAGCAATATCTCGTGCAGTCATCTATAAAAGTTATGAAGTAACTTTTACCGCCTCTTGTTTGTACATACTTTAAATCACACACATCTGTATGTACCAAGTCTAAAGGCTCAGAGCTTCTTTCAGTTGAATGAAAGGATGACTTTGCTAGTTTTGCCTCAACACAAGTCTCACACTTGTATTGTTTGTTTATGTTAAATTTTGGTAGTAAGTCAAGTGAAACTAACTTTTGTAAACTTTTATTGTTCACATGACCTAACCTACCATGCCATAAAGTAAAAGAGTCGGGCAAATAAGCAAACTGTTTAAATTCATTAGCCTCTTGGGCATTCTTTCAAGCTGAGCTAGTGGAAGCCTCGGTTACATTATTCACGCCATAAGGCTCAGTACCCTGCAATACAGTAGTAGCCATCATTTTAAACAGGTTTTCACAACAATAATCCTGTCCTACAAAAGACCCATTCTTAGTCAGAATGAACTTGTCAGCTTCGAAACACATACGAAAGCCTTTCTTGTTTAACACAGATCCAGAGATGATATTCTTGCGGATCTCAGGCACATGGAGCACTTCAGTAAGAGTGAGCTCTTTCCCAGAAGTCAGTTTCAGGGCCACAGTTCCCTTGCCAGCTACCTTGGAAGCAGCAGAGTTTCCCATGTAGCACACTTCATCAGTCACAGCTTGATAAGTCTTGAACATCCACTCATAAGCACAAATATGACGAGTGGCCCCAGTATCCACCCACCAATCAATAGAGGTTCCTCCAACAAAGTTCACCTCGGAAACCACAGCAGTTAGGTGCATCTCCTCCATACCTTGGTTCAAACTTCCGACCTCAGCCACATTTTCTTGGCCGGCACCACCACCTCTTCTATTTCCGCCATTACCATTGTTGCCATTTCCATTGTTACGGTGGTTTTTGTTGTTGCAGCTCTTGCGTTTATGCGCACCATTGCGACAGTCCTTAGCCTTGTGGCCAGGTTTGCCACACACATAGCAATCCCCACCAAACTTCTTATTAGAGTCAGAAGCCTTTGGGGAGCTTGGACGTTTCCTCTTTCCACCAGCCCGAGAGCTTTGAGCATAAAAGCCTTGAGCCTCAACAATATTGTCCTTGGAAACAGCCCCAAGGGTCTTGCTAGCAGCCTTTCTCACATCACTTTCGATCCTCAACTTTAGGATCAAATCCTCAAGGGTCATCTCCTTCTTTTTATGTTTCAAGTAGTGATTGAAATCACTCCAAGAAGGAGGAAGCTTCTCTATCATTAAAGCGATTTGTAGTTGATCAGTGATCGCCATGCCCTCAGCGGCTAAGTCATGATAGATCCTTTGGAGTTCTTCAGCCTGATCAAGAACAGACTTTCCATCCACCATCCTATAGTCATGAAACCGTGCAGCCACAAACTTTTTGGACCCAGCATCGTCAACGGTGTACTTCTTAACAAGAGATTCCCAAAGATCTTTCGCCGTCTTTTTCTCATAAAAAATTTGGTACAAGGAATCATCAAGACAAAGAAGTATAACATTGCGACACATGTAGTTAGAACTATCCCATGCTTTGCACGTGTCCACAGACTTAGGATCATTCTCATCCACCACAGGTTTGGCCTCATTGGTATACCGAACAAGTTGGGTAGCAGTTAGGTAAAAAACTATTTTTTTCTTTCCACAGTTTAAAATTATCACCCTTAAACTTGTCCGGTCTATCAAACTGACCAAACGTGATGGGACATGATGGTAGCTGAGAGACAAAAGGCCCTTGGTCAATGGTGTTTCCACCAGAACCATTTCCAGGAGGAGTTGTTCCAGAACCAGAACCATTCCAGCACCAGAGCCGTTTCCAGAACCACCATTATCATCCATCTAAACAATAGGATAATAAATCCAGTAAGTGATAGTTATATTAAAGAAAACCGGAGATACGGATAGAGCTTAAGATTGTTGTTTCCGGTTACAAATATATTTGAATAATTTAAATGGAAATGAATAAACATAAAGTAGAGTAAGGAAGCAAAGAGCAAGAACATGTAACAACTCACTGTCGAACGATAAACAAACCAAAGAAGAAAAGTAAGATCCGGATTAAATCCTGGACGAGGCAGCCTTTAAACCGCTTGCCCTTAAGCTCTATTTGCCCGCCTTTGTAAGCTTCAGGCCTCCCGTGGACAATAGGCTCCCAAGGTACAACGCCCAATCACTCTTGCTATCGGAAGCTGCGAAAGCAAGTCTTTCGATCAAAATTAGAATGGAACTCTCTTTTAGCTAATATGAAATGATGCAGAAAAGAGGGAGAGTAGAGAAAATGATGAGGGTAGAGAAGTCTGTTTTTCAAGTGGGGAATGGCTCATATATATATAGCCACGCCTAGCTAGCTCAAGAGACTCATTAGAGTTAATGAGTTTAATAACCTCACTAGCTTAATGATAATAAACTTCCGGGTGTTACGATCGGGCATTAGTGTTAATGACATTAACATACAAACTTAACACAAACGTGAGTTATCTCTACAACTCATCCAACTATCAAGTTGGCCATAAAGTACCCACCCAAAGTTATTATCATTAAAATGGAATAATGAGTGAAGTAAAGAAGTTCAAGAGACATGAACCAAGTCTGAACCGACTCAATTGACTCGAGCTTGTTTTCCGGTTCGGCACTTGTTATATTCGACCACGTCTCTTTGAGCCAATATATCATTCACACCGAGAATTGGTTTACTCGCATGTCTTATATAGTTACGAAGCTTGCGCAACCCTCTTTGCAACGTACTAAAGAACATGAAAAACCGTACGGTGTAATGTACTCAAATTAATGCTCAAAGTTCTTCACTTTACCCTTAATTTAGCTAGTAATATTGGCTTAAATAAAACCAATTTCTCCAACACTCTGTTTTTACTGCAAAAAGTCTGGACACTTCAAAGAAAATTTCCCTTTGGCTCAAAACCTCCTAGTTCCTCAGCAAGTAGAAAACAAGTCAAAGTTGAAAAACTTAAGACTTGGGTTTCCACTGGACGCACTCTTGAACATGTTAATGGACATCCAATATTGGATAATTAACTTGTTTGCTCTTGATTTTGCAGACTTCAGCCACAGAGACAAATGATGCAATCTGGAACTTTGACAGTGGTTGTGGAAAGTACATGACGGGCAACAAGAATAACCTTATAAACTATAGACGGTGGTCTAAAGGTCCAACAATAAGGTTTGCTGGTGGAGGCTCTGGTTCTACAAAAGGCTATGGTGACGTGAAGTTAGGATGCATTACCATTACGAGAGTTCTTTATGTCAAAAATCTTAAGTTTAACCTTTTCAGCATGAGTCAATTTGCTGACAAAGGATACTTCATCAAAATCAAAAGTGATGAATGTAAACTTATAGACTTTGAGACAAAGAAGGTTCTTATGATTGCCAGAACATCAGGAGGCTTATACACCGTAGATTGTTCTTCAGCAAGCGTTGAAAAATGCCTTGTCCCAGATCACGATTGCCTTGCTGAAAAAGCATGGTTATAACATAAACGAACAAGTCATCTAAACTTCAAGACGCTGAATAAGGTGTCTAAAAAGACACTTGTAGTTGGATTACCTAAGGTTACTTTTAAGAAGGATGGTGTTTGCAATGCATGTCAGCAAGGTAAGCAAACCAAATCTTCTTTTAAGAACAGGGCAGTACCGTCAACTACAAAACCTTTACAACTCTTGCACATGGACTTGTTTGAATCTTCTTCAACAAGGTATGCTGGTACGAAGTATGCTCTGGTGGTGGTAGATGACTATTCAAGATTCACTTGGGTAGTATTTATCAAACAGAAATTTGAAACAAGGACTGAAATACCTAACCTTGCTGAATAAGCTTGAAGTCATGAAAAATGACAAGGTAAAAGTCATAGGGACAGACCATGGTACTGAGTCTGTAAACCAGTACATAACTGAGTAGTGCACTTCAAAAGGCATACAACATCAGTTATCCTCAGTAAGGACACCACAACAAAACGGTGTTGCTGAAAGGAAGAATCGCACCCTAAAAGAAGCCGCAAGAACGATGCTTGCTGACACTGAAATAAGTGAGGCTTACTGGGTTGAAGCGATTAATACCGCCTGTTACACTCACAACAGATGTCTGATTACTAAGGAAAACTGATGAACGCGGATGTCGTGCTCCGAATTCAAGCAAATAATATTTGTTAATAAGCCAAAGGCAATCCACAACTACAACGAAAACCGTAGTGTAGCAGTAGAATGACTCGAGTGTCGTTCTCTCAGGACTATAACTAGCTTTATCTATTTAACAAGAGAATATAAAACAACAGACAGATAGCAAAAAGGGGGTTTCTAGCAGATAATGGAGATTGGTGATAGTATGGTCCTTCTTAACATAACGGGTCGATAATCATGCATAAATTCCTCGGTCTTGCATAGAGATCTTTGAATCAATCTAGTGTCCTGTTGCAAATATTAAGCACTACGAAGATAATTGGTCTGACAAGTCAATCACGATTGTCCTAATGTGTTCCGTAATTATTCAACACTACGAAGATAATTGGTCTGATGGTCGACAAGTGTCCAATTGTGCATAATGATTAATACAACATACGAGAATTTAGGTTGCAACTGATCAACGAAATAAAGCAATGACACGGAGTATAATGCGCGATATAGCCATTAGCATAATTATCTTCCCTTCGCTAAGAATTCACATACTACCACCAACGATAAGTTTAGCTACTCATAATAGGCATGCAATCAATAGAAATCATAGAAGAAGACATATTGAAAGATATATAAAATAAGTAGATTAAACTGTAAGATACAAGTTACCGAAGGTTGTCAATCTCCGAAGAATTGCGATCCTACGAGCTCCAATCTGCTATGAAAAAGTATCCCCTAAGCTACAGAACTCCCATGACGGGCCCCGGGAAGTTCCTACCTAAAACTATAGAGAGAGGTGAGAAAGTAGGTCTGGAAAGATATGATTTTCGGAGAAAACTGAGCAACTATATATAGGCTTCGAATTACTGTGGGGCGGTTCGCCCCACACACCGGGTGGTTCGCCCGGTGTGGGGCGGTTCGCCCCAGAGAATTTCTCGCGGAATTCCGCATTTTCGACGCGTTTTTGGATTACTTCCCCTTTTCGGACTCGGTTTCTGACTTCTAGTAGCCTTCTAACCTCCAGATTAGGCCCCTAGACTCCAAATCCTATCCGGAAACCTTCAGATACTCCAAATAGGCTTCTGGAACACCAATTCCTTGTCAACTTCAATATAATTGCCTGAAAATCTTCGAATTTCAACCAAAACCTGTAAAATAAAATCTAAAGGGAAACGTGGCACTATTCTAATAAAATGCATTAAAATATAGCTAAATTAACATAGAGGATAGCTAAAATAGGTGAAAAAGACTCGAATGAAAGTGTAAAATACACATTCGTCAAACTCCCCAAACCGAACCTTTGCTTGTCCTCAAGCAACTAAGCTAGACTCTAGTACAAAAAACAATGCAAGACACAAAATGGAGTCTCATACCAAATAAAATGAACTAATCTACTGAATCTACCAAAAAATATATGAACAAAAACCATATAAATCAAAGCATGAATATAGGTTGAAGAATACCACGATTGACTTATACACATCCACATAAGCACTTATGTCAAGACAAGATAGTCTCTCGTAACATTCTCTACCTGGACCTAGTCAGTGACGATGTAATGAAGCATGCTAAGATACGAATCGTTGTCCCGTGCCTATGAAACTGAGGACTTACTGCTGTTCCACCATGTTAAGACTTTTCCTCAAAAGAGGTCGAACCAGTACTGGCTCTCATCAAACGAAGGAGGGTTCCCTATAAAAGTTAACACTCCCCTATTCTACCCATCTTTCAAGTAAAGTCTTAAGCTATTCACCACTTCCTGAATGGCAGGACGAGGGTGGTCTAGAACAGATGACACTCAAGACAAAAAAGATAAAAAATAGAAAATTACAACACGATTACGAACAATACAAAAATTGGAAAATAAGACACAACACTTTGCTAAAGTGCTATTTGGCTTTCTTTTTTGGACCCTTCTTTGCTTTTTTGGGGTCTTTTCTTTTTTTCTCTTTATTTCTTCCCAGATTCTTTTTTCTTTTTTATCTTTTTCTTTTTCTCTTTTTTTTCTGGAATTTTTCTTTCTTTTTTTTTCGATTTTTCTAGCCAGCAGTAGCATAACAAAAAGAGAAACAAAATGACTCACACGACTTCCCCAACCTATTCGAAAGAATAGGTTGGAGTACAAAATTTACGGAAAAGGAAAAATAAACTCACGATACGAAAATGAAAAACGAAAACAAGTCTAATGATGGTGTAATCCCCTCCCCAAACCTATTCGGAAGACTAGGTTATAAACAAAGGATCACACAACCTCACACTACCTCCTTCCTAGGCATTTAGCAATCTCAAAGCATGGTGAAGACTTGTTGCCTCTTAGGTACATAATTACTCGGGAAAACAACCATAAGACCCTAACATGCATCATCCTATTATAAAGGTCTTCGTGAACCGCAGTAGAGAAAACACCACTAAGTGATGTCGAGACTACCAAGCTTAACTAAGAGCAATACATAAATGCGACAAGCCAAGCGAGAAAAACCTCAAACAAATTCATAGAGATGGAGCATATGATTAATGGCATAGTTAGTTAATCTATCAAATAAAAAAGTTCAAAAAATTCGGCAATAAATTCCATATAAAACATGCAAGACTATCCTAGGAAAGCAGTAAACGTGCAAATGCAATTAAAAAACTAGATACCATACTCAACATCACAAAGCCAAACAATACTTAACATCATGGTTCACATCTCATCCCCCTCATGAAACTTAAGCTAGTCCCTAGCAAAAGAGAATGAGTAAATAAAAAGTGATACTAGATGTTACCGAACGGTTTGGCCTCGGTCGGCTGAGAACGGACATGTGAAAAGACTAATTATCGGGATTGTAATCCCCGTAATAGTCCCTCCACATGTCGGACAGGAGATCATTACCACTAATGTTATCCATTATCAAATGGAAACGAATCTTGTGCATCCGTTCCATTACTCCTCGCATCTTGGGAACCATCCTTGGCTCCTCTCCGTATCTGCTCAAGCAAGTCCACGATTCCCTGAAAACTAAAATTAACAAAACCAAGAAAAACAAAATCTAAAAAATAACTAAGGGAATCACATGGAAAATAAAAAGAGTAAAGAGGATCAAAACTCCTTTGGAACTCATAGGGGGGCGCATGGACCAGAACGTAGGAGTCAAGATCAAGAGTATCTGCAGCAATTGATTCAGAGTCACCAAAATCTTCAGAGATTGGCTCCTCGACCTCAACACAACTGACGCCTTCACTCTCTGACTCAAGTGAAGCAATGGATTCAGTTATCACCTCCTCCACGACTTCCTCTTGACCAACAACCTCGACATCCGCAAGTAAGGACGTGGAATCCAAGCCACTGAGGAGACTTCATCAATGGATTCTTCTCCACATTCCTCTTCATCGGCAATGTCCATTTCTGGTGGCTGACTACTGAAGCGAGACGTCCATGCCCCTAACCCGGGAGGTGAGTCCCTATCCCAATGTTCCAGACACTTGCTGGTTACTTCACCCCAAGTGCGCAACGATTTTTCCGGCGGGATTCTGAGCCATCTTCGAGCGTACCCTTCCAAGGCTCCCATAAATCCTCTCATACAAAGTTGCTCATGTGATAAAATAACCCCCTCCTCATTCTCACGAGGTATCCTCAACACACCTTCCTCGTATGTGTCTAAGAACCCTCTTGGATCATCACCCATTGAAAACGTGGAGAGAATGGAGTAGTACGCAGGATCAAAGTCATAATTCCTGCAATCGTCATCCAATGTTATGCAAGGCCCTCGAGGCATCACATACCGGGGCAACGGTGGTTGACTCATCCTTCATATAACTAGTTTCTGCATAGGAGGAAATAAGAAACCAAGGAGCAGAATCCACAAAAGAAAAACAAAAACTTGCAAAGAAAAGCACAAAGAGTGCAAACAAACACAATGTAACCGAGAACTACGAGAGCGCAAGCACGTAAGGTAACCAAGATCAGATTAGATGAATTTTCTGAAAAAGATAGGGGGGAAGAAATAGGGTAAGAAAGTGAGATTTCCTGAGAGCAAACTCCCAGAGCCCGTTCTTCTGTAGGGAACTGAATGCTGAAAATATGAACAAATTAAAAAGAAAAAAGGAGTATAGTCCCCGGCAACGGCGCCAATTTGATGAACGCGGATGTCGTGCTCCGAATTCAAGCAAATAATATTTGTTAATAAGCCAAAGGCAATCCACAACTACAACGAAAACCGTAGTGTAGCAGTAGAATGACTCGAGTGTCGTTCTCTCAGGACTATAACTAGCTTTATCTATTTAACAAGAGAATATAAAACAACAGACAGATAGCAAAAAGGGGGTTTCTAGCAGATAATGGAGATTGGTGATAGTATGGTCCTTCTTAACATAACGGGTCGATAATCATGCATAAATTCCTCGGTCTTGCATAGAGATCTTTGAATCAATCTAGTGTCCTGTTGCAAATATTAAGCACTACGAAGATAATTGGTCTGACAAGTCAATCACGATTGTCCTAATGTGTTCCGTAATTATTCAACACTACGAAGATAATTGGTCTGATGGTCGACAAGTGTCCAATTGTGCATAATAATTAATACAACATACGAAAATTTAGGTTGCAACTAATCAACGAAATAAAGCAATGACACAGAGTATAATGCGCGATATAGCCATTAGCATGATTATCTTCCCTTCGCTAAGAATTCACATACTACCACCAACGATAAGTTTAGCTACTCATAATAGACATGCAATCAATATAAATCATAGAAGAAGACATATTGAAAGATATATAAAATAAGTAGATTAAACTGTAAGATACAAGTTACCGAAGGTTGTCAATCTCCGAAGAATTGCGATCCTGCGAGCTCCAATCTGCTATGAAAAAGTATCCCCTAAGCTACAGAACTCCCAGGACAGGCCCCGGGAAGTTCCTACCTAAAACTATAGAGAGAGGTGAGAAAGTAGGTCTGGAAAGATATGATTTTCGGAGAAAACTGAGCAACTATATATAGGCTTCGAATTACTGTGGGGCGGTTCGCCCCAGAGAATTTCTCGCGGAATTCCGCGTTTTCGACGCGTTTTTGGATTTCTTCCCCTTTTCGGACTCTGTTTCTGACTTCTTGTAGCCTTCTAACCTCCAGATTCGGCCCCTAGACTCCAAATCCTATCTGGAAACCTTCAGATACTCCAAATAGGCTTCTGGAACACCAATTCCTTGTCAACTTCAATATAATTGCCCGGAAATCTTCGAATTTCAACCAAAACCTGTAAAATAAAATCTAAAGGGAAACGTGACACTATTCTAATAAAATGCATTAAAATATAGCTAAATTAACATAGAGGATAGCTAAAATAGGTGAAAAAGACTCGAATGAAAGTGTAAAATACACATTCATCAAAAACAACAAAACTCCTTATGAGCTATTTGTTGGGAGACCTCCTAATATCACTCATCTAAGAGTATTTGGCTGTAAGTGTTTCGTTCTTAATAACGGTAGACAATACCTAAGAACATTTCAACCAAAGGCAGACGAAGCGATATTTCTTGGTTACTCCTTGCATAGTAAAGCTTATAGAGTTTACAACAAAAAGGCACAAAAGATCGAAGAAACACCTTTCACTACACAAACAGAGTGCAATGGCAAGTTGTCCCCGAGTGTCGTTCTCTCGGGACCTAACGTGGCTTTGATCAAGGTTTTTGCTAGCTAATTTCAGTCAACTAGATGATGATTTTTGAGAAAGATGTTTGAACAAAGGAAGTGAGAAATCAAGGGTTTTTGTAAACAAGTTTGGAAAACGGTCGGTGGTAGAAATCGAATACACATGCATGGATTACGAATATGCTCACAAGTTCAGTGCGTAAAACCTTCAACTAAGTCTGCTAAGCAACTTGTCTAGGTAACTTTCAAGACACACATCATGAAAAGCCACTATCAATAATTTAGAGGTGTTTGTCACCAACACCATTTATCTAGCATGCTGCAAATCACTAACATACAATCCTATAGCTTTCATTGACAAACGAGTTTGTCACATACTCTATTCGAATATATTTTATAGGCAACTACGAATCATATGAAGTAATTTGCAGCAAGATTGACTCACAACCTCATGTAAGCATAAGCATAATCCATAACATGCATAATTCTACATTCTACCACCAACACAAAGGATTTAGCTACTCATATTCATCAACATAGACATCAATTCATATGAATAATAATCAGAATACATCAAATCAAACTACAAGACAAGAGAGTGATACAAGTTACCACCAAAGCTGTCACTAATCGGTGGAAAGCAAAGAAAACCTCTCCGTAGATGATTACAAAGGATGAATTCCAATCAAAATCTCGAATCCCAACCTAAATTACAATGAATCTATGATTTTCTCTGTGTTTTTGGGGCTTCGGGCTGTCCAAAACTCGTCTCCAATGTTTTGTATATCAAAAAGTAACTCCAAAATCAAGTAATGAAGGCAAAATATGGATCTGTAACGGCTGCCAAGCGCTTCGCTTGGGCAGAGCCAAGCGAAGCGCTTGCTTCCTATTCCTCTTTTGAAATCTCCTGAAATTCCAAGCGTCCCGCTTCTCCAATTCCAAGTGAAGGGCTTGCCTCCTGGGCAGATTTTGGCCTCGAAACTCGATCTTTTGCCCACGAACGGCCCTCGGGTGCCTTGGGCTCGTCCTTCTCGGCACTTATTGGGGCTCAGACACTCACGAACAAGTCACGGAGATTGGGGAACTTTAACGGGGCCATCTTTTCCATCAAAAAGGCTCGTTTTTAGCTCCAAAAACGCCGTTTCGTACCTAAGTGCCTGAAAATGCAGAAAACACAAAACGTGACACTATTTTACAATACTAACCAAAAAACAAGGCTAAAAGATAGCAAAAGAAGGTAAAAAAGACAAGATGAACGCGTCAAAAATACGTTCATCAAAATCCCCAAACCAAACCTTTGCTTGTCCTCAAAGCAACAAACTATCCTATATGCAACACAAAAGGAGTCTCATGCCAAGTAAAGTGAACTAATCTATTGAATCTACCAAATGCTTATGAACAAAACCAAATGAGCATGACATGCAAGTAGGTTGAAGAATGCCTCGATTGCGAATATACACATTCTCATGTGCACTTGGTTAAGCAAAGGAGTCTCTCGTAACATCTTCTACCTGGACCTAGTCAGTGACGACACAATGATTCACATTATCATACTACAATTGGCCCGTCCCTATGAAACCGAGGGCTTACTACTGTTCACCAAGCGAGGCTTTTCCTCAAAAGAGGGCGAACCAATACTGGCTCTCATCAAACGAAGGAGGGTTCCCTAGAAAAAGAAGAAACTCCCCTATTCTACCCAGACTCTCAAAGAACGAATCTCATTCAACCACTTCTTGAATAACAAGACGAGGGTGGTCAAGAACAGGCCTTGGACAAAGGCGACACGAAACAAAAGATAGAATTTACAACTCGATACTTCACAAGGACAAAATATTTACATGACACTTGACACTACGAGACTGCTTTTGGCTTGCAACGACCCTTCTTTTGCTTTTGGGTCTTATTCTTTATTTTCTTTCTTCTTTTTTATTTTCTCTTTTTTTTTTTTTTTTTATTTTATATATAGCTAGGCAAGCAGCAGTACTACGTGTCAAAAACCTCCCCAAACCTATTCGAGAGAATAGGTTTGAGCACAAAGACGAAAAAGAAAAAAGGGAAAAACTTTTTACAAAGACACCTCCCCAAACCTATTCGAGAGAGTAGGTTGGGAAGCAAAACAAAAGAAAAATAAAGCTAAGAAAAATCTACAACGACTCAAGACGAAAGACAAGTATAACAACGTAACCCCCTCCCCAAACCTATTCGATAGAATAGGTTTAATACAAGGAATCACACACCTCACACTACCTCCTTCCTAGGCATTTGGCAATCTCTAATCGAGGTGGAAAACTTGTCGCCTCTTACGTACATAATTACACGGGTTACAACCATAGATTCTAACATGCATCATTTTATATGGTCATTGTGAACCGCAGTAGAAGAAATACCACTCGAGGTGATGTCGAGACTACTAAGCTTAACTAGTGCACAAGTGAATGTGACAAACCGAGCGAGACAAGCCTCAAACTACTTGCAAAGTGATGCAACATATGATAATGGTCATAAGAACTTAGTCTACACAATAGAAAAGTTCGAAAAAACTTGGCAATAGACTCCACACAACAACGTGCAACAACTAATCTATGGATGATATGCATGCAAAAATTTGAAAAAACACGACAAATCACATGAACTTGAGTAAAATCAGGCATGTACGAACCACACAAGCATATAGTACTGAAAATCCAATACCCCCTCCCCAAACCTAAACTTCTGCTCGTCCTCGAGCAAAAAAAGTTGAATGAAAAGGAAAAATTGGATTGAAAGTACACTTCCCTGAGAATAAGGTTCGTGTCCAATCTCCTATATATGAGTAGTACCTGAAAGAACTCAAGAAACATGTGAAAACGGGTGCACAAAGGTGGCGAAATGAGAAAAAGGGAAAATATGGGGGAACAGGGCCCAAGCGGCCCGCTTGGACTATGCCAAGCGAAGCGCTTGGACAAGCGCTCCGCTTGGCATCATCCAGGCGGGCCGCTTGGATTTTCAGTAGGACTAAATCCTACTGAAAATCCAAGCGGTCCGCTTGGTGATGCCCAAGCGGGGCGCTTGGCCTGTTCCCCCATTTTTTCGATTTTTCTTAATCCTAACCAACTAAGGCACCGAGACAAAAGGCTAAGCTACTCTAAACACGACAAAAGGCACACAGGCCACAACTACAAAAGCAAACTAAGAGTACAAGAGTCATAAGTCATAGCATCATACAACCAAATCGAAACAAAAAGAGTTTCAACCAACAATAGTGAACAAGCCAAAATAACGATAATAAGGATACTACCGAATAAATGGCCTCTGTCAGCTGAGATCTCTAGAAGGAAGGAGGAAGGTTGCTTCCACTACAATCACCTTGCGGGTGGAACGGGTACCCCGGAACTTGGCGAGCTAGAGCATCATACCGGTTCATCGTGTCCTCCTGGTAAACTATCCACCTCTCGGCGTCCTCTGCTCGTGCAGCCTCCCAACGCTCATCAACACGCGTCTGAAAGGCATCCCAACGCTGGCCGTCTCGCACCTGGTAGTCCTCCCACCTTTTGTCCTCTCGCTCCTCAAAGCTTCTGAATTGCTCGGTCATCTGGTTCGACTGAGCCGTCAACATGCTGGTTTGGAAGTTCCCAAACTGAGTGGCCAATAGCTGGTTGAACTCCGAAAAGTCGAAGCCCCCTTGGCCGCTCCCTTGATCAGCTGAAGGTGGAGGAGATGGTGGTGCTACATAGCGTGGCTCCCTCGGCGGTGCGGCCTCCCCTTGGTGAAGGCACCAAGTCCCATACATCTCATTGTATGTGTCAATGTTCATGGGCTTCTTAGGCCTCACAGTTGGCTCGATGTTGGGAACTCCGGCGGCCTTGCACATGCCCGTGATCAGATTGCCAAAGGCTAGCTTCCTATTTCTGTCGCGGCGTTGCTTGAACTCCTCGAAAATGATGATGCCGGGAGTGAGAGCTACATCATTAAGAAGGGCGTACACCAAGGCTCCATAGTAAGACTGAATGGCGGTGTCATGAGTAGTAGGAATCAAGTTTGCGTGGACAAACTTCAACATCATCCGAGCCTCGAAGGAGAGATCATTGTGGTGCAAGACACGAGGTGGTTCCTCAGGCATCACATAATCATCCACGGTGATTCCCTCAACTATCTCCAATGGGAAGTGGGTGGTCTCTCGTTCGTAGACATAGACCTGAGTGTAGTCGCGCCTCTCATAGGGCTCGGGCCTGCGATTTGGGTCACGCTCCATAGGCGTTTCCAATTGCATCAGAAAGTTGGTGATGCTCAAGGAAGTGAAGACAACTCCTACTCCTCGGACGGGGACTTCACCGGTCCGTTCATCTCGATCCGCAAAGCCAATGTAGAAATCCTCCACCACGGCTTGGTCCCAATTAGGCATAACTTCTCCATAGTACTTCCATCCCCACTTGGTGATTAGGGCGTTGAGCTCACCAACACCGGGCAATTCATTTTCGCTAGCCGTAAAGCGAATGCTCCTCTCCCCAATGTATGTGTGGGGTCTGGAATGGAAGTGAGTTTCATATAACCTCGCTTTATCCGTTAGTTGATACCGAGCTCCCCTTTGACCATCCCTTGAGGATCCTTCTCCTCGGGTTCTCTTGTTCCTTCTTGTCGACATGGTACCTAGAAAAATCCCATTAGAGCATTCCAATAGATCAAAATGACTAGACTATTACACTACTACCAATCAATCTACTTCTACTCTAAGACAAGTATACGTTCTTCGTTTAAAACAAGTCATAACGCAACAAGTCGACTCTTAGACGCCAAAACTCACTCAAGTGTTCTTTTTAACGAGTTTGAAGGCTTGCTAAAATTCAAACATAGCGAATCGAGAAGCTTTAACACTTCGTTACGATTAGCTAATTCGAATCAAACCAAGCAAACAAACTCGCCATTAGAACTACCCAACCAATCCTACACATTCTCATGCAATCTAAACAACACCAACACCATATCAATACTCAAATTTCGAGCTAACAATCATGCAAACAATTATCTAGCAAGAATTCAAGCCGTAGAGTTCATCAAAATCAAAGTAAGCAAAATTCGAATTTAGACATCACATCCAATAAGAAAAATGCTCAACAATCAATATCGAACTCTAATTTACCAATACATAACACAATTGAAGCCAATAAGATCAAAATCCCAAATTCAAGAAAGTTAGGGTTCTTGAGGGTTACCTTCGATTCCTTGTGAACGATGCTTCAAACGTGAAATTTGTTCGGTTTAGATGATAGAGGAGGTGATGGGCTCTTTAGAATGCACAAGATTGCAAAAATTGGTGGAGAATTGGGTGAGATTAAAGTTTTTGGGGTGAAAAATCGGGAAGAAGATGAAAAAGAATGAAGAGGAGAGCTTCAAAACTCAAGTGGCTCGCTTGGCTTTTAAAGAAGCCAAGCGAGCCGCTTGAGCGTCCCAAGCGGGACGCTTGGGTCGCCCAAGCGCTTCGCTTGGATTTACAGTAGGAGAAGTTCCTACTGTAAATCCAAGCGGTCCGCTTAGCTTGAACCAAGCGGAGCGCTTGGGACCTGGAGCTCCTAACTTCATTTTTTTCCGACTTTTTCTCAATTTTCACCTCAAAAACCTTGTCTACTCAACAAAACAAAATTTAAACATGCTTCTAATCTATATGCAATTACCTACAACCTCGGGTTGCCTCCCGAGAAGCGCCTTTGTTTAGAAGTCGTTGGCTCGACTCGTCTTAGCTCATGCGGGATCAATTTCGCATCGGGTACTAGACTTCCCCGTCCAAGTGCTCTTCAAAGCATCAAGTCCCTGCACATCTTGACGAACATAAAGAGGTCCAAAGAATCCTACAAGTTCGTTAGTATCAACATAAGCACATGAATTAGTTATGGCTCGCAACGTATGTTGCTTGCCATTTACCTCGAAGCTACATGTACGACGATACATGTCTATCACCATATGTACTTTGTTGATGAAGGCTCTACCCAAAAGAACCACATCCTTGAGCTTTGCGGAGGATGTAGGCATGATGATGAAGTTCGTCTTGACCTCTACACCGGCGACTCTTACCACTAGATTCTCGATCACACCCAATGGCTTCTTCATAGACCCGTCCGCCAATTGCACCATGCACTTCATTGGTCTTAAGCCAGAAAAACCCGACTATTCGTACACGTTAAAAGGTATGATATTCACACCCGCTCCCGTGTCTAGAGTTGCCACTATTCCATCCTTCTTACCCAAGCCGATTTCCACATCAAAGCTCTCTTGGATAGGCACTTCCACCATATCCACCAACTCATCCTCAAACGATGAATTTTCATTCACTTCTTCCACTATCGCATCAGATTGTGCGACCACTTTCTCTTCCACAACTACCTGAGGAGTCTCAAGCTCCTCACTCACTTTGCAAGTTTCAGTTATCTTGCAACTTGGCACCTCAACTCGTGCATTGTCTCTCACAACCGTGATCTCCACGGGCAAATCAGTCACCACGGTTATAGCCATGGCTCTCTCCGTGTTTCCTGGAAACTTCCCTTGCTCTCTACTCGCCCCTCGATCTATAAGCTCTTGTAGCTTCTTATGGAGACTGCTACTACTAGCCTCAAGCTTCTCAAAGCGTTGATTGTTAGTAGCCTCATTACGATAGTAATGCTCCATGAATTTGTTCGTCTTCATAACTAGATCATTGAGTGAAGTAACAAGAGGAGAAGGGAGCACCCCTCCACCTTGCGGTCCTGAACTAGCAACCGGAGGTGGGGGTGTGGGATTAGAAGGTGGTGCTCCTTCATACCAGTTGTTCCCATAGCTGAGACGGCTTCGATCTTCATGTGGACCATAGGCATATTGGTCCGGGTTATGGACATAACCACGGTTGCCTTGGTTCTGGTGCCCACCTCGTGGTCCTTGTCCCCCACGGTTTTGTGGCCTAACATTGCCATATCCTTGGCCATAGTTTACATCCTCGGTCACTTGCTCCCCTTCGGCAGCAGCATAGACCTCTTGACGGACCTCGTTCTTGATGAATTGCTCTCTAGCAAACTCAAAACGGCATAGATAGGCCGGGTGCCCATAATTCTTGCAGACACCACAAATCTCCATAGAAGGGATAGGAAAGCTTTGCCTCAAAGCTTGCTTGACCTCATGGGCGAACCCATCAAAGGCATCTTGTTCCACTACTACCTTTGCCTCTCCCCTTTGCTCCTTTTGAAGCACACGAGCTCTAACATTCCGGTTTTGAGAATTCTGGTACATCATGTCTAGTTTCATTTGAACTTGAGTAGGAGTTAACTCTCCCATACTTCCACCGCAAATGCTATCCACTTGAGATTGAATCTCAGGATGCAAGCCATTGTAAAAGAATTGGAGAAGCTGACCTTTATCATACCCATGGTGAGGGCATCTATGTTGCAACCCCATGAAACGATCATAAGCCTCGTGAAAAGCTTCATCATATCGCTGATCAAAGGTGCTAATTTGGCTCTTCATAGCCATCGTCTTGGAAGCGGGGTAGTACCGATCCATGAACTTGTCGAAACAGAGCGCCCATGTAGTCAAAGACCCAGCCTCTAGAGTATTGAGCCAAGCCTTTGCTCGATCACCTAGACCCATGGAGAAAACCTTCATGCGAAGATCATCGTCCGTCACTCCAGCACCCGGTCGCCCAAGATGGAGAACAAAGTTCTCGAGCTCATTCAAGAACCCAATCACGTCCTCATTAACCATCCCATAGAACTTGGGAAGTTGTTGGAACATGTGGTTCTTTATCTCCAGGTTCCTAGTGGCATCATTGAGGACAATTGCTGTTCCTCTAGCCCCAACCGTTGGCTTGGTGAGTGAACGAATAGGTTGCTCCGCCATTTCACCTTCCACGAAAACCGACTCAAGAATTGGTTCAGAGAGATGTGAGAAAGATTCTTCTCTACTTCCAGATGTGGAAGCTCTAGATGCTACCCTTTCAAACTGACAATTGAGATTCCTTCTTCTCCTCCGATACAAGCGATCGATTTCGTCTATGTAAGGTTCAACGTTAGGCCCACCCGTTCGGGTTCTAGGCATACACACACCTAAAATACAAGATAGTGAGTATCTCAAGCAAAAAGAAACAAAAACAGAAATGAGACAAAGAAGAGATGTTGGCTGAAAAAACCAAACAAAGGAGTTAAGTCCCCGGCAACGGCGCCAAATTGATGATGTCGTTTTTCACCAATTAAATTTGTTTAAAAAGCCAAAGAACACCTTTCACTACACAAACAGAGTGCAATGGCAAGTTGTCCCCGAGTGTCGTTCTCTCGGGACCTAACGTGGCTTTGATCAAGGTTTTTGCTAGCTAATTTCAGTCAACTAGATGATGATTTTGAGAAAGATGTTTGAACAAAGGAAGTGAGAAATCAAGGGTTTTTGTAAACAAGTTTGGAAAACGGTCGGTGGTAGAAATCGAATACACATGCATGGATTACGAATATGCTCACAAGTTCAGTGCGTAAAACCTTCAACTAAGTCTGCTAAGCAACTTGTCTAGGTAACTTTCAAGACACACATCATGAAAAGCCACTATCAATAATTTAGAGGTGTTTGTCACCAACACCATTTATCTAGCATGCTGCAAATCACTAACATACAATCCTATAGCTTTCATTGACCAACGAGTTTGTCACATACTCTATTCGAATATATTTTATAGGCAACTACGAATCATATGAAGTAATTTGCAGCAAGATTGACTCACAACCTCATGTAAGCATAAGCATAATCCATAACATGCATAATTCTACATTCTACCACCAACACAAAGGATTTAGCTACTCATATTCATCAACATAGACATCAATTCATATGAATAATAATCATAATACATCAAATCAAACTACAAGACAAGAGAGTGATACAAGTTACCACCAAAGCTGTCACTAATCGGTGGAAAGCAAAGAAAACCTCTCCGTAGATGATTACAAAGGATGAATTCCAATCAAAATCTCGAATCCCAACCTAAATTACAATGAATTTATGAGTTTCTCTGAGTTTTGGGGGCTTCGGGCTGTCCAAAACTCGTCTCCAATGTTCTGTATATCAAAAAGTAAATCCAAAATCAAGTAATGAATGCAAAATCTGGATCTGTAACGGCTGCCAAGCGCTTCGCTTGGGCAGAGCCAAGCGAAGCGCTTGCTTCCTGTTCCTCTTTTGAAATCTCCTGAAATTCCAAGCGTCCCGCTTCTCCAATTCCAAGCGAAGGGCTTGCCTCCTGGGCAGATTTTGGCCTCGAAACTCGATCTTTTGCCCACGAACGGCCCTCGGGTGCCTTGGGCTCGTCCTTCTCGGCACTTATTGGGGCTCAGACACTCACGAACAAGCCACGGAGATTGGGGAACTTCAACGGGGCCATCTTTTCCATCAAAAAGGCTCGTTTTTAGCTCCAAAAACGCCGTTTCGTACCTAAGTGCCTGAAAATGCAGAAGACACAAAACGTGACACTATTCTACAAAACTAACCAAAAAACAAGGCTAAAAGATAGCAAAAGAAGGTAAAAAAGACAAGATGAACGCATCAAAAATACGTTCGTCAGAACTCATACCTATCTGTAAGCACACGCGTATTTAACTAGTTAATAACTACGTCAAAATCAAAACATCCACGGAAGGTCAACAGTTTCAGAAACGGGTCAGCAAAGTCGTTAGAATCAGAACAGAGAAGATGAAGAAACGGTTTAAGGTTAGTACGCAAGACTCGAATCAGAAAAGCAACATAAAATTACAAGACCTAACCAGCGACTCGCATGGGCGCTCTCCGGGGTGATATGCTGGCCCCACAGACCAACACGGGTTCTAATCCGCGCACTTTGTCCTCACTCGTGCGCGCACCGGGAACTTCCCAGTGGGTCACCCATCCTAGAATTGCTCCAGAGCAAGCACGCTTAACTCTGAAGTTCTTCTAGGTGGATTCCCGAAAAGAAAGGTGCACCTTGCGGTATGAGTAGCGTTCTCAACCCTTTTAAGCTTCTGAAATCTGGGGCGTTACAATCTACCCCCCTTAAAGCCTCGACGTCCTCGTCGAGCGCCTTAAGTGGTGGGGGTGACAAACTGACAATAACCTTTACCAATTGTCCACCCGATGCGGGCTTGGGTTGATCTAGGCTCTGATACCATTTGTAACGACCCGACCAATCCGGCCGGCGTGGTTACTCATGGGCGGGGCGCTCTCTGGGGTGATATGCTGGCCCCACAGACCAACACGGGTTCTAATCCGCGCACTTTGTCCTCAGTCGTGCGCGCACCGGGAACTTCCCAGTGGGTCAACCATCCTAGAATTGCTCCAGAGCAAGCACGCTTAACTCTGAAGTTCTTCTAGGTGGATTCCCGAAAAGAAAGGTGCACCTTGATGGTATGAGTAGCGTTCTCAACCCTTTTAAGCTTCTGAAATCTGGGGCGTTACAAATATTAGCAAAGAGCACTTCAAAATAGTCTCCAAATTCATGCAAGGCATACGCAGAATTTGGATATTGCTCAATCTTCAAGAGTAAAGCCACATGAAGTCCCCTCCCTTCCATTTACTACTGGTGAAACTCCAGCAATTGAGTCTCAAACGTTGCCCTCAACAACTACTCAATTAAAACTTACTACTGGTGAAACTCCAGTCGTTTAGTCTGAAGCGTTGCCATCAGCAACCACTCAACCAGAAAGGAATGAAGTTGCCGATTTAGGTTCCAAGGTTGCTAGCCTTGATGAATCTGACGATGAAGATGATCTTTCAGCAAATGAGGATGATCACTCAAAGAAACATGAACCCAAAGTGGTTGAAATTCCTCCTCCTGACTATGAATATGATGTAGGAGATGACTTGAGAAGTCATTTGCTGACAAAAGATGATCAATTTGCTTCTGAGCTCAAAGTCCATTCCTTGACCCAAATTTAGTGCCGTTCCCAAATGTGGAGGATTTCACTCCAAGAATTTTAGTACTAATGGAAGTCGACAAAGCCTGCAAAGCAGAAGATGATGCACTGCTTGCTGAGAGTCCGCTTGACATTGGAAAGATATTGGCTACTTTGCTGAAACGCACTACTACTCTTACAATAGCTCAGAAAGACATCAGTCTTTATCACAAAAGCTATGAAGAAGATGTAAGCCAAGCACTCCGGTTGGCAAAGTCTGCATTAGTCAAGGCTCAGACTTTCATTGAAGATAAGGTCGCAACAGAGCGCAGACATGAGGAAAATCTGGTGAGTATTAAAGAAGAATTGTCAAAGATGACTTCTGACCAGCAAGCAATTATCATGAAATACAACAGCCTAAGTACTCTTGCTGAAAATTGCAATGAGTTCTTTTCTCTGCACATTACCCCAATGATTCTTGGATTGATCTCAAGGTGAAAAGAAAAGAAAGGGATCCTCCTTCCCTACCAAGAAATATTGCTGGGAGATGGCTGAATCTGGAAGTCTTGGTAAGAAGAACTTCAATTGGTAAGACCATAAAACAAGAACCAGAATTGATAAAAACAATTGGTGTTGCCTATTACTCTGACCGTGTAACTAAGAAATCAAAGAAGAAACTTGGATTGATTCCTTATGAGTATTACTATCTCACTGCTAAGGATCAAGAAGAAGATCTTCTCTGGTTAAGGAAGATTCATGCTAAAAGCATTTCAGATACACAACTTCTCCATGCCAGCAATTGGGGCATGCACTTGTGGGTAGTTCACTACATGGAAATGAATCCTGAAAAGCATCATCATACCGCCTGCAAGAATGCAAGGATTCTTCAACTACAAGTCCGTAAGCTACTTAAAGATTACGCAAAGGATGTGTTGAATTTACTGCACTTGCTGAGAAAAATGTAAGAGAGATTTTGAGAAAATCCTCTGAAAGAGCTTAACTCTCTGTAATAGTTCTGTTTAAGTTTTGTTTGCTAATTTTGTGTAGTTATCTCTGATCTTTCCTGTAAACTTACTGAAAGATAACTATCAACAATGAAGCTTTTGACTCTTATTGGTTTTTGATTATGCAATTTACTTATGCTTTCTGTTTAATTATTCAAGTATGCTTGCATTAATCAACTGATTTATTCAACATCAGAAACCTCTAAAAGTGTAATAATTAATTTAGCCATGGATTGCTAACATCAAAAAGGGGGAAATTCGTTAGGAAACTTGTAATTTTGATGAGCAATTAACCATGCTAAATTAAGGAAAGTCCAGTAACTAGTACGCTTAAGGTCCATAGGAATTTAGAATTTTAAGGACATTGTAAAAGAGGAACGTTTTGCTGAAGACTTAGAGTAGGTGCTAGATAGGTTAGTTTTACCGCTTATGATGTATCTTGTTTTCTGAAAAGAAATACAACCTATTGAAGCATTTGCTGATGATGTACTTTGTTTACACAAACAAACTATTGAAGCATTTAGAACCGTTCAGAAACTTGAAGAATTTGAAGAACTGGAGACTAGAAGATTTCTGAAGACTGGTATCTACAAAGGCACATGTTGCTCAGAAAGTGGAAACTTCAGCAACAGCATTGCATAAGTGAAAATCTAAACGACAGAGTAGGTTGTGCTTGCTAAAACTGAGACTGACCACTTGCTGATGAACATTTGTGACCTCTTGCTGAAAGTACTTTGTTAGGAAACTTGTAATTTTGATGAGCAATCAACCATGCTAAATTAAGGAAAGTCCAGTAACTAGTACTCTTAAGGTCCATAGGAATTTAGAATTTTAAGGACATTGTAAAAGAGGAACGTTTGCTAAAGACTTAGAGTAGGTGCTAGATAGGTTGGTTTTACCGCTTATGATGTATCTTGTTTTCTGAAAAGAAATACAATCTATTGAAGCATTTACTGATGATGTAATTTGTTTTTACAAACAAACTATTGAAGCATTTAGAACCGCTCAGAAACTTGAAGATTTCGAAGATCTGAAGACTAGAAGATTTCTGAAGACTGGTATTTGCGCTCCAATGTTACGGTTTGAATTTTATTCAAAAGAGCATTAAATGCAAAGGATGCACGCGAAGGACATGAAGACTAGAAGACAAACAACGACGCTGCTGAAAGTACAAAAGCAAGATAGTGACATTTTAAGGAACAAAAGCCTTAGAATTTGAAATTCAAACGGCTTTTTATTTAACTATAAATAGAGGTCATCCGGCAAAGAGTTGAAGTGTGTCAACAACGTGATCATACTCTCACTTGTGCTTAAACTCACATACCCTTCAATACTCTTTACTGCCATTGATCCGTTCCAAGACTTAAAGCTTGAAAAAGCTACTTGTGAAGAAGTAGAATTTACACGGCTAAGAAATTAGTTAAGTGTTCTTTCTTTCTTTCGAACAAGAACAAGTCTTGACACTAGAAACAATCAAACTTGTTTACTGCAAAGTATTCAAAGTTTTGTTTCTTAGATTACTTGTTGTAACTGAATAAGTTATAATTAAGTTATCTCATCCCAAACCTCTCTAACTGAAAATACACCCTTTCAGGCGTGATATTCAGGGGGAACTTAATCGAGCATAGTGTTGCTGATTAAAAGTACCAAGTTTGGTGGAGAACAAGGTTACGTTCTCTAGTTAAGTTTGAGACGAAGCAAGTGTGCTTTGGTTTCTGTTTGAATCGCTCTAGATAGTTGTTGTAAGGAACCTCAATCTTATCTTAGTGGATTCAATCCTAGAAAGGACAAAGTGGATTAGTTGAGAGATTACGCCACTCTCAGATACCACTATAAAAGTGTTTGTGTGATTTACTTACTATACTTAGTTTTCAGCAAATCATATCTATCTGTACACAGTCACTCACATCACTTGCTGAAACTTTCATTTACTGAAAAAGCACTTATTGTATCAAAGACTTCCGCTCTCTGATTTTAAGTATCGGCAAACCTAGTTACTGTGAAGTAACCTGCGCTTGCTGAGAAAGTTAAGTATCAGCAAACTCATTACTGAAAAGTAATAAGTACTTGCTGAGAAAGTTTTTAAACGACGAATTTATGAAAAGACTATTACCCCCCCCCCTCCTAGTCTTTTCTTGTTGTTTAAAGGGACCAACAAGTGGTATCAGAGCTGGAGGTTCTTTAACCTTCAGCACTGAACCTAGATCCCCTTAGGTGCTTTCCGTAAATCACTCTCACTTGATCAGTTTGGTAGTGCTTTGCTGACAGGATGTCTTTAGGAGACGCTCCCTTGCTGAAGCTGGAAAACTACGAAAAACGGCGAAACAACATGATGCTACATCTTGAGGCCATTAGTGATGAGATGGTCACTGTCATTAATGATGAACCTATCAAGATCACTAAGGTTGAAAGAAGTTTTCCTCACAAAACCACTGAAGCTGGAAAGGAAACTATCTTAGGCGAACCGGTTGATACCGTTGTGCCAAAACCGATAGAGGAATGGACTTCCGACGAAGCTAAGAGATTCCGTCTTGATGGCCAAGCAAGAAACATCATCATTCGCTCAACTCCGGATACCATAGAGTGCAAACTGTGGGGTGCTAAAACTGCTAAGGAAGCTTGGAAAATGGTTCAAGATCTTTGTGCTGGATCTCACAAAACCAAGGAAAACAAACTTGAAGTGCTGAAATTAAAGTTCCAAAACTTTAAAAAAGGTACAAACGAGTCACTGGAAGACTTGGACTTCAGATGCAAAACTCTTGTTAGTGAAATGGCAGCCTTGGGTGTTGGAAATCTTTACTCAGATTCTGAGAAGGTGAAAACCATCATCAGAAGTTTGAATCAAGAATGGATCCACACTCAGAACTTCTACTACAATCAAGGAATGCCAGACATTACACCAACAGAGTTGTTCTCTCATCTTGCTACTGTCAACTACGAGACAAAGCAAAGAGAAAATGTGTTTGCTGAAAAATCGCAAAACATTGCTCTTGCTGCAAAGCCGTCATCTTCTGAAATGAAGAATGATAAAGAGCCTGCTGATGAAAACACTTTGGTTGTCAAAAACATGAAGAAATTCATCAGTAAGGAACTTGAAAGGCGAAAATCAAAAGAGAAGCTGAAAAAGCATCTTGGTAACAACTATCATAAGTACAAGAATGAGACTAGCTCGCTCAACAAGCAAGCTCAGCATGCAACTTCATCAGAAGAACCAGCAGTTGGAAATGATCTCTGCTTTTACTACAAAAAGCCTGGACACTTCAAAGCTAATTGCCCTTTGCTGAAAGACAAATCTGCTGAAAAGAAGAAGAAGTTCAAAAGAGCTTTTATTGCTGAAGAAAAGAAGAAGCTTCAAGCAAAAATCGATGCATTATGCATTGATACTAGCTCCGAAGACAGTGAGGATGAAAGCTCAGACACTGACGATGAAGAAGCCACTCTAGACGTGGAGATTGGCAAAGAAGTTTGTGGAATAGCTATGGAAGCTTATCCAGATGTGTCAAACTACGAGTTCTGCCTCATGGCCGGCCAGGTAAACAACCCTACCTCTTACTCAGACTAAGAAAGTGAAGAAGAGATTGACCTTGACAAGATTCAAGGAGAAATCGAAAGATTTGAGAAAACTCTGAGCAGACTGCAAGAGAAACTACAGATTGCTGAAACTCTGACCAAGCAGACTACTGCAAGGTATGTCTTGCTGAAGGAAGAGACAGAAGAAAAGGATGCTGAAATAAGGCATCTTAAGAAGTTGATTGCTGAAGCTACAGAGAAGAATTCTCAAATGGCATTAGAATTGGAAGAATATCAGTCCTCAATTCTAAAGTTACTTGCTGAAAACCAAGAAAAGAAAAAGATGAAAATCAATTTCAAATCTTATGCTGACGCAAGTAATACGCTGACTGAACTAAACTCTTATTTGAGAGATCCATCTCAGAAAGAAGGTTTAGGTGCAACGTATGAAGGTGATGACGTAGAAATCTTGAGTAAAGACAAATCACCGATTTCCTTCGTACGTGCTACTGATAGTGGTGAACCAGAACTCTATCATTTTGGTCAATCTAAGGTTGCTGAAACATGCAATCAAGTACCTACGACCATAAAGTCCGCTGTTGTTACTCAAAGTAACAAGACTTTAAAAGGAAAACAGGTTGCTGTGAAGCAAACTGTAAAGAAGAAGGATGCTGTGAAGCATTCCGCCAAACAAGTTGCTGAAAAGCAATTTGTTAAGTCAAAAGGCAAGATTACTAAAAATAATCAGAAAACCTTTGCTGACAAACCTGAATCAAGTAAGGTTGCTGACACAAAAGCTCAGCATTCTCCGAAAAGTGGACTCGGTTTGAAAACCAAGCAAAGTCAACGTTTTCACGAGTATAAGCAAAGTCAGCAAAGATACTTCAAAGAGATGAACAAAATCAAGCCTAAGAGTTCTGAAAAGACTCCAAATGCTAGGACTAGAAGGAACCTTGCTAGAAAATAACTTAATGAAAAGTATGTTCATCAAAAAGGTCAACCGAGCAAGACACCACATCAGAAAGTGGACTTGATCAGCACGAATCAAAAGTCTTTCAGCTCAAAACCTCCTAGTTCCTCAGCAAGTAGAAAACAAGTCAAAGTTGAAAAACTTAAGACTTGGGTTTCCACTAGACGCATTCTTGAACATGTTAATGGACATCCAATATTGGATAATTAACTTGTTTGATCTTGATTGTGCAGACTTCAGCCACGGAGTCAAACGATGCAATCTGGCACTTCGACAGTGGTTGTGGAAAGCACATGACGGGCAACAAGAATAACCTTATAAACTATAGACGGTGGTCTAAAGGTCCAACAATAAGGTTTGCTGGTGGAGGCTCTGGTTCTACAAAAGGCTATGGTGACGTGAAGTTAGGATGCATAACCATTACTGGAGTTCTTTATGTCAAAAATCTTAAGTTTTAATCTTTTCAGCATGAGTCAGTTTGCTGACAAAGGATACTTCATCAAAATCAAAAGTGATGAATGTAAACTTATGGATTTCGAGACTAAAAAGGTTATTATGATTGCAAGAAGATCAGGAGGCTTGTACACCGTAGATTGGTCTTCAGCAATCATTGAAAAATGCCTTGTCTCAGATCACGATTGCCTTGCTGAAAAAGCATGGTTATGGCATAAACGAACAAGTCATCTAAACTTCAAGACGCTGAATAAGCTGTCTAAAAAGGCACTTGTAGTTGGATTACCTAAGGTTACTTTTCAGAAGGATGGTGTTTGCAATGCATGTCAGCAAGGAAAGCAAACCAAATCTTCTTTCAAGAACAAGGCAGTACCGTCAACTACAAAACCTTTACAACTCTTGCACATGGACTTGTTTGAATCTTCTTCAACAAGCTATGCTAGTAAGAAGTATGGTCTGGTCGTGGTGGATGACTATTCAATATTCACTTGGGTAGTATTCATCAAGCACAAATCTGAAACTAGGACTGAAATACCTAACTTGCTGAATAAGCTTGAAGTCATGAAAAATGACAAGGTAAAAGTCATAAGGACAGACCATGGTACTGAGTTTGTAAACCAGTGCATAACTGAGTATTGCACCTCAAAAGGCATACAACATCAGTTATCCTCAGTAAGGACACCACAACAAAACGGTGTTGCTGAACGGAAGAATCGTACCCTGAAAGAAGCCGCAAGAACAATGCTTGCTGACACTGAAATAAGTGAGGCTTACTGGGTTGAAGCGATTAATACCGCCTGTTACACTCAAAACAGATGTTTGATTACTAAGGAATACAACAAAACTCCTTATGAATTGTTTGTTGGAAGACCTCCTAATATCACTCATGTAAGAGTATTTGGTTGCAAGTGTTTCGTTCTTAATAACGGTAGAGAATACCTAAGAACATTTCAACCAAAGGCAGACGAAGCGATATTTCTCGGTTACTCCTTGCATAGTAAAGCTTATAGAGTTTACAACAAAAAGGCACAAAAGATCGGAGAATCAGTGCATGTTGTATTCTACGAAAAGACACAAGGAGTGCCTGCTGAAGAAGAAATATCAGAATGTATGAAAAAGTTAATCATACATGAGCAAAGAACTGAATCTAATGCTAGGCAAATCAAGTCAATTGAACTAAATGATGATTCTGACAATGACTCTCCTCCCCCAAGTCATGACAAGATAAATATAGTTCACGACAAGGAATTTCCAGCAAAAGACGCAGTTGCTCTGGAAGTTGCTGAAACTATGCAACCTCCCGTGCCTGCTGAAGAGTTACCACAATCGAGCAATGCTGAACAAGCAGTTGCTGATGAACCAGTCTCAGCAGAAACACAAAATTCCAGTAGTACTGAACAAGTACATACTGAAGAGTCACATGCTGATGAGCAAACATATCCAGATCCAACAAGCGGAAAACCTGTTAATAAATGGATTAGAGATCATCCCTCTACGGATATGATTGGTGATATTAATAAACGCCAAGTGACTAGATCCAAAGCTTCTACTACTCATGGACTTGCTGAAGAAGCAACTGTCGTAGAAGTAGAATCATTGTTCTCTTGCTTTGTTTCAGAAATTGAACCTAAAACCATTGAAGAAGCTTTAAAGCATTCTGAATGGATAAAGGCAATGCAAGAAGAACTGGATCAATTTGAAAGGAACAAAGTCTGGAAACTTGTACCACTTGTTGAAGGCAAGAAAGCTATTGGTACAAAGTGGGTGTTCAGAAACAAGTTGAGTGAGTCTAGTGAAGTAACAAGAAATAAAGCACGTTTAGTTGCTCAAGGTTACTGTCAGACTGAAGGATTGTACTATGATGAGTCTTATGCACCAGTTGCAAGATTGGATGCAATTAGGCTTTTCTTGGCCTTTGTTGCTCACAATGACTTCATTGTTTACCAAATGGATGTTAAAAGTGCATTCTTGAATGGTGAACTTGTTGAAGAAGTCTACTTAGAACAACCCCCTGTCTTTGAACTTCCCTCAGAAACCAAGATGGTAAACAAGCTTCAGAAAGCTGTATATCGTCTAAAGCAAGCACCAAGAGCATGGTATGATACCTTGGCTAAGTTCTTGCTGGATAATGGTTTCAAGAAAGGTGAAGTTGACAAAACCTTATTTACCATGAACCATGATGGTAAAATACTCTTAGTTCAAATTTATGTGGATGACATAATTTTTGGATCTAAGGACAAGCAACTTTGTGATGATTTTGCCAAACTCATGACAAACAAGTTTGAAATGAGTATGATGGGAAAATTGAATTATTTCCTAGGATTGCAAGTCAAACAACTCAAAGATGGAATATTCATAAATCAAGCAAAGTATGCGAAAGAAATGCTCATAAAGTTTAGGATCAAAGAGGAAGAGAAACCTGAAAAGATCCTTATGTGTGTTGGTACCAAATTGGGCTATACTAAAGAAGATAAAAGTGCTGAAGAACACAAGTATAGGAATCTCATTGGTTCCTTGTTGTATTTAACAGCAAGTAGACCTGACATTCAGTATGCTGTTTGTGTGTGTGCAAGATTCCAATCTGATCCAAGAGAATCACACTACAAAAAGGCAATCAAAATACTGAAATATGTCAAAGGTACAGTCAATGTTGGATTATGGTATCCTAAAGATTCTGGATTAGAATTGGTTGGTTATTCTGATGCTGATCATGGAGGATCAACTCTTGATAGAAAAAGTACCTCTGGAACTTGTCACTTTTTGGGTACTAGATTAATATCATGGTTCAGCAAGAAGCAAACCTGTGTTGCCAATTCATCCACTGAATCTGAATACATTGCAGCTGGTTGTTGCACAGCTCAAATCCTATGGATTCAGCAACAATTAAGAGATTATGGTATTTCTGCAAAGAAAACACCAATCTTTTGTGATAATACAAGTGCTATTGCTATCACGCAAAATCCTAAGTTCTACTCAAGGACTAAGCACATTGATATTAGACATCATTTCATTAGAGATCATGTGGAAAAGGGAGATATTGAGGTTGTGAAAGTAGGTACTGATGATCAACTTGCTGACATCTTTACCAAGCCCCTACCAGATAATAGGTTCGCAATGCTAAGGTATAACCTTGGATTGATTGAACTACCGCAATAAAATATACATTTGGCAGAATGCTGAAACAGGTATTCAGCAAGCCAAAGTATTCTTACTTAAAAGCTCCGTCCACTAATTTCTTCTAAGAAATGATAGGTCACTACATGATTGCAGAAACAGGCATTCAGCAAGTAATTCCTTCAAAACGGGTATTTGTTAGGAAACTTGATCACTTGCTGAGACGGGCACTCAGTAAAGAGAAAAGCCTTAAAGATTGCTGAAACGGGCATTCAGACAATCAAAGATAATGAAACAGGTATTCAAGTATCAAGGGAATATTCTGAGACGGGAACTCAGAAAAAGAGCAAAACTCATTTCTCAAATTTTACCAAAGGATATCTCAAGTACAAAAGAATTTACTGATACGGGAACTCAGAAATATCTTTTAAACTTAAGAAAATATGAGATATCTAAGTAAGGGGGAACTTTCAGCAAGTATCTAGACTATTTATGCAAACTCGCTGAAAAGATTCTTGTCTATTTCAGCAAGTAATCTAATCCCATAAAACTCGGTAAAATCAATTTGTGACGTTAATCGGGCACAGATAAACTCGTAATAATCATGACATGAAATACAATCGTGGCCATTGATTAAAAGGAGTTATTGATCTAACGGTTAACAAAACAAAGAGAGAGAGTGCTCTGACGGTTTTAGTTAGTGGGCCACTACGCATTCAAAGCAAAGGCTCCACTAACGCCTATGTTTCTCTGTTTTACCCTTGCTGAGAACTCAAATCGATTGAGTTTCTCACACATCAGAGACACTATATAAAGAAGGAGTTAGAGAAATGACAAAATTCTTTAACTCACATTTCCTTTCTCTGAAAAACGATAACAAACACATGCCTCCTTCATATCTTGACACTGCAAAGTGTGAGATGATGATGCAATGGGGCGGATTCGCTAAACAGAAGTACATTCGATACTTCTATGAACAAGAACTTGACGGTGACAATGAAGAGGCGCTTGAATTTATCAAGCAGCAAGGCCTTATTCATTTCATAACTGCTCGCACTGAGCAAGTGAGCATGTTAGACACAATGGAGTTCTACAACAATGCAGAAATCCAGTCCCTAACTGATAGTAAAGGAGTCATTGAAAAAGTGATCTTTACTACAGTTTAGAACACGCAAATCGTCCTGAAATGGATTGATTTAGCGGAAATCTTTCAGATTCCAACCACAGGAACTGAAGATGACGTCACTGCCACTGATGAAGAAATTGAAGCTTTCTATAGTGACGTCAGAAATGAGAAAATGAAGAAAGGAGAGATTGCTCCCGTGACTTGGACAAAGCACGTTAAGAGGAAGCATCTCTGCCATTCACTTGGTCTAGTAGCTCTGCTACTGATTAAAGTTTTGGACTCCCAAGTTGGAGGAATAGACCAAGTAGTCCTGAGAAGGTGGCCGCTGCTGATGCATATCTATGAAAATAAAACGGAGCTTAACTGGGCTAAGTACATTTTCAACAGGCTTATTGATTGTGTCACTAAGTTCAAGGTTAAGGTGGAAGACAACAAAGTCTCACCTTCCTTTCCAGTTATGTATGGAATAAAGATATGCTATATCCTTGAACACTTCAGGATTCAGCTGAGAAACCCATTGCCAATCAAGAAATTTGTATGCAATGTGGGAAGATGCTTCTACAAGCAGAATGTAACTAAAATTGCTGGCAAGAAACTTGAAAAATCTAAGAAGACAACTGCTGCAGATGTTGTCAGCTCAAGTCAGCAAGAAAGGTATACAACAGCTGCAGATGTCACCACTCAGCAACTTAGAGATGAAACTGCTGTAGATGGTGGTGACAGAGATGAAACTGCTCTAGATGGTGATCATGCTGACACCACTACACCTGTTGCTGAAAATGCAACTACATACGCCTCTGCTGGGAAACTGGAGAAATCTAACAAGAAAAAGAGGAAAGCTGATGATGACACTCAGACTGCAGCGTCATCAGCAAACCCCATCCCCAAGAGGAAAAGGACAAATAACACAAGGAAGAAAACACTGGCTCGCAAGTCAGTACCAATTGTCCATGACCTCTCAGACAATTCCCAGACAATTGCTGAAACGCAAGTTCCAGTAGATGTTGCTGAGGTGGTTACTGACACCTATGTCCGCAATGTTGAATTGTTTGCGGAAGCCTTCAACAATCAACTTAATGTTGATACATCTACTGTGAATAGACCACAAGGCAGTGGAAATGAAATTCCTGCCCAAGTCCCAGATATCTACATTGTAGATAATCTTGATGACCAAACTCTGCAACCGGTTAATGATATCACTTCAGATATAAGAACCGCAGCACTTGCTGAAGCTTCTGTAAATGAAAAGATGGTTGCTGAACAAGCAACTCATCAGGTTGCTGAAGAACCAGTTGCTGAAACAGCAATGGTTCAATTTTCAGAAGTTGCTGAAGAAACTCAAGAAGCATTATTCAACGACGCATCTCGAGATGCTGAGAATACTGGCCCAAGTTCACCAAAGACATCAATTGACAAAGTCCAGCTTGTACTGGAAGCTTTAAGCCAACAGATGGAATTGGATATTGAAGAATCATCCAACAAATCCATTGATTCTTTTATGACAAGCAGTGAGCTTAAGGGTCAAGATGCTTCTGCTCAATTTGTCATTTCAGAGACAAGGGAGATTGCTGAAACCGCGCAGCTTTCTCAAACAGAGCAAGCCAAGAAGTCTGCTGAAGAAACAGTTCCAGAAATTGAAGAAACTGTTAATGCTGAAAGGACTGAGCCACAACATGTCCTTCTTCAGCAGGTAGATAACTCAACCATCAGTAAAACTTCATTTTCTGAAACTTATTCTTTTGCTAATATTATGATATCTCTACAGACTTCTCAAGATGCAAGTCAGATGGTTGCTGAAGCCTCTGCACCAGAATCACCACTCCCTGCTCAGCAGGTAGTTAAAGTTTTTGGTAATAAAACTAAGTTTGACAACTTAGTACTTGTATCTAACTCTTATTTATTTCAGGATGAACAAATGGAGGATGCTACTCAAGCTCCTCAAGGAATGGAAATTTTACAACATGAGCTTGCTGAATCTCAGCAGGTAATTCATGTTTCAGCTTTAAACTCTAAGGCAATTATCCAAACCTCTCCTGATCTAAATATTACTCTTTTTCAAGCTCTAAAGGAGACCACTGAAGTGGTTCACATCACTGAAGATTCACAAGTGAGTTCTGAGGAACTTTACTTGAACTTCAAAAGAACAACCTTGTCAAGAGTTGCTAAGTCTGTCAGCACCTGGCAAAGGCACAGAAGGATGGACTTTTCTGACCTCCATCTTCATCTATCTAATTAGAAAAAGAGATCATCTTTGCTGAAGCTCGAAACATTCGTCCACTCCATACTTCCTGAAGAATTCTCATATTCTCAGCTAACGAGCTCGAATCTGATTGCTCAAATTAGAGAGAATATGAAGGCAAAGTTTAAGAGTGCCTCTCCAGCTGAACAAGCTGTGATGCTATTTTTACCCGTGGTGGCTGATCCCCACAAAATCAATAAGGAAGAGGAAGTATCGAGTGTTTCTCTATACAAACATCTTGAGCTAGTCATTCTGACTGATGATGATGAAGAGGAAGAAGATGAAAACATCCCTACTGATCCCAATGATTATGAAGGGAAAGATTCAAAGGACAAAAAGGATGACGATCATGACAATCAAGGTCCAAGTCCTGATGCTGGTGGTTTAAAATTGACAGTTGCTGAAACTGAACAACAAGACTATCAGCAAGCTGAAAACACACAACCTCAGCATGAATCTCAACCTGCTCCTACTGATGCTGAAAATCAAGCACCTGTACAAAGTGCTGATACTGAAGAAGAATATGCCAGAAAACGAGCTGCCTTGAAACATGGCAAGAGCCAACTTTCTGATGCCAAGGTCACTGATGCAAACCTTGATGATGAAGATGAAATGGATGAAGATTACCAACGAGCTCTACAAAACAGTCTCCTGATCCATGCTAGGCATACGCAGGATCTGGAAATTGGTCAATCTTCAGGAGTAAAACCAAAGGAAGTCCCCTCCCTTCCACTTACTACTGGCGAAACTTCAGTAATTGAGTCTCAAACGTTGACCTCAGCAACTACTCAATTAAAACTAACTACTGGCGAAACTCCAGTAATTGAGTCTCAAATGTTGCCCTCAGCAACTACTCAATTAAAACTAACTACTGGTGAAACTCCAGTTGTTGAGTCTGAAGCGTTGCCATCAGCAACCACTCAACCAAAAGGAAATGAAGTTGCTGACTTAGGTTCCAAGGTTGCTGGCCTTGATGAATCTGAGGATGAAGATGATCTTTCAGCAAACGAGGATGAAAACTCAAAGAGAGACCAAAAAGTGGTTGAAATTCCTCCTCCTGACTATATAAATGATGTAGACGATGATTTGAGAGGAGAATTGCTGATGAAAGATGATCAGTTTGCTTCAGAACTGAAAGTTCATTCCTTGACCCCAAATCTAGTGTCGTTCCCACGTATTGAGGAGTTTACTCCTAGAATTTTGGCACTGAAGAAAGTCCATGATGCCTGCAAAGCAGAAGATGAGGCATTGCTTGCTGAGAGCCCGCTTGATATTGGAAAAATATTGGCTACAGTGCTGAGACGCACTACTACTCTTACAATAGCTCAGAAAGACATCAGTCTTTATCACAAGAGCTATGAAGAAGATGTAAGTCAAGTACTCCGGCTAGCAAAGACCGCATTGGTAAAGGCTCAGACTTTCATGGAAGACAAGGCCGCAACAGAAGAAAGACATGAGGAGAACATGGTGAGTATTAAAAATGAGTTGTAAAAAATGACTTCTGATCAACAACAAATCATCATGAAATACAACAGCTTAAGTACTCTTGCTGAAAACTACAATGAGTTCTATTCTCTGCACATCACTCCGATGTTGCAATCCATGTCTAAGGGGGGAAAGAGAAGTACAAGAAAAAGAACCCAAACCCCTCCTACTGTTGATGCGCCGCTACCATTAGAACCTCTTGCTGAAAAAGAGCAAAGTTCTAAAAGACAAGCAGAATCTGAGTTAAATTCAGCAAGTCCCAAAAAGAGAAAAACTGTTGCTGAAACTCAAGGTTTTTGCCACACTGAAAGTCATCAAGATCCGAATGAAGATGATGATGATGATGACAATCAAACAATAGCTCAAGCAATAAGAGCTAGACCAATTACAGCCTTAACTCCGTCTGGCCATTCAAAGCATTTCTCTTCTGACTCAAGATCTTCAGCAAGAGATCAAGACAATGCAAAGTCAAGAAGAAGAAGGCAAAGACAGGAAGAAAAGAGGCTGGCCAGCATTTCTATTGGCTTCGGCATCGACTATACAAAGACCAGCAATGATGAAACCACTCAGAACGTGATCAGAAACGTTCATGGTTGATGGATCTTAAAGCTGGAAGACTTGCTGGTAAATGAGTTCTTTCCTACAACCATTTTGAACCAAATGTTCACTTGGATTGAACTCAAGGTAAAAAGGAAAGAAAGGTCTGAGTCCCTCCCAAGAAATATTGTTGGGAGATGGTTGAATCTAGAAGTCTCAGTAAGAAGAACTGCCATTGGTAAGACCATAAGACAAGAACCAGAATTGATAAAACCAGTTGGCATTGCTTATTACTCTGACCCAGTGACCAAGAAAACAAAGAAGAGACTTGGATTGATTCCTTATGAGTACTTCTATCTCACTGCTAAGGATCAAGAAGAAGATCTTTTCTGGCTAAGGAAGATTCATCCTAAAAGCATTTCAGATACACAGCTTCTCCATGCCAGCAATTAGGGCATGCATTTGTGGGTAACTCAGTACATGGAAATGAATGCTGAAAAGCATCATCATACTGCCTGCAAAAATGCAAGGATTCTTCAATTACAAGTCCGTAGGCTGCTTGAGAACTACGAAAAGGACTGTATTGAATTCACTACACTTGCTGAGAAGAGTGTAAGAGAGATTTTGAGAAAATCCTTTGGAAGAGCTTAACTCTCTGTAATAGTTCTGTTAAAGTTTTTATTTGCTGATTTTGTTTAGTTATCTCTGCTCTTTCCTTTAAACTTACTGAAAGATAACTATCAGCAATGAAGCTTTTGACTTTTATTGGTTTTTGATTATGCAATTTACTTATGCTTACTGTTTATTTATACAAGTATGCTTGCATTAATCAATTGATTTATTCAACATCAGAAACCTCTAAAAGGGTAACAATCAATTTAGCCATGTATTGCTAAAATAGAACAGGGGGAAATTTGTTAGGAAACTTGTAATTTTGATGAGCAACTAACCATGCTAAATTAAGGAAAGTCCAGTAACTAGTACTCTTAAGGTCCATAGGAATTTAGAATTTTAAGGACATTGTAAAAGAGGAACGTTTGTTGAAGACTTAGAGTAGGTGCTAGATAGGTTGGTTTTACCGCTTATGATGTATCTTGTTTTCTGAAAAGAAATACAACCTATTGAAGCATTTGCTGATGATGTACTTTGTTTTTACAAACAAACTATTGAAGCATTTAGAACCGCTCAGAAACTTGAAGATGTCGAAGATCTGAAGACTAGAAGATTTCTGAAGACTGGTATCTACAAAGGCACATGTTGCTCAGAAAGTGGAAACTTCAGCAACAGCATTGCATAAGTGAAAATCTGAATGACAGAGTAGGTTGTGCTTGCTGAAACTGAGACTGACCACTTGCTGATGAACATTTGTGACCTCTTGCTGAAAGTACTTGTATTTGCGCTCCAATGTTACTGTTTAAATTTTATTCAAAAGAGCATTAAATGCAAAGCATGCACACGAAGGACATGAAGACTAGAAGACAAACAACGACGCTGCTGAAAGTACAAAAGCAAGATAGTTACATTTTAAGGAACAAAAGCCTTAGAATTTGAAATTCAAACGGCTCCTTATTTCAGTATAAATAGAGGTCATCCGGCAAAGAGTTGAAGTGTGTCAACAACGTGATCATACTCTCACTTGTGCTTAAACTCATATACCCTTCAATACTCTTTACTGCCATTGATCCGTTCCAAGACTTAAAGCTTGAAAAAGCTACTTGTGAAGAAGTAGAATTTACACGGCTAAGAAATTAGTTAAGTGTTCTTTCTTTCTTTCGAACAAGAACAAGTCTTGACACCAGAAACAATCAAACTTGTTTACTGCAAAGTATTCAAAGTTTTGTTTCTTAGATTACTTGTTGTAACTGAATAAGTTATAATTAAGTTATCTCATCCCAAACCTCTCTAACTGAAAATACACCCTTTCAGGCGTGATATTCAGGGGGAACTTAATCGAGCATAGTGTTGCTGATTAAAAGTACCAAGTTTGGTGGAGAACAAGGTTACGTTCTCTAGTTAGGTTGGAGACGAAGCAAGTGTGCTTTGGTTTCTGTTTGAATCGCTCTAGATAGATGTTGTAAGGAACCTCAATCTTATCTTAGTGGATTCAGTCCTATAAAGGACAAAGTGGATTAGTTGAGAGATTACGCAACTCTCAGATACCACTATAAAAGTGTTTGTGTGATTTACTTACTGTACTTAGTTTTCAGCAAATCATATCTATCTGTACACAGTCACTCACATCACTTGCTGAAACTTTCATTTACTGAAAAAGCACTTATTGTATCAAAGACTTCCGCTCTCTGATTTTAAGTATCAGCAAACCTAGTTACTGTGAAGTAACTTGCGCTTGCTGAGAAAGTTAAGTATCAGCAAACTCATTACTGAAAAGTAATAAGTACTTGCTGAGAAAGTTTTTAAACGACGAATTTTTGAAAAGACTATTCACCCCCACCCCTCTAGTCTTTTCTTGTTGTTTAAAGGGACCAACATACTTGCATTTGCGCTCCAATGTTACTGTTTGAATTTCATTCAAATGAACATTAAATGCAAAGCATGCACGCGAAGGACATGAAGACTAGAAGACAAATAAAAAACGCTGCTGAAAGTACAAAAGCAAGATAGTGACATCTTAAGGAACAAAAGCCTTAGAATTTAAAATTCAAACGGCTCCTTGATTCACTATAAATAGAGGTCATCCGGCGAAGAGTTGAAATGTGTCAACAACGTGATCAAACTCTCACTTGTGCTTAAACTCACATAATATTCAAACACTCTTTACTGCCATTGATCCGTTCCAAGACTTAAAGCTTGAAAAATCTACTTGTGAAGAAGTAGAACTTACACGGCTAAGAAATTAGTTAAGTGTTCTTTCTTTCGAACAAGAACAAGTCTTGACACCAGAAACAATCAAACTTGTTTACTGCAAAGTATTCAAAGTTTTGTTTCTTAGATTACTTGTTGTAACTGAATAGTTATAATTAAGTTATCTCATCCCAAACCTCTCTAACTGAAAATACACCCTTTCAGGCGTGATATTCAGGGGGAACTTAATCGAGCATAGTGTTGCTGATTAAAAGTCCCAAGTTTGGTGGAGAACAAGGTTTCGTTCGTTAGTTAGGTTGGAAACGAAGCAAGTGTGCTTTGGTTTCTGTTTGAATCGCTCTAGATAGGTGTTGTAAGGAACCTCAAACTTGTCTTAGTGGATTCAGTCCTAGAAAGGACAAAGTGGATTAGTTGAGAGATTACGCCACTCTCAGATACCACTATAAAAGTGTTTGTGTGATTTACTTACTGCATTTAGTTTTCAGCAAAGCATATCTATCGGTACACAGTCACTCACTTCACTTGCTGAAACTATCACTTAGTGAAAAAGCACTTATTGTATCAAAGACTTCCGCTCTCTGATTTTAAGTATCAGCAAAACTCGTTACTGAAAAGTAACTTGCGCTTGTTGAGAAAGTGAAGTATCAGCAAACTCATTACTGAAAAGTAATAAGTACTTGCTGAGAAAGTTTTTAAACGATGAAAGTTTGAAAAGACTATTCACCCCCCCTCTAGTCTTTTCTTGTTGTATAAAGGGACCAAAACATACATCTGCTGAGATGAGAACACAAGGCAGTGGAAACGAAATTCCTGCCTCAATCCCAGATATCTACATTGTAGATAATCTAGATGATCAGACTCTGGAACCAGCAATTGATATTGCTGATGATATAAGAAGCCATTTGCTGACAAGAGATGATCAATTCGCAACTGAGCTTAAAGTTCATGGACAACTGGTACTGACTTGCGAGCCAGTGTTTTCTTTGTTGGGTTACTTGTCCTTTTTCTTTTAGGGACGGGGTTAGCTGATGACGCTGCAGTCTGAGTGTCATCATCAGCTTTACTCTTTTTCTTCTTGGATTTCTCCAGTTGCTTTTCAGCAGCAGCGTCAGTAGTTGCATTTTCAGCAACGGCTGTTGTACCCTTATCATGATCACCATCTACAACAGTTCCATCATGATCATCATCTACAGCAGTTTCATCAACAACTTTTTCAGCTGTTGGAACATTCTCTTGCTGAGTAGTGGCGGCAACATCTGTAGTTGTTGTATACCTTTCTTGCTGACTTGTGCTGACAACATTTGCAGCTGTTATATTCTTAGATTTTTCAAGTTTCTTGCCAGCAAGCTTAGGTGCATTTTGCTTGTAGAAGGCTCTTCCCACATTGCATACAGATTTCTTAATCGGCAATGGGTTTCTCAGCTAAATCTTGAAGTGTTCAAGAATGTAGCATATTTTTAGTCCATACATGACTGGGAAGGTAGGTGAGACCTTGTTGTCTTCAACCTTAACCTTGAATTTAGTAACACAATCAACAAGTCTATTGAAAATGTACTTTGCCCAGTTGAGCTCAGTTTTGTTCTCATATATATGCATCAACAACGGCCACCTTCTCAAGCCTACTTGGTCTATTCCTCCGACTTGGGAGTCTAAGACTTTGATTAGTAGCAGAGCTACTAGACCATGTGAATGGCGGAGATGCTTCCTCTTAACGTGCTTTGTTCAAGTCACGGGAGCAATCTCTCCATTCTTCATTTTCTCATTTCTGACATCAATGTAGAAGGCTTCAATTTCTTCGTCAGTCGCAGTGATGTCATCTTCAGTTTCAGTGGTCGGAATTTGAAAGATTTCTGCTAAATCAGTCCATTTCAGGACGATTTGCACATTCTGAACTGTGGAGAAGATCACTTTTTTAGTGACTCCTTGACCATCAGTTAGGGTCTGGATTTCTGCATTGTTGTAGAACTCCATAGTATCTAACATACTCACTTTCTTAGGGTGAGCTGTTATAAAGTGAGTGAGGCATTGCTGTTTAATCAAGTCAAGTGCCTCCTCATTGTCACCGTCTAGTTCTTGTTCATAGAAGTATCGGATATACTTCTCTTTTGCAAAGCCACCCCATTGCATCATCATCTCACACTTTGCAGTGTCTAGATATGCAGGAGGCATGAGTTTTTCTGTTATCCTATCGTTTTTCAACACAACTTTCTCTGTGTTAGTCACCGGAGCAGTGCTTTTTCCAGCACTGTCAACCTTAGATGACTTTGATGTCTTAGATGACTGTCTCTTTGGTGCCATTTCTTTTATAGGTGAGAAATGTGTACGAAAAAGATTGTTTGTTTTTTGACCAGAGTGTAAGAAAATACGGTCAGAGTTACCCCTTGGGTACGCAGCGGAATTTCAAAAATTTTCTTAACATGCAGGTTAATTGATCATGTATATACTGTATATATTTAAACACGTCAGTTAGAAGACTTACAATACTTCTAAAGCAAGCACAGCTTCCAAGTCTTCGTAATAATCCGGTGAATCTTATCCTTCGTCGAAGTCGAAGATATCTGCAATACTTTAATCATCTGCAAGATAATAAAAGTAAGTTTCCAGCTCCTTGAACCTCAACCTTAGTATCCACGGATGAACAGCTTATCGGAAAGAATGCTAGGATATTCTTTGTGTGGCCAAGAAGATGCGGCGGCGATTTTTCCTCCGGTTAGGGGTGGCGCGCGCGTGGCTGGTATGGAGGTAGGGGAGAGCTTTTATTTTCTCTAAGAAAACTGGTAGACTAACTCTATGAAAGTGTATGTTCAATCAACCATAAAACAACTTTGACAAAAGCTCTCTAATAGTCTACTATATATAGTAGTCAATAGAAGCCTAATGAATAATCAATTAGACTTCATAAAGGAATCAGAATTTAATTTTTATCGCACTAGGAAACCAATTCAAGTCTAGATTCATTCCCAATCAAGTTAGAACTCAATCAGGAAAATCTAACTTATCCCTTGACTTCTAATAGAGGAAGGAGTCGAACTCCTTCCCCTATTCCATCTGCGCGCGCGCGCGCGTCCCAAGGGTAATAGGTGGGTCCTGATTTTGGGACCCACTTATAGTTCTAAGGCAATTCAAACACCAAGTAGATTTTGCCCATGTGCATATATTAATTCTAAATTAACATATCCTTTAAAATCAAACCTCTATTATATTTCTAAAATATAATCTTTAATTGTATTTATATAAAATACAATTAATCAGCCAATTCAATTAATAATTCCAAATCGTTAATTGAGCCACAAAATATTATAATCAATTCCAAATCAATTATAATCCATCAATCACAATTAATTCTAAATTAATTGCTTATTCAGAGCTGACATCGATGGGTCCACCAAGGATATGGGGCAACAAATGTGATGATAAAGTCCTGTAAGTCCTAAGGAAGAATGGCATCACTTCGAAAACTTACCGGTTCCCATAGACACTTGAGTGTAGAAAATACATCGATGGGAATTACGGTGGGTACTTCCATTGTTCGGTAATGACCCTTCGAACAACTATGCTAGTTATGGGAACGTTTCTTGATTTTCCAACAATCCGTGCTTTTTGGGGATCGGCTCACACTTTTCTAACAAGTATTTTCCAAATACTAGTCTTTGTCCTGGAAGAATGGCTTACATTCGAGATTTTACCTCGACTAGACAGCAGTAGGATAATGATAACTCACATACTCCCACGGTAATGACCGGTCAAACTATCCGAGGGGACATGTTGAATACAATCTTCGGAATAGGAGATCATGTTGCAACCTGGTGTAATACAAGTCTATGAAAGCGATACCCCCATCCGAGAAACCTCGACTAGGGAGAGTTTGGGATAGATGATGACCAATCTCACTACTACATCTATCCTCATTTATAATCTCATGCAAGAGAAGACATGTTGCATGCCTAGGTACATAATATGAAAACAACCAGTCCTACATGCAAATACTATTATTAAATGCCTTGTGGCCGCATATAAGACCTAGGTGAAAGGATCTCCAAGACTGTCGTAGACTATCACTTTAACTAACTGGCCTCTATATAAGCCATCAGATAACCTCATACTTTCTAAGATACATATGAAAGGATCTTTGTTGTCTGTGGTAGAGACACGTTCTATACTAACTTTCCTCTATCAAAATCTCACGTATAACGTGATACTTTCTAAGTACATGTTTGTTCTGATTAGATCTAGGCTTGAGCGAGATTGTCACAATAAATTCTAGGAGCAGGAACAACCCAAATTCTTGAAAACGCTTCTTTCGATGCAGATGCAGCAATGTACTCGGCTTCTGTGGATGAGTCAGAAATGGCTTTCTTAGAACTCTTCCAACAGACAGCTCTTCCGTTCAATTTGAATACGTATCCTGTCTCTGATTAAAGTCCAGGATCTGATTCAAATCCAGCGTCGACATAACCAGACATCTTTAATTCTGGTTCTCCACCTAACACCAAGAAATTTCCTTAGTCCGTCGAAGGTACTTAAGAATGTTCTTTACAGCAGTCCAGTGAGGTACTCCTGGATTGTTGGTGTCGACAAGTGACACTAAGCGCATATGCCACATCGGGCCTTGTGCAATTCATTGCATACATTATAGACCCTACTGCCGAAGCATAGGGCACACGACTCATTGCATTTCTTTCTTCATCAGTTTTAGGACTATCCTTAACGGATAAGACAATCCCATGCCTAGCTGGGAGAAAACCTCTCTTTGAGTCGTCCATCTTATAACGCTTTAGTATTTTGTCGATGTAGGTGGACTGTGTCAATCCTAACATCCTCTTGGATCTATCTCTATAGATCTTTATGCAAGAAAATATGGTCAGAGTTACCCCTAGGGTACGCAGCAGAATTTCATAAAAATTTCTTAACATGCAGGTTAATTGATCATGTATATAGCGTATATAATAAACACATTAATCAGAAGACTTACAATACTCCAAAAGCTAGAATAGGTATTGAATCGATACGCCAATCGATGAAGTCTTCATAATAGTCCGGTGAATCTTCTCCTTCGTCGAAGTCGAAGATATCTGCAATACTTTGATTATCTGCAAGACAATAAAAGTTAGTTTCCAGCTCTTTGAACCTCAACCTTGGTATCCACGGATGAACAGCTTATCGGAAAGAATGCTAGGATATTCTTTTTGTGACCAAGAAGATGGGGCGGCAATTTTCCTCCGGCGGGAGTGGCGCGCGCGGCTTATGGAGAGGTAGGGGAGAGCTTTTTATTTTTTCTAAGAAAACTGGTAGAAAGAATTATTCAGAGTGATCTTCAATCAACTGTGTTCAACCATGTTAAAATCTCTCTAATAGAGTACTATATAGTAGTCAATAGAAGTCTAAAGAATAATCAATTAGACTTCATAAAGGAATAAGAATCTAATTCTTATCACACTAGGAAACCAATTCAAGTCTAGATTCATTCCCAATCAAATTAGAACTCAATCAGGAAAATCTAACTTATCCCTTGACTCCTAATAGAGGAAGGAGTCGAACTCCTTCCCCTACTACTACTGCTGCGCGCGCGTCTAAGGGGGGTCAGGTGGGTCCCGATTTTGGGACCCACTTATAATTCTAAGGCAATTCAAACTCCAAGTAGATTTTGCCCATGTGCATATATTAATTCCAAATTAACATATCCTTTCAAATCAAACCTCTATTATATTTCTAAAATATAATCTTTAATTGTATTTACATAAAATACAATTAATCAGGCAATTCAATTAACAATTACAAATCATTAATTGAGCCACAAATTATTATAACTAATTCCAAATCAATTATAATTCATCAATCACAATTAATTCTAAATTAATTGCGATTCCATCTTCAAGGATATTCGGATAAGTTGAATCACCACATAGTGTGACCCATAGGGCCTCATTGTATTAAGCAAGTGCTATACTAGGCAACATGGAATTCCTAGACGGTTCCATTTGCAATATTAATACATGAGGACGTTTGAGAGGTTTCTCAAAGCAAACCCTTTCGTTGTGAAGTCTGTTGCGCTCAACGCGGCGATGGTAACGTCCCTTCATCTGACTGACTGGAATGCATCTAGGATCGATGAAGTGTCTATCGCAATAATACGTCCACGGGGGTCTTCAGTGAGTTGCATGGTGAATCCAATATCTATTATGACTATCATAATAATATTGATACGCTGGCCAGCGGTTTTACCAATCACAACTATGAACGACTATGAGCAGTGCCCTCCTGTGCTACACATGAGAGATGAATACTTCAGAGAAACAGTTATCATCCCCATTTGTATGTAGCCATAATCCTGGATCGTGTCTTGGGTCAACTGCTTATTCAGAGCTGACATCGATGGGTCCACCAAGGATATGGGGCAACAAATGTGATGATAAAGTCCTGTAAGTCCAAAGGACGACTGGCATCACTTCGACAACTTACCGGTTCCCATAGACACTTCAGTGTAGAGTATACATTGATGGGAATGTCCGGTGGGTACTTCCATTGTTCGGTAATCACCCTTCGAACAACTATGCGTAGTTATGGGAACGTTTCTTGATTGTCCAACAATCCGTTCCGTGGCCGTGGGATCGACTCACACTTGCTCTAACAAGTATAACCTCCACGCATACTAGTCTCAGCTGGTTCATTCAGACCCCTACATCCGAGATGAACCTCGACTAGGGAGAGTTTGGGATAGATGATAACTCACATAGCTCCCACTATCTGTGTGATCGGTCATCTATCCGAGGGCACATGTTTAATATCAATACAGACAGGAATAGAGATATGACATGCTGCATGCCTGGTGTAATATAAATATGAAAGCGATACTCAATATTCAAACAACAAATATATATTATATTACGTTGACCTGTGTAATAGTACATATATGCTCTTTATAAGGGCTGCATGCCCTTAATAAAGACTGTCTCTAGGACATATACACTATCAATCTCCCACTTGGACTACAACCAGTCACCTTTATGCTTAATACCCAGATTAGCATAATGTCTTAAGTGGCCATCCACTGATAAGACCTTGGTGAAAGGATCTGCCACGTCGTCCGTGGTAGAGACACGTTCTATACTAACTTCTCCTCTATCAATAATCTCACGTATAACGTGATGCTTTCTAAGTACATGTTTGTTCTTGTTTGTAGATCTAGGATCCTTGGCTTGAGCGACGGCGCTCGTATTGTCACAATAAATTGTTATTGGACTAGGAGCAGGAACAACCCACAATTCCTTCAAGAACTCTGAAATCCATACAGCTTCTTTCGATGCTTCTGATGCAGCAATGTACTCGGCTTCTGTGGATGAGTCAGAAATCGTGGCTTTCTTAGAACTCTTCCAACAGACAGCTCTTCCGTTCAATTTGAATACGTATCCTGTCTGTGACTTAAAGTCATCAGGATCTGATTCAAATCCAGCGTCGACATAACCAGACATCTTTAATTCTGGTTCTCCACCAAACACCAAGAAATTTCCTTAGTCCGTCGAAGGTACTTAAGAATGTTCTTTACAGCAGTCCAGTGAGGTACTCCTGGATTGTTGGTGTCGACAAGTGACACTAAGCGCATATGCCACATCGGGCCTTGTGCAATTCATTGCATACATTATAGACCATACTGCCGAAGCATAGGGCACACGACTCATTGCATTTCTTTCTTCATTAGTTTTAGGACTATCCTTAACGGATAAGATAATCCCATGCATAGCTGGGAGAAAACCTCTCTTTGAGTCGTCCATCTTATAACGCTTTAGTATTTTGTCGATGTAGGTGGACTGTGTCAATCCTAACATCCTCTTGGATCTATCTCTATAGATCTTTATACAAGAAAATATGGTCAGAGTTACCCCTAGGGTACGCAACAGAATTTCATAAAAATTTCTTAACATGCAGGTTAATTGATCATGTATATAGCGTATATAATAAACACATTAATCAGAAGACTTACAATACTCCAAAAGCTAGAATAGGTATTGAATCGATACGCCAATCGATGAAGTCTTCGTAATAGTCCGGTGAATCTTCTCCTTCGTTGAAGTCGAAGATATCTGCAATACTTTGATTATCTGCAAGACAATAAAAGTTAGTTATCTGCAATACTTTGATTATCTGCAAGACAATAAAAGTTAGTTTCCAGCTCTTTGAACCTCAACCTTGGTATCCACGGATGAACAGCTTATCGGAAAGAATGCTAGGATATTCTTTTTGTGGCCAAGAAGATGGGGCGGCAATTTTCCTCCGGCGGGAGTGGCGCGCGCGGCTTATGGAGAGGTAGGGGAGAGATTTTTATTTTCTCTAAGAAAACTGGTAGAAAGAATTATTCAGAGTGATCTTCAATCAACTATGTTCAACCATGTTAAAATCTCTCTAATAGTCTACTATATATAGTAGTCAATAGAAGTCTAAAGAATAATCAATTAGACTTCATAAAGGAATAAGAATCTAATTCTTATCACACTAGGAAACCAATTCAAGTCTAGATTCATTCCCAATCAAATTAGAACTCAATCAGGAAAATCTAACTTATCCCTTGACTTCTAATAGAGGAAGGAGTCGAACTCCTTCCCCTACTACAACTGCTGCGCGCGCGTCTAAGGGGGGTCAGGTGGGTCCCGATTTTGGGACCCACTTATAATTCTAAGGCAATTCAAACTCCAAGTAGATTTTGCCCATGTGCATATATTAATTCCAAATTAACATATCCTTTCAAATCAAACCTCTATTATATTTCTAAAATATAATCTTTAATTGTATTTACATAAAATACAATTAATCAGGCAATTCAATTAACAATTACAAATCATTAATTGAGCCACAAATTATTATAATTAATTCCAAATCAATTATAATTCATCAATCACAATTAATTCTAAATTAATTGCGATTCCATCTTCAAGGATATTCGGATAAATTGAATCACCACATAGTGTGACCCATAGGGCCTCATTGTATTAAGCAAGTGCTATACTAGGCAACATGGAATTCCTAGACGGGTTCCATTTGCAATATTAATACATGAGGACGTTTGAGAGGTTTCTCAAAGCAAACCCTTTCGTTGTGAAGTCTGTTGCGCTCAACGCGGCGATGGTAACGTCAATTCATCTAGGATCGATGAAGTGTCTATCCCAATAATACATCCACGGGCGTCTTCAGTGAGTTGCATGGTGAATCCAATATCTATTATGACTATCATAATAATATTGATACGCTGGCCAGCGGTTTTACCAATCACAACTATGAACGACTATGAGCAGTGCTCTCCTGTGCTACACATGAGAGATGAATCCTTCAGAGAAACACTTATCATCCCCATTTGTATGTAGCCATAATCCTGGATCGTGTCTTGGGTCAACTGCTTATTCAGAGCTGACATCGATGGGTCCACCAAGGATATGGGGCAACAAATGTGATGATAAAGTCCTGTAAGTCCAAAGGACGACTGGCATCACTTCGACAACTTACCGGTTCCCATAGACACTTCAGTGTAGAGTATACATCGATGGGAATGTCCGGTGGGTACTTCCATTGTTCGCTAATCACCCTTCGAACAACTATGCGTAGTTATGGGAACGTTTCTTGATTGTCCAACAATCCGTTCCGTGGCCGTGGGATCGACTCACACTTGCTCTAACAAGTATAACCTCCACGCATACTAGTCTCAGCTGGTTCATTCAGACCCCTACATCCGAGATGAACCTCGACTAGGGAGAGTTTGGGATAGATGATAACTCACATAGCTCCCACTATCTGTGTGATCGGTCATCTATCCGAGGGCACATGTTTAATATCAATACAGAAAGGAATAGAGATATGACATGCTGCATGCCTGGTGTAATATAAATATGAAAGCGATACTCAATAGTCAAACAACAAATATATATTATATTACGTTGACCTGTGTAATAGTACATATATGCTCTTTATAAGGGCTGCATGCCCTTAATAATGACTGTCTCTAGGACATATACACTATCAATCTCCCACTTGGACTACAGCCAGTCACCTTTATGCTTAATACCCAGATTAGCATAATGTCTTAAGTGGCCATCCACTGATAAGACCTTGGTGAAAGGATCTGCCACGTTGTCCGTGGTAGAGACACGTTCTATACTAACTTCTCCTCTATCAATAATCTCACGTATAACGTGATACTTTCTAAGTACATGTTTGTTCTTGTTTGTAGATCTAGGCTCCTTGGCTTGAGCGACGGCGCCCGTATTGTCACAATAAATTGTTATTGGACTAGGAGCAGGAACAACCCACAATTCCTTCAAGAACTCTGAAATCCATACAGCTTCTTTCGATGCTTCTGATGCAGCAATGTACTCGGCTTCTGTGGATGAGTCAGAAATCGTGGCTTTCTTAGAACTCTTCCAACAGACAGCTCTTCCGTTCAATTTGAATACGTATCCTGTCTGTGACTTAAAGTCATCAGGATCTGATTCAAATCCAGCGTCGACATAACCAGACATCTTTAATTCTTGTTCTCCACCTAACACCAAGAAATTTCCTTAGTCCGTCGAAGGTACTTAAGAATGTTCTTGACAGCAGTCCAGTGAGGTACTCCTGGATTGTTGGTGTCGACAAGTGACACTAAGCGCATATGCCACATCGGGCCTTGTGCAATTCATTGCATACATTATAGACCCTACTGCCGAAGCATAGGGCACACGACTCATTGCATTTCTTTCTTCATCAGTTTTAGGACTATCCTTAACGGATAAGATAATCCCATGCCTAGCTGGGAGAAAACCTCTCTTTGAGTCGTCCATCTTATAACGCTTTAGTATTTTGTCGATGTAGGTGGACTGTGTCAATCCTAACATCCTCTTGGATCTATCTCTATAGATCTTGATGCAAGAAAATATGGTCAGAGTCACCCCTAGGGTACGCAGCAGAATTTCATAAAAATTTCTTAACATGCAGGTTAATTGATCATGTATATAGCGTATATAATAAACACATTAATCAGAAGACTTACAATACTCCAAAATCAAGAATAGGTATTGAATCGATACGCCAATCGATGAAGTCTTCGTAATAGTCCAGTGAATCTTCTCCTTCGTCGAAGTCAAAGATATCTGCAATACTTTGATTATCTGCAAGACAATAAAAGTTAGTTTCCAGCTCTTTGAACCTCAACCTTGGTATCCACGGATGAACAGCTTATCGGAAAGAATGCTAGGATATTCTTTTTGTGGCCAAGAAGATGGGGCGGCAATTTTCCTCCGGCGGGAGTGGCGCGCGCGGCTTATGGAGAGGTAGGGGAGAGCTTTTTATTTTTTCTAAGAAAACTGGTAGAAAGAACTCAATCAGGAAAATCTAACTTATCCCTTGACTTCTAATAGAGGAAGGAGTCGAACTCCTTCCCCTACTACTACTGCTGCGCGCGCGTCTAAGGGGGGTCAGGTGGGTCCCGATTTTGGGACCCACTTATAATTCTAAGGCAATTCAAACTCCAAGTAGATTTTGCCCATGTGCATATATTAATTCCAAATTAACATATCCTTTCAAATAACACCTCTATTATATTTCTAAAATATAATCTTTAATTGTATTTACAAAAAATACAATTAATCAGGCAATTCAATTAACAATTACAAATCATTAATTGAGCCACAAATTATTATAATTAATTCCAAATCAATTATAATTCAATCACAATTAATTCTAAATTAATTGCGATTCCATCTTCAAGGATATTCGGATAAGTTGAATCACCACATAGTGTGACCCATAGGGCCTCATTGTATTAAGCAAGTGCTATACTAGGCAACATGGAATTCCTAGACGGTTCCATTTGCAATATTAATACATGAGGACGTTTGAGAGGTTTCTCAAAGCAAACCCTTTCGTTGTGAAGTCTGTTGCGCTCAACGCGGCGATGGTAACGTCCCTTCATCTGACTGACTCGAATGCATCTAGGATCGATGAAGTGTCTATCCCAATAATACATCCACGGGCGTCTTCAGTGAGTTGCATGGTGAATCCAATATCTATTATGACTATCATAATAATATTGATACGCTGGCCAGCGGTTTTACCAATCACAACTATGAACGACTATGAGCAGTGCTCTCCTGTGCTACACATGAGAGATGAATCCTTCAGAGAAACACTTATCATCCCCATTTGTATGTAGCCATAATCCTGGATCGTGTCTTGGGTCAACTGCTTATTCAGAGCTGACATCGATGGGTCCACCAAGGATATGGGGCAACAAATGTGATGATAAAGTCGTGTAAGTCCAAAGGACGACTGGCATCACTTCTGTAACGGTACCGGTTTTGAAAACAAAAGATTTTCTTGAAAAGGAAAATCGAAAAATACTTTAATAACAACGGTCGGCAATAAATGCCCAAAATAAACTTTGATGCGCACAGCGCTAACAGAAACAAATGAATATCCAACGATAACTCAAGTTCAAATGAACAACGAATGAAAACAATAAAAGTGTATCTTCTTATTTTGAAAAGAAACCCGTGACACCCAGACCCTTCTCTCGGTCGCTGGCATCCTAGTCACGCACAACCTCAGCAGCATCTGGAAGGAAGGAATTTTGAAAAACAAAAGAGTGTGAGATAAGGATCTCAGTGAGGTTCTAAGTTAAAACAGAAAGTAAACAGTTTTAAAACGAGCACACGGAACATAACACATAAAGCAGATTAACAGAACAGATACGTTGTAGACCGTTGGTGCAGCCCGCCTTATTGCTCCTACTCCTAGAATGCCCTTATAACTCCCTCCAGAGGATGCATAACTCCGGACAGAAACAGAAACCCCCGTGTACTTTGGGGAAACAGATCCTACGACCCTAATAGACCTCAGCGACTTCTGCCTCGCGCCTAAAAGGGAATAGACTAGGCCCCGATCAAGCAAACCCGATAGTCCTCTACTACCCAAGCTTACCTAACCATAACCTAATCGACCGGTCACACAGAACAGAACAGATACAGAGCAACAGATACAGATAATTAACACCGAGAGGTGTTCCTGCAGAAAGGTTAATCCAGAACAGAGTAGCAATAAACAGAAAATACCAAAAGTCATACTTAGGACTTATACTTTTACGCGGAAGCATACAGTAAACAGTAGATAGTAATAGGTACAAACAGTCACATAGCCTTCCAGTTTTTCGCAAATAAATAAGTTTAGGGGTGAACACTCACCTTAGCCTGCGAGCAAACGACCTTCAACAAGAAATGAGCTTACGGGTTTACGGACAACGGAGAACCTAACAAGAAAGTACTAAACACAATTTAGAAGTCGAACGGACGGAAGGAAAAGGTCGAAAAAGGAATGGTAAAGTCGGGGTTCGAACTCGGGACCTCTAAGTTAGTCAAGCAAGAACCTAACCAACTAGGCTAGCAAGTCATGTCAATACTAACTTACAAAACAGAAACTAAGTTTAAAACATTTTCAGAAACTCTTTCAATTTTCAGATTCTGGAAATTACCAAAATACCCTCAGTGGTAAATTGCAAGAAAAACCCTTTTCGAAAACAGACAGTACAAACGAACCAGAAGTTTTCCAACACTTAACAGTCTTCTCAAAACAAAAGGTTTACGATAAAAGCCTACTGTCAGTCAACTACGGTCAAAGGTAAAACTTCAAAAAGGTCCTTTAGGTTTTAAGGTTTCCCAAATCAGTCCACAACAATCCAAAATAGTAACAACAAGGTCCAAAAGTCCTTTCGAGGTCAAACAGGAAATCAAATCAATATACGAGGTCAATAAATTCACCAGTCCAGCAAACAGTAACTATACCAACAACCTAAGTCCCGGTTCTCGGTTCGAAATAAATAACACAGTCAGATCGATCAAGGGTAAAATCGTCCAAGTCAAAAAGTCCAAACAGAAACGAGAATACGAGATTCGAATCGAGAGCAGCAGTAAGAGAAACGAGATTTACCTTCGAATCGAAATAAAAGGTTGAACAAATCTGCAATCGAATAAATCGAAAAGAAAAGAGAATTAAACCGAGATTCGAATTGAATTCGTAAACAAAATAGAATTCGAACCGGAGGGACAGAACACGTTACCGATCGAACGGAAAGACCGGCGGAGGACCTCGAACAGAACGGGGGTGGCGGTGCGGTTGCGGACCGGTAAACACGGCGGTCACTGAACCGGAGCGGCGAGCACACGATGGAACAGGACCGGAACGGAGCGGAGCGGGACGACGCGGAGGATTTCGAGATTGAACCGAGCACGCAAATCGGAGCAAAGGACGGCCGAAATCGGGACGGATCGGAGCCAACGGAACTAGTAGTGAGCAAAACGGCCGGTTGATGAAGAAGGTATGATGCGTTGGTGATGATGATTGATGATTAGTGATGCTAATGGGAATTAATTAGGGGCAAGGATGAAGAAAAGAGATTGAGAGATGGAGCAAAGGAGATGGTTGATGGAAGGGTCGGCCGTGAGGATAGAGAGAGAGACAGAAGCAATTTTCTTTCTTCTTTTCTTTCTCAGTACAAGGTGGCGTGAGAGGGAAGGGGGTAGGGTTAGGGTTTAGCTGATGGCCTCAATACAATGGGCCAGACTTGGGCCAAACGAGATGGGCCAAAAGAGCTAGCAGATCAGATAGACTAGCTTGATCCAAACGAAACGAAACGAACTAACTTACGCGAAAATAATTAACTAATTATCGAATAAATAATTTACTCTGATAATTAATTAACTAAATTAAATAATTAAATAATAAATAATAATTAAATAAATAAATAAATAAATAAGAAAAAAGACGGGGTGTTACAACTTCGAAAACTTACCGGTTCCCATAGACACTTCAGTGTAGAGTATACATCGATGGGAATGTCCGGTGGGTACTTCCATTGCTCGGTAATCACCCTTCGAACAACTATGCGTAGTTATGGGAACGTTTCTTGATTGTCCAACAATCCGTTCCGTGGCCGTGGGATCGACTCACACTTGCTCTAACAAGTATAACCTCCACGCATACTAGTCTCAGCTGGTTCATTCAGACCCCTACATCCGAGATGAACCTCGACTAGGGAGAGTTTGGGATAGATGATAAATCACATAGCTCCCACTATCTGTGTGATCGGTCATCTATCCGAGGGCACATGTTTAATATCAATACAGACAGGAATAGAGATATGACATGCTGCATGCCTGGTGTAATATAAATATGAAAGCGATACTCAATAGTCAAACAACAAATATATATTATATTACGTTGACCTGTGTAATAGTACATATATGCTCTTTATAAGGGCTGCATGCCCTTAATAAAGACTGTCTCTAGGACATATACACTATCAATCTCCCACTTGGACTACAGCCAGTCACCTTTATGCTTAATACCCAGATTAGCATAATGTCTTAAGTGGCCATCCACTGATAAGACCTTGGTGAAAGGATCTGCCACGTTGTCCGTGGTAGAGACACGTTCTATACTAACTTCTCCTCTATCAATAATCTCACGTATAACGTGATACTTTCTAAGTACATGTTTGTTCTTGTTTGTAGATCTAGGCTCCTTGGCTTGAGCGACGGCGCCCGTATTGTCACAATAAATTGTTATTGGACTAGGAGCAGGAACAACCCAGAATTCCTTCAAGAACTCTGAAATTCATACAGCTTCTTTCGATGCTTCTGATGCAGCAATGTACTCGGCTTCTGTGGATGAGTCAGAAATCGTGGCTTTCTTAGAACTCTTCCAACAGACAGCTCTTCCGTTCAATTTGAATACGTATCATGTCTGTGACTTAAAGTCATCAGGATCTGATTCAAATCCAGCGTCGACATAACCAGACATCTTTAATTCTGGTTCTCCACCTAACACCAAGAAATTTCCTTAGTCCGTCGAAGGTACTTAAGAATGTTCTTTACAGCAGTCCAGTGAGGTAGTCCTGGAATGTTGGTGTCGACAAGTGACACTAAGCGCATATGCCACATTGGGCCTTGTGCAATTCATTGCATACATTATAGACCCTACTGCCGAAGCATAGGGCACACGACTCATTGCATTTCTTTCTTCATCAGTTTTAGGACTATCCTTAACGGATAAGACAATCCCATGCCTAGCTGGGAGAAAACCTCTCTTTGAGTCGTCCATCTTATAACGCTTTAGTATTTTGTCGATGTAGGTGGACTGTGTCAATCCTAACATCCTCTTGGATCTATCTCTATAGATCTTTATGCAAGAAAATATGGTCAGAGTTACCCCTAGGGTACACAGCAGAATTTCATAAAAATTTCTTAACATGCAGGTTAATTGATCATGTATATAGCGTATATAATAAACACATTAATCAGAAGACTTACAATACTCCAAAAGCAAGAATAGGTATTGAATCGATACGCCAATCGATGAAGTCTTCGTAATAGTCCGGTGAATCTTCTCCTTCGTCGAAGTCGAAGATATCTGCAATACTTTGATTATCTGCAAGACAATAAAAGTTAGTTTCCAGCTCTTTGAACCTCAACCTTGGTATCCACGGATGAACAGCTTATTGGAAAGAATGCTAGGATATTCTTTTTGTGGCCAAGAAGATGGGGCGGCAATTTTCCTCCGGTGGGAGTGGCGCGCGCGGCTTATGGAGAGGTAGGGGAGAGCTTTTTATTTTCTCTAAGAAAACTGGTAAAAAGAATTATTCAGTGTGATCTTCAATCAACTGTGTTCAACCATGTTAAAATCTCTCTAATAGTCTACTATATATAGTAGTCAATAGAATTCTAAAGAATAATCAATTAGACTTCATAAAGGAATAAGAATCTAATTCTTATCACACTAGGAAACCAATTCAAGTCTAGATTCATTCCCAATCAAATTAGAACTCAATCAGGAAAATCTAACTTATCCCTTGACTTCTAATAGAGGAAGGAGTCGAACTCCTTCCCCTACTACTACTGCTGCGCGCGCGTCTAATGGGGGGTCAGGTGGGTCCCGATTTTGGGACCCACTTATAATTCTAAGGCAATTCAAACTCCAAGTAGATTTTGCCCATGTGCATATATTAATTCCAAATTAACATATCCTTTCAAATCAAACCTCTATTATATTTCTAAAATATAATCTTTAATTGTATTTACATAAAATACAATTAATCAGGCAATTCAATTAACAATTACAAATTATTAATTGAGCCACAAATTATTATAATTAATTCCAAATCAATTATAATTCATCAATCACAATTAGTTCTAAATTAATTGCGATTCCATCTTCAAGGATATTCGGATAAGTTGAATCACCACATAGTGTGACCCATAGGGCCTCATTGTATTAAGCAAGTGCTATACTAGGCAACATGGAATTCCTAGACGGTTCCATTTGCAATATTAATACATGAGGACGTTTGAGAGGTTTCTCAAAGCAAACCCTTTCGTTGTGAAGTCTGTTGCGCTCAACGCGGCGATGGTAACGTCTCTTCATCTGATTGACTCGAATGCATCTAGGATCGATGAAGTGTCTATCCCAATAATACATCCACGGGCGTCTTCAGTGAGTTGCATGGTGAATCAAATATCTATTATGACTATCATAATAATAATGATACGCTGGCCAGCGGTTTTACCAATCACAACTATGAACGACTATGAGCAGTGCTCTCCTGTGCTACACATGACAGATGAATCCTTCAGAGAAACACTTATCATCCCCATTTGTATGTAGCCATAATCCTGGATCGTGTCTTGGGTCAACCGCTTATTCAGAGCTGACATCGATGGGTCCACCAAGGATATGGGGCAACAAATGTGATGATAAAGTCCTGTAAGTCCAAAGGACGACTGGCATCACTTCGACAACTTACCGGTTCCCATAGACACTTCAGTGTAGAGTATACATCGATGGGAATGTCCGGTGGGTACTTCCATTGTTCGGTAATCACCCTTCGAACAACTATGCGTAGTTATGGGAACGTTTCTTGGTTGTCCAGCAATCCGTTCCATGGCCGTGGGATCGGATCACACTTGATCTAAAAAGTATAGCCTCCACGCATACCAGTCTCAGCTGGTTCATTCAGACCCCTACATCCGAGATGAACCTCGACTAGGGAGAGTTTGGGATATATGATAACTCACATAGCTCCCACTATCTGTGTGATCGGTCATCTATCCAAACGATACTCAATAGTCAAATATGAAATAGAGATATGACATGCTGTATGCCTGGTGTAATATAAATATGAAAGCGATACTCAATAGTCAAACAACAAACATATATTATATTACGTTGACCTGTGTAATAGTACATATATGCCCTTTATAAGGGCTGCATGCCCTTAATAAAGACTGACTCTAGGACATATACACTATCAATCTCCCACTTGGACTAGAGCCAGTCACCTTTATGCTTAATACCCAGATTAGCATAATGTCTTAAGTGGCCATCCACTGATAAGACCTTGGTGAAAGGATCTGCCACGTTGTCCGTGGTAGAGACACGTTCTATACTAACTTATCCTCTATCAATAATCTCACGTATAACGTGATACTTTCTAAGTACATGTTTGTTCTTGTTTGTAGATCTAGGCTCCTTGGCTTGAGCGACGGCGCCCGTATTGTCACAATAAATCGTTATTGGAGTAGGAGCAGGAACAACCCACAATTCCTTCAAGAACTCTGAAATCCAGACAGCTTCTTTCGATGCTTCTGATGAAGCAATGTACTCGGCTTCTGTGGATGAGTCAGCAATCGTGGCTTTCTTAGAACTCTTCCAACGGACAGCTCTTCCGTTCAATTTGAATACGTATCCTGTCTGTGACTTAAAGTCATCAGGATCTGATTCAAATCCAGCGTCGACATAACCAGACATCTTTAATTCTGGTTCTCCACCAAACACCAAGAACATTTCCTTAGTCCGTCGAAGGTACTTAAGAATGTTCTTTACAGCAGTCCAGTGAGGTACTCCTGGATTCTGTTGGTGTCGACAAGTGACACTAAGCGCATGTGCCACATCGGGCCTTGTGCAATTCATTGCATACATTATAGACCCTACTGCCGAAGCATAGGGCACACGACTCATTGCATTTCTTTCTTCATCAGTTTTAGGACTAACCTTAACTGATAAGACGATCCCATGCCTAGCTGGGAGAAAACATCTCTTTGAGTCGTCCATCTTTTAACGCTTCAGTATTTTGTCGATGTAGGTGGACTGTGTCAATCCTAACATCCTCTTGGATCTATCTCTATAGATCTTTATGTAAGAAAATATGGTCAGAGTTACCCCTACGGTACGCAACGGAATTTCCAAAAATTTTCTTAACATGCAGGTTCATTGATCATGTATATAGCGTATATAATAAACACATTAATCAGAAGACTTACAATACTCCAAAAGCTAGAATAGGTATTGAATCGATACGCCAATCGATGAAGTTTTCGTAATAGTCCGGTGAATCTTCTCCTTTGTCGAAGTCGAAGATATCTGCAATACTTTGTTTATCTGCAAGACAATAAAAGTTAGTTTCCATCTTTTTGAACCTCAACTTTGGTATCCACGGATGAACATCTTATCGGAAAGAATGCTAGGATATTCTTTATGTGGCCAAGAAGATGGGGCGGCAATTTTCCTCCGGTGGTAGTGGCGCGCGCGGCTTATGGAGAGGTAGGGGAGAGGTTTTTATTTTCTCTAAGAAAACTGGTAGAAAGAATGATTCAGAGCGATCTTCAATCAACTGTGTTCAACCATGTTAAAATCTCTCTAATAGTCTACTATATATAGTAGTCAATAGAAGTCTAAAGAATAATCAATTAGACTTCATAAAGGAATAAGAATCTAATTCTTATCACACTAGGAAACCAATTCAAGTCTAGATTCATTCCCAATCAAATTAGAACTCAATCAGGAAAATCTAACTTATCCCTTGACTTCTAATAGAGGAAGGAGTCGAACTCCTTCCCCTACTACTACTGCTGCGCGCGCGTCTATGGGGGGTCAGGTGGGTCCCGATTTTGGGACCCACTTATAATTCTAAGGCAATTCAAACTCCAAGTAGATTTTGCCCATGTGCATATATTAATTCCAAATTAACATATCCTTTCAAATCAAACCTCTATTATATTTCTAAAATATAATCTTTAATTGTATTTACACAAAATACAATTAATCAGGCAATTCAATTAACAATTCCAAATCATTAATTGAGCCACAAATTATTATAATTAATTCCAAATCAATTATAATTCATCAATCACTATTAATTCTAAATTAATTGCGATTCCATCTTCAAGGATATTCGGATAAGTTGAATCACCACATAGTGTGACCCATAGGGCCTCATTGTATTAAGCAAGTGCTATACTAGGCAACATGGAATTCCTAGACGGTTCCATTTGCAATATTAATACATGAGTACGTTTGAGAGGTTTCTCAAAGCAAACCCTTTCGTTGTGAAGTCTGTTGCGCTCAACGCGGCAATGGTAACGTCCCTACATCTGACTGACTCGAATGCATCTAGGATCGATGAAGTGTCTATCCCAATAATAAATCCACGGGCGTCTTCAGTGAGTTGCTTGGTGAATCCAATATCTATTATGACTATCATAATAATATTGATACGCTGGCCAGCGGTTTGACCAATCACAACTATGAACGACAATGAGCAGTACTCTCCTGTGCTACACATGAGAGATGAATCCTTCACAGAATCACTTATCATCCCCATTTGTATATAGCCATAATCCTGGATCGTGTCTTGGGTCAACTGCTTATTCAGAGCTGACATCGACAGGTCCACCAAGGATATGGGGCAACAAATGTGATGATAAAGTCCTGTAAGTCCAAAGGACGACTGGCATCACTTCGACAACTTTTCGGTTCCCATAGACACTTCGGTGTAGAGTATACATCGATGGGAGTTTCCGGTGGGTACTTCCATTGTTCGGTAATCACCCTTCGAACAACTATGCGGAGTTATGGGAACGTTTCTTGATTGTCCAACAATCCTTTCCGTGGTCGTGGGATCGGCTCACACTTGCTCTAACAAGTATAACATCCACGCATACTAGTCTCAATTGGTTCATTCAGACCCCTACATACGAGATGAACCTCGACTAGGGAGAGTTTGGGATAGATGATAACTCACATAGCTCCCACTATCTGTGTGATCGGTCATCTATCCGAGGGGACATGTTTAATATCAATACAGAAAGAAATAGAGATATGACATGTTGTATGCCTGGTGTAATATAAATATGAAAGCGATACTCAATAGTCAAACAACAAACATATATTATCTTATGTTGACCTGTGTAATAATACATATATGCCCTTAATAAGTGTTGCATGCCCTTAATAAAGACTGTCTCTAGGACATATACACTATCAATCTCCCACTTGGACTAGAGCCAGTCACCTTTATGCTTAATACCCAGATTATCATAATGTCTTAAGTGGGCATCCACTGATAAGACCTTGGTGAAAGGATCTGCCACGTTGTCCGTGGTCGGGACACGTTCTATACTAACTTCTCCTCTATCAATAATTTCACGTATAACGTGATACTTTCTAAGTACATGTTTGTTCTTGTTTGTAGATCTATGCTCCTTGGCCTGAGCGACGGCGTCCGTGTTGTTACAATAAATCGTTATTGGACTAGGAGCAGGAACAACCCTCAATTCCTTCAAGAACTCTGAAATCCAGACAACTTCTTTCGATGCTTCTGATGCAGCAATGTACTCGGCTTCTGTGGCTGAGTCAGCAATCTTGGCTTGCTTTGAACTCTTCCAACAGATAGCTCCTCCGTTCAATTTGAATACGTATCCTGTATGTGACTTAAAGTCATCAGTATCTGATTCAAATCCAGCGTCGACATAACCAGACATCTTTAATTCTGGTTCTCCACCAAACACCAAGAACATTTCCTTAGTCCGTGATGAACCTGGATTTGTCGGGTCCCGATTCAGCAAATAATATTTATTATTTAGCCAAAGGCAATCCACAACTACAACGAAAACCGTAGTGTAGCAGTAGAATGACTCGAGTGTCGTTCTCTCAGGACTATAACTAGTTTTATCAAATCTAATTTAGAATATAAAAACAGCAAACGTAATAGCAAAGGGGGTCTCTAGCAGATAATGGAGATTGGTGATAGTATGATCCTTCAAAGCATAACGGGTCGATAATCATGCATAAATTCCTCGGTCTTGCATGGAGATCTTTGATCAATCTAATGTCCTGTTGCAATTATTAAGCACTACGAAGATAAAGGTACTGACAAGTCAATCACTATTGTCCTATTGTGTTCCGTAATTATTCAACACTACGAAGATAAACTCGCGTATAGGTCGTCCAATTGTGCATAATAATTAATACAACATACGAGAATTTAGGCTGAGCCTGATCAATGAAATAAAGCAATACCACGGAGTATAATGCGCGATATAGCCATTAGCATGATTATCTTCCCTTCGCTAAGAATTCACATACTACCACCAATGATAAGTTTAGCTACTCATAATAGGCATGCAATCAACAGAAATCATAGAAGAAAACATATTGAAAGATATATTAAAATAAGTAGAATAAACTGTAAGATACATTGTTACCGAAGGTTGTCAATCTCCGAAGAATTGCGATCCTACAAGCTCCAATCTGCTATGAAAAAGTGTCCCCTAAGCTACGAACCCCCAGAACAGGCTCTGGGAAGTCCCTACCTAAAACTACAGAGAAAGGTGAGAAAGTAGGTATGGAAAAGTATGAATTTCGGAGAAAACTGAGCAACTATATATAGGCACCAAAATACTGTGGGGCGGTTCGCCCCACACACCGGGCGGTTCGCCCGGTGTGGGGCGAGTCGCCCCACGTCCCGAGCGGTTCGCCCGGGAGCGTTTTTCGCGGAATTCCGTGTTTTCGACGCGTTTTTGTATTTCTTCCCCTTTTCGGACTCGGTTTCTGACTTCTAGTGGCCTTCTAACCTCCAGATCCGACCCCTAGACTCCAAATCCTATCCGGAAACTTTCAAATACTCCAAATAGGCTTCTGGAACACCAATTCCTTGTCAACTTCAATATAATTGCCCGGAAATCCTCGATTTTCAACCAAAACCTGTAAAATAAAATCTAAAGGGAAACGTGACACTATTCTAATAAAATGCACTAAAATATAGCTAAATTAACATAGAGGGTAGCTAAAATAGGTGAAAAAGACTCGAATGAAAGTGTAAAATACACATTCATCAAATTCCCCAAACCGAACCTTTGCTTGTCCTCAAGCAACTAAGCTAGACTCTAATGCAAAAAACATGCACGACACAAAATGGAGTCTCGTGCCAAATAAAATGAACTAATCTACTGAATCTACCAAAACACATATGAACAAAAACCATATAAATCAAAGCATTAATATAGGTTGAAGAATACCTCGATTGACTTATACACATTCACATGAGCACTTATGTCAAGACAAGATAGTCTCTCGTAACATTCTCTACCTGGACCTAGTCAGTGACGACGTAATGAAGCATGCTAAGATTCGAATGGTTGTCCCGTGCCTATGAAACTGAGGACTTACTGTTGTTCCACCATGTTAAGACTTTCCCTCACAGAGGTCGAACCAGTACTGGCTCTCATCAAACGAAGGAGGGTTCCCTATAAAAGATAACACTCCCCTATTCTACCCATCTCTCAAGTAAAAGTCTTAAGCTATTCACCACTTCCTGAATGGCAGGACGAGGGTGGTCTAGAACAGATGACACTCAAAACAAAAGATAAAAAATAGAAAATTACAACACGATTGCGAACATTACAAGAATTGGAAAATGAGACACAACACTTTGCTAAACTGCTATTTGGCTTTCTTTTTTTGGACCCTTCTTTGCTTTTTTGGGGTCTTTTCTTTTTTCTTTTTTTCTTTTCAGATTTTTCTTTTCCTTTTTTTTTCTTTTTTCCTGGAACTTTTCTTTCTTTCTTCTCTTTTTTTTTTTCGATTTTTTTCTAGCCAGCAGTAGCATAACAAAAAGAGAGAAAATGACTCACACGACTTCCCCAAACCTATTCTAAAGAATAGGTTGGAGTACAAAATTTACGGAAAAGGAAAAACAAACTCACGATACGGAAATGAAAAACGAAAACAAGTCTAATGATGGTGTAACCCCCTCCCCAAACCTATTCGGAAGAATAGGTTATAAACAAAGGATCACACAACCTCACTCTACCTCCTTCCTAGGCATTTAGCAATCTCAAAGCATGGTGAAGACTTGTTGCCTCTTAGGTACATAATTACTCGGGAAAACAACCATAAGACCCTAACATGCATCATCCTATTATAAAGGCCTTCGTGAACCGCAGTAGAAAAAACACCACTAAGTGATGTCGAGACTACCAAGCTTAACTAAGTGCAATACATAAATGTGACAAGCCAAGCGAGAAAATCCTCAAACAAATTCATAGAGATGAAGCATATGATTAATGACATAGTTATATAATCTACCCAATAAAAAGTTCAAAAAATTCGGCAATAAACTCCATATAAAACATGCAAGACTATCCTAGGAAAGCAGTAAACGTGCAAATGCAATTAAAAAAAAACAAGACTATCCTACTCAACATCACAAAGCAAAACAATACTTAACATCATGGTTCACATCCCATCCCCCTCATGAAACTTAAGCTAGTCCCTAGCAAAAGAGAATGAGTAAATGAAAAGTGATACTAGATGTTACCGAACGGTTTGGCCTCGGTCGGCTGAGTATTCAAGAATGGACTCAAGAGTACCTCCCCACGGTGGCCGCCATTCTCTTGGTCCGATGTAGCAAAGAGACCTAGGAAGCTTCAAAGATCTCACCATGGTGAATGGACTGGTTTGCTTTGCAGGCATATCCAATAAGGACTTCATCAATAGGAGGACATTCACGTTGACTTCATCGAGGTGCTTGTTTAGTGGTGGCTCCTGTGTATCTTGCTTGTCAAGCTTTCCACCTCGGAGAAGTAGATTCACCTCTTTGTACTTAAGAACCTCAGTAGTAACGAAAGAAAGTGGTTTTGGGTTGATGCGAATGTCTGGGAGTAAAGAAACAGGGGAGTTGGGGTCGTCCATCTCAATGGTCATGGGAGGCGGTTCTCCCCCCATGCTGGGCGACTCGCCCCCCACCTCCAGGGGGGCGTCGCCTTCCAATCCTTTCTCCTCTTCAAGTTCTCGAACCTCTTCTACTTCAGCACAATTCGACAAGCTGAATTCTTCCGTAAGATGCTCAGTTACTTCAACCTCTTCAACAACTTTTGCTATACGAAGGTCATCTTCAACTTGCTCGGCATGTGCATCTTCCACACTGATTTCTTCGGCTTCAAAATACTCCTCGGATGAGCTTCCTGCTTCACCTCGATCTACTTCCTTTGCGGTGATGTGAATTGGTATGACCTCATCGGATTGTGTTGAACCTCTGGCGTACTTATGGAGGACTTCTTCTGCCTCGTCGACCGTACATTCTCCCAGACCGTCGCTCAACCGATCCACTCTAAGTCGTTCCTCTTCACGAAGTCCACCAACGAAGCACCAAATCAACTCCCCATCTTCGAAACGGTGATGGGGGCACTCACGTTTATACAGCTCAAAACGTTCGTAGGCGTCACAAAACTGCTCATACTCTCCTTGCTCGAAATATTGGATCCCATCACGTAAGGCAATTGTCTCATGATAGGGCATGAACCGCGCCAAGAACTCCTCTACTACTTGGCCCCAAGTTTTCAGCGATCCTGGTTCTAACCTTGCAATCCAACGCCTCGGCTCATACCCCAGAGTAAAAGAAAATAATTTCCTGCACAATTGGTCCTTAGTAAACCCTTCTGCTGGAATTCTTTCTATTTCCTTCTCATAGGATCGAATGAAACTCCATGGGTCCATCCCTACTCCATCTTCGTACCTTGGTAAGTACCTCACCATGGACTCCGTCACCTCATACCTCCTTAACTCATCTTCCAGGTATACGGAAGATCCTTTCCTCACCTGCGAGAATTGGGGTGTCATACGAGCGCGCATGGACATCATATCTGTATTTCTTTAGTAAAATCAACTCAAAACTAAAAATTAGTTCTATTAGCGTAATCAAACACAATATCACCAAAAATTCCGAGAGCACAAACACGCAAGGTAACCAAGATCAGATAAGATGAATTTACTAAAGAAGATAGGAGGAAAGAAATAGGGTAAGAAGGTGAAATTGTTGAGAGACAATCCGAGAGCTGTTCTGGGAGTTGAATGCTGAAAATATAAACAAATTAAATAGAAAAAAGGAGTATAGTCCCCGACAACGGCGCCAATTTGACGAACCTGGATTTGTCGGGTCCCGATTCAGCAAATAATATTTATTATTAAGCCAAAGGCAATCCACAACTACAACGAAAACCGTAGTGTAGCAGTAGAATGACTCGAGTGTCGTTCTCTCAGGACTATAACTAGCTTTATCAAATCTAATTTAGAATATAAAAACAGCAAACGTAATAGCAAAGGGGGTTTCTAGCAGATAATGGAGATTGGTGATAGTATGATCCTTCAAAGCATAACGGGTCGATAATCATGCATAAATTCCTCGGTCTTGCATGGAGATCTTTGATCAATCTAATGTCCTGTTGCAATTATTAAGCACTACGAAGATAAAGGTACTGACAAGTCAATCACTATTGTCCTATTGTGTTCCGTAATTATTCAACACTACGAAGATAAACTCGCGTATAGGTCGACGAGGGTCCAATTGTGCATAATAATTAATACAACATACAAGAATTTAGGCTGAGCCTGATCAACGAAATAAAGCAAGAACACGGAGTATAATGCGCGATATAGCCATTAGCATGATTATCTTCCCTTCGCTAAGAATTCACATACTACCACCAACGATAAGTTTAGCTACTCATAATAAGCATGCAATCAACAGAAATCATAGAAGAAAACATATTGAAAGATATATTAAAATAAGTAGAATAAACTGTAAGATACAATGTTACCGAAGGTTGTCAATCTCCAAAGAATTGCGATCCTACAAGCTCCAATCTGCTATGAAAAAGTGTCCCCTAAGCTACGAACCCCCAGAACAGGCTCTGGGAAGTCCCTACCTAAAACTACAGAGAAAGGTGAGAAAGTAGGTCTGGAAAAGTATGAATTTCGAAGAAAACTGAGCAACTATATATAGGTCCCGAAATACTGTGGGGCGGTTCGCCCCACACACCGGGCGGTTCGCCCGGTGTGGGGCGAGTCGCCCCACGTCCCGGGCGGTTCGCCAGGGAGTGTTTTTTGCGGAATTCCGCATTTTCGACGCGTTTTTGGATTTCTTCCCCTTTTCGGACTCGGTTTCTGACTTCTAGTGGCCTTCTAACCTCCAGATTCGACCCCTAGAGTCCAAATCCTATCCGGAAACTTTCAGATACTCCAAATAGGCTTTTGTAACACCAATTCCTTGTCAACTTCAATATAATTGCCCGGAAATCCTCGATTTTCAACCAAAACCTGTAAAATAAAATCTAAAGGGAAACGTGACACTATTCTAATAAAATGCACTAAAATATAGCTAAATTAACATAGAGGATAGCTAAAATAGGTGAGAAAGACTCGAATGAAAGTGTAAAATACACATTCATCAGTCCGTCGAAGGTACTTAAGAATGTTCTTTACAGCAGTCCAGTGAGGTACTCCCGGATTCTGTTCGTGTCGACAAGTGACACTAAGCGCATGTACCACATCGGGCCTTGTGCAATTCATTGCATACATTATAGTCCCTACTGCCAAAGCGTAGGGCACACGACTCATTGGCTTTCTTTCTTCATCAGTTTTAGGACTATCCTTAATTGATAAGACGATCCCATGCCTAGCTGGCAGAAAGCCTCTCTTTGAGTCGTCCATCTTATAACGCTTCAGTATTTTGTCGATGTAGGTGGACTGTTTCAATCCTAACATCCTCTTGGATCTATCTCTATAGATCTTTATCCCTAGGATGTAGTTCGCTTCACCCAAGTCCTTCATTGAGAAGGTACTTGATAACCAAACTTTAGTCTCTTCTAGCATAGAGACATTGTTTCCCATGATCAAAATGTCATCAACATAGATGATCATGAAAACGACTCCCTTGTCGCTGTGCCTAGTGTAGACACAGGGATCTTCCACGCTCCTGACGAAGTCAAACGATTTGACAGCTTCATCAAAGTGGATATTCCAGCTCCTAGACGCTTGCTTTAGCCCATAGATGGATGTCTGTAATTTGCATATATCAGTTGGCCTGGTTTTACTAATAAAACCTTCTGGCTGTACCATATAGACCTCTTCCTCAAGGTTTCCATTGAGGAAGGCAGTCTTTACATCCATCTGCCAGATTCTCATAATCATAGTAGGCAACTATTGCAAGTAGAATTTGAATAGACTTCAATTTTGCTACCGGTGAATAGGTTTCATCGTAATCGATGCCATACCTTTGCGTGTAGCCTTTCGCCACAAGTCTAGCCTTGTGCGTTTGTACCTTGCCATCGGCATCTGTCTTTTGTTTAAAGACCCATTTTGCACCCAATAGGTCTAACCCCTTGGGGCAAGTCTACCAAGCTCCAAACTTGGTTCACGTACATGGAGTCCATTTCCAATTCCATGGCCTCTTGCCATTTGTCTGAGTCAATATCATTTATTGCCTCTTTGTAGGTCTCGGGGTCTTCCCGATCTGATAAGTCGACATCAAGTTCACTGATGTCTTCTATCATAAGGATTTGCTTCTGAGGTCCTTTTGGGATAATCTTCGACCTACGAAGCTCGACTGGTGCTTGCATTTCTGGTGCTTTTCTTTTCTGGCTTCGTGTAACACGAACATTATCAGTGGACACTGATGCAGCTGGTCGCGCGCCGCGACCCTGTTCCCTAGCGGGAGGCTGCTCTTGTGCAACTTGTTGCACAAGTTGATTGACAACGGGTTCTATTGGTGTGGTTTCAACTGTTGATCTAATCACAGGACTCCCACTGACTATGACATGCCTAGCAAGTGTCATATTATTACCCTTGTCTGCTTCGAAAGCTCCCACTGAACTTGAGACCAAATCAGAAGATTTAGAGAACTCATGTTCGGGCATGTCAAAGTCTTAAATTTCTTCAAGTTCTATCATGTCATCTAACCTCTCTTCTTCGAGGTATTCTGCTTCTAAAAACTTGATGTTTCTCGATACTATCACCTTGTGATCTTCAGCATGATAGAATTCATAGCCTCTCGTCTGACGAGGATAGCATATGAAATATACTTTGACACCCTTGGCATCTAACTTATCAGTGAGCAACAGTTTGACTATCGCAGGACAGCCCCCAAGGTCTAAGATAGCCCAGTGAGGGCTTCTTTCCTTTCCATAACTCATATGGAGTTTTCTCCACTGATTTAGATGGTACACGGTTCAGAATGTAGATTGCAGTTTGTAGCGCATATCCCCATAGATATTTTGGAAGAGTCGAGAATCCAATCATTGATCTCACCATGTCTAACAGGGTTCGATTCCTTCTCTCAGACACACAATTCAATTGTGGTGTTCCAGGAGGGGTCCATTGCGATTGAATTCCATTATCCTTCAAGTAGTCGATAAATTCTTCACTAAGATATTCACCTTCTCAATCTGATCGAAGAGTGACTATCCTTAGGTTCAATTCATTCTCGACCTCATTCCTAAACTCCTTGAATTTCCCAAAGGTCTCGAATTTATTCTTCATAAGATAAATATATCCATACCTTGAGAAATCGGCAGTAAAGGTAACGAAGTAAGGATAACCCCCACGCGCATGGACTTTAAAAGGTCCACATACATCGGTATGTATTTATGTCACACTGAAAGTCATCACAATCTGAATGAAGATGATGAAGAAGATGATGACAATCAAACAATAGCTCAAGCCATAAGAGCTAGACCCTTAACAGCCATAACTCCGTCTGGCCACTCAAGGCATTTCTCGTCTGACTCTTCAGCAAGAGATCAAGACAATGCTAAAACAAGAAGAAGAAGGCAAAGACAGGAAGAGAAAAGGCTGGCCATCATTGCTATTGCCTCCGGCATCGAATATACAAAGACCAGCAATGAGGAAACCACTCAGAATGTAATCAGAAACATTCATGGTTGCTGGATTTTAAAGCTGGAAGACTTGCTGGTAAATGAGTTCTTTCCTACAGCCATTTTGAATCAAATGTTCAAATGGATTGAACTCAAGGTCCAAAGAAATCAAAGGGAAGAATCCCTCCCAAGAAATGTTGCTGGGAAATGGTTGAATCTAGAGGTCTATGTAAGAAGAGTTGCCATTGGTAAGACATACAAGCAAGAACCAAATCTGATCAAACCACCTGGCATTGCTTACTACGCTGACCCGGTAACAAAGAAACCTAAGAAGAAACTTGGATTGATTCCTTATGAGTACTTCTATCTCACTGCTAAGGATCAAGAAGAAGATCTTCTCTCGTTAAGAAAGATTCATCCGAAAAGCATTTCAGATACACAGCTTCTCCATGCCAGCAATTGGGGCATGCATTTGTGGGTAATTAATTACATGGAAATGAATGCTGAAAAGCATCATCATACTGCCTGCAAAAATGCAAGAATTCTTCAACTACAAGTCCGTAGGCTTCTGGAAAACTACGAGAAGGATTGTGTTGAATTCACTGCACTTGCTGAGAACAGTGTAAGAGAGATTTTGAGAAAATCCTCTGAAAGAGCTTAACTCCCTGCAATAGTTTTTGTTGAAGTTTTTGTTTGCTGATTCTATGTTATCTATGCTTTTTCATGTAAACTTCTGAATGATAACTATCAGCAATGAAATCTTTTGACTCTTATTGGTTTTTGATTATGCAACTTACTTTTGCTTACTGTTTATTTATTCAAGTATGCTTGCATTAATCAACTGATTTATTCAACATCAGAAACCTCTAAAAGGGTAACAATTAATTTAGCCATGGATTGCTAACATCAAAAAGGGGGAAATTTATTAGGAAACTTGTAATTTTGATGAGCAATTAACCATGCTAAATTAAGGAAAGTCCAGTAACTAGTACTCTTAAGGTCCATAGGATTTAGAATTTTAAGGACATTGTAAAAGAGGAACGTTTGCTGATGACTTAGTTAGGTGTTAGATAAGTTATTTCTTTTGCGTATGATGTATTTTATTTTCTGAAAAGAAAATATCTTATTGATGCTTAGCTTTAATGTATCTTATTTTCTGAAAAGAAATAACCTATTGAAGCATTTGCTGAAGATATATTTTGTTTATTACAAACAAATTATTGAAGAAAATAAGAAACCACTCAGAATCTTGAAGACTTTTGAAGACTTGAAGACTTGAAGACTTGAAGATTGCTGAAGACTGGTAAGGCACGTGTTGCTCAGAAAGTGGAATTTTCAGCAACAGCATTGCATAAGTGAAAATCTGAAAGACAGAGTAGGTTGTGCTTGCTGAAACTGAGACTGACCACTTGCTGATAAACATATGTGACCTCTTGCTGAATGTACGTGATTTTGCGCTCCAATGTTACTGTTTGAATTCTATTCAAATGTGCATTTAATGCAAAGCATGCACGCGAAGGACATGAAGACTAGAAGACAAACAAAGTCGCTGCTGAAAGTACAAAAGCAAGATAGTGACATGTTAAGGAACAAAAGCCTTAGGATTTGAAATTCAAACGGCTCCTTACTTGCACTATAAATAGAGGTCATCCGGCAAAGAGTTGAAGTGTGTCAACAACGTGATCAAACTCTCACTTGTGCTTAAAAACTCACAAACCTTCAAACACTCTTACTGCCATTGATCCGTTCCAAGACTTGAAGCTTGAAAAAGCTACTTGTGAAGAAGTAGAAAAAACTCGGCTAATAAATTAGTTTAGTGTTCTTTCTTTCGAACAAGAACAAGTCTTGACACCAGAAACAATCAAACTTGTTTACTGCAAAGTATTCCAAGTTGTGTTTCTTAGATTACTTGTTGTAACTGAATAAGTTATAATTAAGTTATCTCATCCCAAAACTCTCTAACTGAAAATACACCCTTTCAGGCGTGATATTCAGGGGGAACTTAATCGAGCATAGTTTTGCTGATTAAAAGTACCAAGTTTGGTGGAGAACAAGGTTGAGTTCTCTAGTTTAGGTTGGAGACAAAGCAAGTGTGCTTTGGTGTCTGTTGAATCGCTTTAGATAGGAGATTGTAAGGAACCTCAATCATATCTTAGTGGATTCAGTCCTAGAAAGGACAATGTGGATTAGTTGAGAGATTACGCCACTCTCAGATACCACTATAAAAAGTGTTTGTGTGATTTACTTACTGCATTTAGCTTTCAGCAAATTATATCTGTTTGTACACAGTCACTCACTTCACTTGCTGAAACCCTTTACTTGGTGAAAGAGCACTTATTGTTTCAAAGACTTCCGCTCTATGATTTTAAGTATCAGCAAACCAAGCTACTGTAAAGTAACTTACGCTTGCTGAGAAAGTTAAGTATCAGCAAACTCATTACTGAAAAGTAATAAGTACTTGCTGAGAAAGTTTTAAACGACGAAAGTTTGAAAAGACTATTCACCCTCCCCCCCTCTAGTCTTTTCTTGATGTTTAAAGGGACCAACAATTGGTTCAAATGCACATTCTAACTTTAATTAATTAAAACCAATTTAATCTAATTATTCTTTTCTTCTTTTATAAATTAAATCTAATTTAATTAATTTACTTTCTAAAAGTATAAATTAATTAAGTACATTGAATTCAATTCAACTTAATTAATTAATTCTATCAAATAGAACATTCTCAACAATATTAAAGTAAATATTTATCAATCCAATTGATATTTTATTTAATATAGTAATTAAGTCATAAATCCAACTTTAACTTAATTAATGATTTCCATCAAATGAAATATCATTGACAATAGTAAATCAATCTTATCAATCCAATTGACATTTAATTTACCCTAATACTTAATCGGGAGAATTACCACCTAGTTGTATATGACCCATAGGCCCTCACATATTAGGCAATGATCAAATCAAGGTCTTAGTGAATATTCCTAGACAATCGTCACTAGACAATACTAATATGTAAGGAACGTTTGTTGAGGAGATACAAACTGCCTGTGATGTAGAGTACTTTGATGATACGGTCCTTTCATTCTCGAATACTCGAATGAGTCTAGAATATGAATTAGTGTTTATTCCAATAACTCATCCATTGTCTCTCAATCTTCTTAGTCGATCTAGATGATTATGTCCAAACACCATTTTGACATATATCTTTGCAGTGGCCACTGACTAATGATCGCACTAAATATGAGATGTAGAGTATTCTCTCCTTGAATCTCTTCGGAGGAATGAATCCTGATATTGGTCCAATCACTCACACCATATGATTCCTAATATACCCAACGCATGCCGTATCTACCATACTTTAAGAGTGCAAGCGTTGCGCATGGTCAAAGTATATTTTTTGAAGTAATTAAAATCCATTAAGCCCAAGGTTTTGTACATGTGTAAGAGGGGCATACCCCAATCAATACATGCTACAAATTTTCTAACATTTCCTAAGCACAAAACATGAAAGCCCCAAGCTAGTCAGAGAGACTAGTGGATTGAAGCCTCAAGGTACAAGTAACCAAACTCTAGCTAACAGCTATTATTTGTAATTACTCTGAAGCACAGATAAAACGCATCCTCAAAGACCTATGAACTCCAGAACAAATATGTGATCCATTTTATAGCATCAGGTCAGAAATCTCTGTCTCGTTCCAAGAGCGATGACCTATGGCCACAACTCCACTTCCAACTCTACAGAGAGAGCAGTAGTTATCCAGCTTCCTCAGACTTCATTTAGCTTTCTGGGCTATAATGGCAGGGATAGAAATGACAAATCATTTAATCAATCGTCACACCAGTACAGACCAAATTTTTCCTATGCAATCCGAGTACTCCTGTAAAAAAGGACAGACACTCCATACAGCAGTGAGAGTAACAGCAGAAAGACAAACCTAAACTAGATTCTTGACAAATGATCAAGTATGGAATTCATAGCTCTATTATGTACTTTACAGTTTACTTGAAAATGTTGAATAAAAGCCTTTGCTGTAGCTGTACAAAACTGTGCAACACTTACAGTTTCCTCCTTGAAGAGTACATTATTCCTAAACCTCCAAATTGCAGCCATTACACCACAAAACAGGGCAGCTTTGATCTGAAAATTAAAACCATTCTTCCTTGACGCCTGTACAAACAAATCAATATAGCCAGCCAGATCCAAGTTAGGATAAAAAATATTAACAACAGTTAAAAATTTCTGAAGAATTTCCTGAACAACAGGGCAGGTAGAAAGGATATGATTGATAGTTTCAGCTTCATTCTTGCAAAGCGGGCATTTATCATCTTCTACAAGGCCCCATTTGAACAATCTGCTTTTTGTAGGAAGACGATCATGGCACGCAAGCCACATGCAGAATTTACCTTTTGGGTTTGCAAACTTGTTCCAAACTAGAGAGCTCCAACACACAACTTCTCCAGGCGGCCAAAAATGATTATAAAGACAAGCAAGTCTCTTCCCTCCTTCCAACTTTTTTATTCCATCCAAATGGCTACTAGAAAGTGAACTTTGTAGCTCATCTCTTAAACGAATCATGAAATTCCACCAAATACTATCCCCCACTTTCTTTTCAATCTCCCAAATGGATATAATGTAGTATTGACCTCAAGTCTGAGGACTATTACATCACCCTACAATCCGATACTCCCATAGACACTTAAATAGAATTTACAAAATGGTTTCTCGGCTGGGTATGCCAACACTCTCCAAAGTGTCCATGTGTTCATCATGAATAACCAAGCTATTCGCAGCAGTGAGAACTACTATATCCTCGAAGGATATGATGCAATACATGCTAGTCTCTATCGCATCATTGATCTCCCATATCTCAATGACCATCAACTAGTGGCTAATTTTAGGACATAAGTTCTGACACGCAAGCCCCCACTAACTTGGTGATTATCTTTAGTCCTTGGGAACATCTTACGGAATAATTTAAACAACCAAATAATCTATTCGGTAAAAGTAATGCCAATTGTATTTATGTATGCTTAAATAAATGTAACATAAATAAATACCAATAAGCTGAATGCGGTAAAGTACATATCGTCCTGAATGTTGGTTGTCTCTAGGACATACATACTTTCACTCAAGCATCGGTAGGAGAGAACTTTACGATCCGGTTCCTTCCGTCGAATGTTCCTTATGCTTTAGACCCGCAGGAGTACACTACGAACTAGAAGATGGTTGACCTTTTGGGTCTTTCCGTCTCCCTTATTGTAACGGTACAAAAATTTTAAAAGTCGTTACAGTAATTTTAAAAGAAAAAAAACTTTCGAGGCCATTACAATAATTTTTAAAAGAAAAATAATTTACGAAGAAAAATAATTTTGGAAGAAAAATCGAACGATCGTTAATAGACGACAGAAGGATTTTGGCACTCAAATGAGCTTACAGCTTCAAACAAAACAATCTAATGACAACTAGGTAATAGTAACTAGACTTCATTTTCTAAGAAGAATAGAAAGACATTAACAAAGTTTAAAAGTAACTTTAAAATCCTAATATAAATCCCAAAGGCGCCAATCCCAATCACTCAGAGTCGTTGGAAGTCTAAGCTTGCTCACCATTAGCTGAATCTATAAGGAATAAAAAGGAAAGAGTGGTGAGACAAAAATCTCAGTGGTGTTCGTGCAGTAGTGAGTTTTATGCAATGAAGCAGAAATATTTTTACTTCGCAAACAAAACAGAAAAAACATTCGAATAACAATAAGGAAACAATCAATAAACATAATAGTATAACAGTGTTTTGTGAAAATCAAAACAGAAAAATAACAGTGTCTCAGCATTTTGAGAAAACAAAACAGTAACAGTAGTCGGTGCAGCCCGTCTTATTACTCCTACTCCCAATAGCCCTTATAACACCCTCCAGAGTGATCAACTCGGGAACTAGTACAGTGCCTTGCGTACGTTCAGGGAAGATCCTACAACCCAACAAGACTGTTGGTCCCTTTAAACAACAAGAAAAGACTAGAGGGGGGGCTGAATAGTCTTTTCAAACTTTCATCGTTTAAAAAACTTTCTCAGCAAGGACTTATTACTTTTCAGTAATGAGTTTGCTGATACTTAACTTTCTCAGCAAGCGCAAGTTACTTTTCAGTAACGAGTTTTACTGATACATAAAATCAGAGAGCGAAAGTCTTTGATACAATAAGTGCTTTGTCAGTAAGTGATAGTTTCAGCAAGTGAACAGAGTGACTGTGTACAAAAAGATATGCTTTGCTGAAAACTAAATGCAGTAAGTAAATCACACAAACACTTTTATAGTGGTATCTGAGAGTGACGTAATCTCTCAGCTAATCCACTTTGTCCTTTCTAGGACTGAATCCACTAAGACAAGTTTGAGGTTCCTTTACAACACCTATCTAGAGCGATTCAAACAGAAACCAAAGCACACTTGCTTCGTTTCCAACCTAACTAGAGAACGAAACCTTGTTCTCCACCAAACTTGGGACTTTTAATCAACAACACTATGCTCGATTAAGTTCCCCCTGAATTTCACGCCTGAAAGGGTGTATTTTCAGTTAGAGAGGTTTGGGATGACATAACTTGATTATAACTTATTTAGCTACAACAAGTAATCTGTTAGAAAACTTGTAATTTTGATGAGCAATTAACCATGCTAAATTAAGAAAAGTCCAGTAACTAGTACTCTTAAGGTCCATAGGAATTTAGAATTTTAAGGACATTGTAAAAGAGGAACGTTTGCTGAAGACTTAGAGTAGGTGCTAGATAGGTTAGTTTTACCGCTTATGATGTATCTTGTTTTCTGAAAAGAAATACAACCTATTGAAGCATTTGCTGATGATGTACTTTGTTTACACAAACAAACTATTGAAGCATTTAGAACCGTTCAAAAACTTGAAGATTTCGAAGAACTGAAGACTAGTATCTACAAAGGCACATGTTGCTCAGAAAGTGGAAACTTCAGCAACAGCTTGCATAAGTGAAAATCTAAACGGCAGAGTAGGTTGTGCTTGCTGAAACTGAGACTGACCACTTGCTGATGAACATTTGTGACCTCCTTGCTGAAAGTACTTGCATTTGCGCTCCAACGTTCATGTTTGAATCTCATTCAAATGAACATTAAATGCAAAACATGCACGCGAAGGACATGAAGACTAGAAGACAAATAAAGGACGTTGCTGAAAGTACAAAAGCAAGATAGTGACATCTTAAGGAACAAAAGCCTTAGAATTTGAAATTCAAACGGCTCCCTTGATTCACTATAAATAGAGGTCATCCGGCAAAGAGTTGAAGTGTGTCAACAACGTGATCAAACTCTCACTTGTGCTTAAACTCACATATTCTTCAAACACTCTTTACTGCCATTGATCCGTTCCAAGACTTAAAGCTTGAAAAAACTACTTGTGAAGAAGTAGAACATACACGGCTAAGAAATTAGTTAAGTGTTCTTTCTTTCGAACAAGAACAAGTCTTGACACCAGAAACAATCAAACTTGTTTACTGCAAAGTATTCAAAGTTTTGTTTCTTAGATTACTTGTTGTAGCTGAATAAGTTATAATCAAGTTATCTCATCCCAAACCTCTCTAACTGAAAATACACCCTTTCAGGCGTGAAATTCAGGGAGAACTTAATCGAGCATAGTGTTGCTGATTAAAAGTCCCAAGTTTGGTGGAGAACAAGGTTTCGTTCTCTAGTTAGGTTGGAAACGAAGCAAGTGTGCTTTGGTTTCTGTTTGAATCGCTCTAGATAGGTGTTGTAAAGGAACCTCAAACTTGTCTTAGTGGATTCAGTCCTACAAAGGACAAAGTGGATTAGTTGAGAGATTACATCACTCTCAGATACCACTATAAAAGTGTTTGTGTGATTTACTTACTGCATTTAGTTTTCAGCAAAGCATATGTATCTGTACACAGTCACTCTGTTCACTTGCTGAAACTACCACTTACTGACAAAGCACTTATTGTATCAAAGACTTCCGCTCTCTGATTTTAAGTATCAGCAAAACTCAGTCTGTTCACTTGCTGAAACTACCACTTACTGACAAAGCACTTATTGTATCAAAGACTTCCGCTCTCTGATTTTAAGTATCAGCAAAACTCGTTACTGAAAAATAACTTGCGCTTGCTTAGAAAGTTAAGTATCAGCAAACTCATTACTGAAAAGTAATAAGTCCTTGCTGAGAAAGTTTTTAAACGACAAAAGTTTGAAAAGACTATTCACCCCCCTCTAGTCTTTTCTTGTTGTTTAAAGGGACCAACAAGTGGTATCAGAGCTGGAGGTTCTTTAACCTTCAGCACTGAACCTAGATCCCCTTAGGTGCTTTCCGTAAATCACTCTCACTTGATCAGTTTGGAAGTCTTTTGCTGACATGATGTCTTTAGGAGATGCTCCCCTACTGATGCTGGAAAACTACGAAAAATGGCGAAACAACATGATGCTACATCTTGAGGCCATTAGTGATGAGATGGTTACTGTCATTAATGATGGACCTATCAAGATCACTAAGGTTGAGAGAAGTTTTCCTCACAAAACCACAGAAGCTGGAAAGGAAACTATCTTAGGCGAACCAGTTGACACTGTCATTCCAAAACCAAGAGAGGAATGGACTACCGACGAAGCCAAGAGATTCCGTCTTGATGGCCAAGCAAGAAACATCATCATTCGATCAACTCCGGATACTATACAGTGCAAACTGTGGGGTGCTAAAACTGCTAACGAAGCTTGGAAAATGGTTCAAGATCTTTATGCTGGATCTGACAAAACCAAAGAAAACAAACTCGAAGTGCTGAAGTTAAAGTTCCAGAACTTTAAACAAGGTACAAATGAGTCACTGGAACACTTGGACTTCAGATTCACAACTCTAGTTAGTGAGATGACAGCCTTGGGTGTTGGAAATCTTTACTCAGATTCTGAGAAGGTGAAAACCATCATCAGAAGTCTGAACCAAGAATGGATCCACACTCAAAACTTCTACTACAATCAAGGAATGCCAGACATCACACCAACAGAGTTGTTCTCTCATCTTGCTACTGTCAACTACGGGACAAAGCAAAGAGAAAATGTGTTTGCTGAAAAATCGCAAAACATTGCTCTTGCTGCAAAGCCGTCATCTTCTGAAAAGAAGAATGATAAAGATTCTGCTGATGAAAATGCTTTAGTTGTTAAAAACACGAAGAAATTCATTAGTAAGGAACTTGAAAGGCGAAAAGCAAAAGAGAAGCTAAAAAAGCATCTTGGTAACAACTACCATAAGTACAAGAATGACACTAGCTCGCTGAACAAGCAGGCTCAGCAAGCAAACTCATGAGAAGAACCAGCAGTTGGAAATGATCTCTGATTTTACTGCAAAAAGCCTGGACACTTCAAAGCAAATTGTCCTTTGCTGAAAGGCAAATCTGCTAAAAAGAAGAAGAAGTTCAAAAGAACTTTTATTGCTGAAGAAAAGAAGAAGCTTCAAGCAAAAATTGATGCATTGCGCATTGATACTAGCTCCGAAGACAGTGAGGAAGAAAGCTTAGACACTGACGATGAAGAAGCCACTCTTGACGTAGAGATTGGCAAGGAAGTTTGTGGAATAGCCATGGAAGCTTATCCAGATGTGTCAAACTACGACTTCTGCCTCATGGCCGGTCAGGTAAACAATCCTACCTCTGACCCTGACTCAGAAACTGAAGACGAGATTGACCTTGACAAGATTCAAGGAGAAATCGAAAGACTTGAGAAAACTCTGAGCAAACAGCAAGAGAAACTACAGAATGCTGAGACTCTGACCAAGCAGACTACTGAAAAGTATGTCTTGCTGAAGGAAGAGATAGAACAAAAGGATGCTGAAATAAATCATCTCAAGAAGTTGATTGCTGAAGCTACAGAGAAGAATTCTCAAATGGCAATAGAATTGGAAGAGTATCAGTCCTCAATTCTAAAGTTACTTGCTGAAATCCAAGAAATGAAAAAGATGAAAATCAATTTCAAATCTTATGCTGATGCAAGTAATACGCTGACTGAACTAAACTCTTATTTGAGAGATCCATCTCAGAAAGAAGGTTTAGGTGCAACGTATGAAGGTGATGACGTAATAATCTTGAGTAAAGACAAATCACCAATTTCCTTTGTACGTGCTACTGATAGTGGTCAACCAGAACTCTATCAGTTTGGTCAATCTAAGGTTGTTGAAAAATGCAATCAAGTACCTACGACCGTAAAGCCCGCTGTTGCTATTCAAAGTAACAAGACTTTAAAAGGAAAACAGGTTGTTGAAAAGAAAACTGTAAAGAAAAAGGATGTTGTAAAGAACTCAGCCAAACAAGTTGCTGAAAAGCAATTTGTTAAGTCAAAAGGAAAGATTACTAAAGTAATCAGAAGACCTTTGCTGACAAACCTGAATCAAGTAAGGTTGTTAACACAAAAGCTCAGCATTCTCCGAAAAGTGGACTCGGTTTCAAAACCAAGCAAAGTCAACTTTTTCACGAGTATAAGCAAAGTCAACAAAGATACTTCAAAGAGATGAACAAAATCAAGCCTAAGAGTTCTGACAAGACTCAAAATGCTAGGGCTAGAGGGAATATTGCTAGAAAAGAACTTACTGAAAAGTATGTTCAGCAAAAAGGTCAACCGAGCAAGACACCACATCAGAAAGTGGATTTGATCAACACGAATCAAAAGTCTTTTGGCTCAAAACCTCCTAGTTCCTCAGCAAGTAGAAAAGAAGTCAAAGTTGAAAACCTTAAGACTTGGGTTTCCACTGGACGCATTCTTGAACATGTTAATGGACATCCAATATTGGATAATTAACTTGTTTGCTCTTGATTGTGCAGACTTCAGCCACAGAGACAAACGATGCAATCTGGCACTTTGACAGTGGTTGTGGAAAGCACATGACGGGCAACAAGAATAACCTTATAAACTATAGACAGTGGTCTAAAGGTCCAACAATAAGGTTTGCTGGTGGAGGCTTTGTTTCTACAAAAGGCTATGGTGACGTGAAGTTAGGATGCATTACCATTACGGGAGTTCTTTATGTCAAAAATCTTAAGTTTAACCTTTTCAGCATGAGTCAATTTGCTGACAAAGGATACTTCATCAAAATCAAAAGTGATGAATGTAAACTTATAGATTTCGAGACAATGAAGGTTATTATGATTGCCAGAAGATCAGGAGAATTGTACACCGTAGATTGGTCTTCAACAATCGTTGAAAAATTCCTTGTCTCATATCACGATTGCCTTGCTGAAAAAGTATGGTTTTGGCATAAACGAACAAGTCACCTAAACTTCAAGATGCTGAATAAGCTGTCTAAAAAGGCACTTGTAGTTGGATTACCTAAGGTTACTTTTAAGAAGGATGGTGTTTGCAATGCATGTCAGCAAGGAAAGCAAACCAAATCTTCTTTTAAGAACAAGGCAGTACCGTCAACTACAAAACCTTTACAACTCTTGCACATGGACTTGTTTGAATCTTCTTCAACAAGCTATGCTGGTAAGAAGTATGGTCTGGTGGTGGTAGATGACTATTCAAGATTCACTTGGGTAGTATTTATCAAGCACAAATCTGAAACAATGACCAAAATACCTAACTTGCTGAATAAGCTTGAAGTCATGAAAAATGACAAGGTAAAAGTCATAAGGACAGACCATGGTACTGAGTTTGTAAACCAGTACGTAATTGAGTATTGCACTTCAAAAGGCATACAACATCATTTATCCTCAGTTAGGACACCACAACAAAACGGTGTTGCTGAACGGAAGAATCGCACCCTAAAAGAAGTCGCAAGAACAATGCTTGCTGACACTGAAATAAGTGAGGCTTACTGGGTTGAAGCAATTAATACCGCCTGTTACACTCAAAACAGATGTCTGATTACTAAGGAATACAACAAAACTCCATATGAGTTGTTTGTTGGAAGACCTCCTAATATCACTCATCTAAGAGTATTTGGTTGTAAGTGTTTCGTTCTTAATAACGGTAGAGAATACCTAAGAACATTTCAACCAAAGACAGACGAATTGATATTTCTTGGTTACTCCTTGCATAGTAAAGCTTATAGAGTTTACAACAAAAAGGCACAAAAGATCGAAGAATCAGTGCATGTTGTATTCTACGAAAAGACACAAGGAGTGCCTGCTGAAGAAGAAATATCAGAATGTATGAAAAAGCTAATCATACATGAGCAAAGAACTGAATCTGATGCTAGGAAAATCAAGTCAACTGAACTAAATGATGATTATGACAATGACTCTCCTCTCCCAAGTCATGACAAGATAAATATAGTTCACGATAAAGAATTTCCAGCAAAAGACGCAGTTGCTCCGGAAGTTGTTGAAACTACGCAACCTCCCGTGCCTGCTGATGAGTTACCACAATCTAGCAATGCTGAACAAGCAGTTGCTGATGAACCAATCTCAGCAGAGACAGAAAATACCAGTAGTACTGAACAAGTACATGCTGAAGAGTCACATGCTGATGAGCAAACATATCTAAATCCAACGAGCAGAAAGCCTGTTAACAAATGGATTAGAGATCATCCCTCTACGGATATGATTGGTGATATTGACAAACGCCAAGTGACTAGATCCAAAGTTTCTGCTACTCATGGACTTGCTGAAGGAGCAAATGTCGTAGAAGTAGAATCTTTGTTCTCTTGCTTTGTTTCAGAAATTGAACCCAAGACCATAGAAGAAGCTCTAAAGCATTCTGAATGGATCAAGGCAATGCAAGAAGAACTGGATCAATTTGAAAGTAACAAAGTCTGGAAACTTGTACCTCTTGCTGAAGGCAAGAAAGCTATTGGTACAAAGTGGGTGTTCAGAAACAAGTTGAGTGAGTCTGGTGAAGTAACAAGAAACAAAGCACGTTTAGTTGCTCAAGGTTACTGTCAGACTGAAGGATTGGACTATGATGAGTCTTATGCACCATTTGCACGATTGGATGCAATTAGACTTTTCTTGGCCTTTGCTGCTCACAATGACTTCATTATTTATCAAATGGATGTTAAAAGTGCATTCTTGAATGGTGAACTTGCTGAAGAAGTCTACTTAGAACAACCCCCTGGCTTTGAACTTCCCTCAGAAACCAAGATGGTGTACAAGCTTCAGAAAGCTGTATATGGTCTAAAGCAAGCACCAAGAGCTTGGTATGATACCTTTGCTAAGTTCTTGCTGGATAATGGTTTCAAGAAAGGTGAAGTTGACAAAACCTTGTTTACCATGAACCATGATGGTAAAATACTCTTAGTTCAGATTTATGTGGATGACATAATATTTGGATCTAAGGATAAGAAACTTTGTGATGATTTTGCCAAGCTCATGACAAACAAATTTGAAATGAGTATGATGGGAAAATTGAATTATTTTCTAGGATTGCAAGTCAAGCAACTCAAAGATGGAGTATTCATAAATCAAGCAAAGTATGCGAAAAAAATGCTCATAAAGTTTAGGATCAAAGAGGAAAAAAAACCTGAAAAGATCCCTATGAGTGTTGGTACTAAATTGGGCTATACTAAAGAAGATAAAAGTGTTGAAGAACACAGGTATAGGAAGCTCATTGGGTCCTTGTTGTATTTAACAACAAGTAGACCTGACATTCAATATGCTGTTTGTGTGTGTGCAAGATTCCAATCTGATCCAAGAGAAACACACTACAAAAAGGCACTTAAGATACTGAAATATGTCAAAGGTACAGTCAATGTTGGATTATGGTATCCTAAAGATTCTTGACTTGAATTGGTTGGTTATTCTGATGCTGATCATGGAGGATCAAGTCTTGATAGAAAAAGTACCTCTGGAACTTATCAGTTTTTGGGTACTAGATTAATATCATGGTTCAGCAAGAAGCAAACCTGTGTTTCCAATTCATCTACTGAATCTGAGTACATTGCGGCTGGTTGTTGCACAGGTCAAATCCTATGGATTCAGCAACAATTAAGAGATTATGGTATTTCTGCAAAGAAAACACCAATCTTTATAATACAAGTGCTATTGCTATCACGCAAAATCCTAAGTTCCACTCAAGGACTAAGCACATTGATATTAGACATCATTTCATTAGAGATCATGTGGAAAAGGGAGATATTGAGGTTGTAAAAGTAGGCACTGATGATCAACTTGCTGACATCTTTACCAAGCCCCTACCAGACAATAGATTCGCAATGCTAAGGTATAACCTTGGATTGATTGAATTACCTCAATAAAGGATACAATTGGCAGATTGCTGAAACAGGCATTCAGCAAGGCAAAGTATTCTTACTTAAATAAAAGCTCCTTCCACTAACTTCTTCTAAGAAATGGTAAGTCACTACATGATTGCTGAAACAGGCAATCAGCAAGTAATTCCTTCAAAACGGGTATTTGTTAGGAAACTTGATCACTTGCTGAGAAGGGCACTCAGTAAGAAAAAAACCTTAAAGATTGCTTAAACGGGCATTCAGACAATCAAAGATACTGAAACAGGTATTCAAGTATCAAGGGAATATTCTGAGACGGGAACTCAGAAAAGAGCAAACTCACTTCTCAGATTTTACCAAAAGATATCTCAAGATAAAAAGAATTTACTGATACGGGAACTCAGAAACATCTTTTAACTTAAAGAAATATGAGATGTCTAATTAAGGGTGAATTTTCAGCAAGTAACAAGACTAGTTATGCAAACTCGCTAAAAAGATTCTTGTTTACTTCGGCAAGCAATCAAATCCCATAAATCTCGGTAAAATCAATTTGTGACGTTAATCGGGCACAAATAAACTCGCTAATAATCATGACATGAAATACAATTGTGGCCATTGATTAAAAGGCGTTATTGATCTAACGGTTAACATTACAAAGAGAAAGAGTGTTCTGACGGTTTTTGTTAGTGGGCCACTATGCATTTAATGCAAATGCTCCACTGACGCTGTTGATTCTCTGATTTACCCTTGCTGAGAACTCAAATCGATTGAGCTTCTTGCACATCAGAGACACTATATAAACAAGGAGTTAGAGAAAGACAAAATTCTTTAACTCACATTTCCTTTCTCTGCAAATTTTAGCCTGAATCTACTGTACCTCCGTGATAGTGTATATGTCCTAGAGACAGTCTTTATTAAGGGCATGCAGCCCTTATAAAGGGCATATATGTACTATTACACAGGTCAACGTAATATAATATATGTTTGTTGTTTGACTATTGAGTATCGCTTTCATATTTATATTACACCAGGCATGCATCATGTCATATCTCTATTCCTGTCTGTATTGATATAAAACATGTCCCCTCGGATAGATGACCGATAACACAGATAGTGGGAGCTATGTGAGTTATCATCTATCCCAAACTCTCCCTAGTCGAGGTTCATCTCGGATGTAGGGGTCTGAATGAACCAGCTGAGACTAGTATGCGTGGAGGTTATACTTGTTAGAGCAAGTGTGAGCCGATCCCACGGCCACGGAACGGATTGTTGGACAATCAAGAAACGTTCCCATAACTACGCATAGTTGTTCAAAGGGTGATTACCGAACAATGGAAGTAGCCACCGGACACTCCCATCGATGTATACTCTACACCACTTGTCTATGGGAACTGGTAAATTGTCGAAGTGATGCTAGTCGTCCTTTGGACTTACAGGACTTTATCATCACATTAGTTGCCCCATATCCTTGGTGGACCCATCGATGTCAACTCTGAATAAGCAGTTGACCCAAGACACGATCCAGGATTATGGCAACATACAAATGGGGATGATAAGTGTTTCTCTGAAGGATTCATCTCTCATGTGTAGCACAGGAGAGCACTGCTCATAGTCGTTCATAGTTGTGATTGGTAAAACCGCTGGCCAGCGTATCAATATTATTATGATAGTCATAATAGATATTGGATTCACCATGCAACTCACTGAAGACGCCCGTGGATGTATTATTGGGATAGACACTTCATCGATCCTAGATGCATTCGAGTCAGTCAGATGAAGGGACGTTACCATCGCCGCGTTGAGCGCAACAGACTTCGCAACGAAAGGGTTTACTTTGAGAAACCTCTCAAACGTCCTCATGTATTAATATTGCAAATGGAACCATCTAGGAATTCCATTTTGCCTAGTCTAGGACTTGCTTAATACAATGACGCCCTATGGGTCACACTATGTGGTGATTCAGCTTATCCGAATATCCTTGAAGATGGAATCGCAATTAATTTAGAATTAATTGTGATTTATGGATTATAATTGATTTGGAATTGATTATAATAATTTGTGGCTCAATGAATGATTTGGAATTATTAATTGAATTGGCTGATTAATTGTATTTTATATAAATACAATTAAAGATTATATTTTAGAAATATAATAGAGGTTTGATTTGAAAGGATATGTTAATTTAGAATTAATATATGCACATGGGCAAAATCTACTTGGAGTTTGAATTGCCTTAGAACTATAAGTGGGTCCCAAAATCGAGACCCACCTATTACCCTTGTGACGCGCGCGCGCGCAGATGGAATAGGGGAAGGAGTTCGACTCCTTCCTCTATTAGAAGTCAAGGGATAAGTTAGATTTTCCTGATTGAGTTCTAACTTGATTGGGAATGAATCTAGAATTGAATTGGTTTCCTAGTGCGATAAGAATTAGATTTTTATTCCTTTATGAAGTCTAATTGATTATTCATTAGGCTTCTTTTGACTACTATATATAGTAGACTATTAGAGAGCTTTTGTCATAGTTGTTTTATGGTTGATTGAACATACACTTTCATAGAGTTAGTCTACCAGTTTTCTTAGAGAAAATAAAAGCTCTCCCCTACCTCCACACCAGCCACGCGCGCGCCACCCCTAACCGGAGGAAAAATCGCCGCCCCATCTTCTTGGCCACACAAAGAATATCCTAGCATTCTTTCCGATAAGCTGTTCATCCGTGGATACCAAGGTTGAGGTTCAATGAGCTGGAAACTGACTTTTATTGTCTTGCAGATAATTAAAGTATTGCAGATATCTTCGACTTCGACGAAGGAGAAGATCCACCGGATTATTACGAAGACTTGGAAGCTATGCTTGCTTTAGGAGTATTTTAAGTCTTCTAACTGACGTGTTTAAATATATACGGTATATACATGATCAATTAACCTGCATGTTAAGAATTTTTTTGAAATTCCGCTGCGTACCCAAGGGGTAACTCTGACCGTATTTTCTTATAGTGGTATCAGAGCGAGGTTAATTGATTACGTATATACGTATATATGTTGTATGATTTTGTAGTTTATGTGGATGCAATTGATTCTATGATTAATTCGATTTCAAAAGTTTTGTTTTTATATAAATTTAGAATTTATATTTTAAAAAAAATAAAAAATTTGAATATATATATATATATATATATATATATATATATATATATATATATATATATATATATATATATATATATATATATATATATATATATATATATATATATATATATATATATATATATATATATATATATATATATATATATATATATATATGTGTGTGTGTGTGTGTGTATATATATATATATATATATGTGATATATATATATATATATATATATATATATATATATATATATACGGGGCCGTCTACGGCCGCGGGCACGTTAGGGGACGGGACTTGGTCCCGTCCCCGTATTTTAATATATATGTATATTTTTTCCCGGGTTGGACCCAATATCGAATTTTGAAAATTTTGAGGATTGAATTTTTTATTTGGAATATAAATATGATTTAATTGTAATTATTTGTAACTAGAGGAGCTAAATTTAATTAGTATAAAGTTAAGGGGCTTATTTGTGATTTATCAATTTATTGTTTATTACAAATAAGTCCTTCTACTTTTGAATTTTAGATTTAACACCTCCAAGGTTTCGAAAATTACAATTGAGTCATTCGGGTTTTCGAAAATTGCTACCTGGTCAATAGAATTTTCAATTTTTCAATCTAGTCCAAATTTTCAAATTTTTTATAGAGATTATAAGTATGGGATTATAATTTTCATAATGAAATTATGAAGTCATTTGACATCCACATAGGCTACTATTTGTTTATATGCTCAATATGCTATTGTTTGACAATGCATGTTTAAATACCACGTATTTTACTTTCCGTTCGACCGCTATGCATGCGAGGGTAGGCGGCGCCCTCTTATTTGTCGGACCGCATATGTTATGTATGGGTAGGCGGCGCCCATTATGTGCTTGACCGCGTTTAGAACTAGAATGGATAGGCGGCATCCATAACGTGTAGACCGCTCATGCATGATGGGTAGGCGGCGCCCTTATTTGTTTGTAGATGACTGATAACAACCCTCAAGCTACAAGCCCCAACCAATATAAGTGCATAAATATATATATGTATGTATTTCTGAGATGCTTTCCATGGGGTGCTTTAATTCTGAACTTTCATTGTGTTTCCCTGTATTGGCGACCTCGTCTTGCAGACTCGTAGTAATCGTCAGATTAGAGTAAGCCTATGGTTATAACTTACTGCATATTGTATATAGCGACCTCGATAGGTACAATATGTAGAGCATCGGGTTAAATTAGATTTAACACCCAAGAGTTGCGTGACGCAATCGGATAGTCCTACCGGTCATATTATGCTATGCGACCAGCCCCCGTTGGAGTATAGCATACTATGGATTTGGATCTTGGCCACTACGGTAACTTGTTGGACATTACCCGTATGTTTGTTTTGGGGGCAAGCATATGTGAAAATAGTGGGAGCTAAACAGCTAAAGGACCTTGTTGTTTAGTTATGTTGACTGTGTATTTAGAAATAGTAATTCAATAGTTGATTTATTATTTTCGTTCTATATTATTTCTCCTTAAGAAAATAGAAATGGATGTACCGTCCTCCGAGCTTATTGCCAACTTGGAGTTGCAAAAGCTAACAGGACCAAACTACGTGGATTGGATCCATGAGGTACGAAAGGTGCTATGGTACAACGAGGTTGACTATGTCTTGGACGAACCTATCCCTCCACCTCCCACTGAATTCACTACGACAACCTATGATTGCTACTATGAAATGTCAGTGGAAAGGGCCGAGTTTGTAAAGAACCTGTTGTTGAATGCTATGTCTGACAATATGGTTGGACCATGTCGAGACAAGGAACCATATGAGATTGTGAGATATCTCTCCTCATTCTTGGATACTCCAAGGATGTGTGAAGGGTTCGAAGCTATCAAGATCATGCTTATCCAAAGACTTGGGACAGAAGAGCTGTCGCCTGAACAAGTCAAGTCATTGATTAACTTTCTCTTACAACTTGTTGGATATGGCTTGGAGCTAGAAGCTAAGGCTTCCATTATCTTGATCGTGCAAAGATTGTTGCAATCTATTCAGAATCCCAATGTCGGGGTAGCAACAGAGTTGATTGCTGAGAGACCCATTGCCAACGAGTTCCTAAGGGTTAATCGTAGACCCAAAAGGAAGAAGGGTGGCAAGAATGGGCGCAATCGTAAGATGGCTAAGTTTCGACTTAGGATCGAGATTTGTCTCTATTGCAAACTCAAGGGCCACTGGAAGAAAGATTGCCCTAAGCTGAGGGCAGATCAAGATAGGAAGCCGCCGGCTTCTAGCTCAGGTATGTTTGTTATTGAAATGAACATGACTACTTTTGACTCCAATTGTTGGGTATTAGATACAGCCTGTGGCTCACACATTTGTAATAATGTGCAGGGGCTAATTGATCACAGGCTAGTCAAGCAAGGTGATTTCGACTTGCATCTTTGGGAACGACAATCCAGTTGAAGCCAAACGCGTTGGACAATGTTTAGAAATTGATAACGTTTATTTTTTTTCCATCCATTGTCAGAAATATTATTTCCATTCCATTGTTGGACAATTTGGGTTTTTCCTTTCGATTTGCTAATAATACTTGTTATTTTTCATTAAATGACCAGTATTATGGAAAAGCTCGCTTAGTGAATGGTTTATATATTTTGCAAAGTAGTCTACCTTTATTTCAAATACATAACAAACAACCATCTTCAAGTAGGAAGAATAATCCATCTTATCTATGGCATTGTCGGCTAGGCCATATCAATGAAACACGGATTCAAAGACTGAGGAAGTTGGACTACTTAGAACCATTTGATTTTGAATCATATGGTACATGTGAATCATGTGTTAAGGGTAAGATGACGAACAAACCTTTTGTTGGACAAGGTGTTCGTGCCACTCGCTGCTTAGAGCTCATCTTGAGTTTCAGCAGCGGTTTTTCTCTTTTTGGTACTTGCTGAATTTAACTCAGATTCTGCTTGTCTTTTAGAACTTTGCTCTTTTTCAGCAAGAGGTTCTATTGGAAGTGGCACATCAACAGCAGGAGCAGGAGGGGATTGGTTTCTCTTTCTAGTATTCTTCTTTTCCCCCTTAGACATGGATTGCAACATCGGAGTGATGTGCAGAGAATAAAACTCATTGCAATTTTCAGCAAGAGTGTTGAGACTGTTATACTTCATGATGATTTCTTGTTGGTCAGAGTTCATTGTTGACAACTCTTTTTGAATATTCATCATGTTCTCTTCATGTCTTTTCTCTGTTGCGGCCTTCTCATCCATAATATTCTGAGCCTTGACAAGAGCATTCTTTGCAAGCTTGAGCGCCTGACTTACATCTTCTTCATAGCTCTTGTGATAAAGAATGATGTCTCTCTGAGCTATTGTCAAAGTTGTAGTGCGTCTCAGCACTGTAGCCAATATCTTTCCAATGTCAAGTGGGCTCTCAGCAAGCAATGCCTCATCTTCAGCTTTGCAGGCATCATGGACTTGCTTTAGTGCTAGAATTCTGGGAGTAAATTCCTCAACTCTTGGGAACGGCACTAAATTAGGTGTCAAGGAGTGAGCCTTAAGTTCAGTAGCAAACTGATCATCTCGTAAAAGTAGCTCTGCTCTTAATGAATCTCCTTCATAAGTGAGGTAATTAGGAGGAGGAATCTGAACGACTTTTGGGTCTTGCTTTGATTGTTCATCGTCATGATCTGACAAGTCGTCATCATCCTCAGATTCGTCAAGTTGAGCAACTTTTGAGCCTTTGTCAGTAGCTTCACTTCCTTTTTGTTGAGTGGTTGCTGATGGCAACACTTCAGACTCAACGACTGGAGTTTCACCAGTAGATAGTTGTTTCAATTGAGTTTGTGGCTCAATTACTGGAGTTTCGCCAGTAGTTAGTTTTAATTGAGTAGTTGCTGAAGGCAACGTTTGAGACTCAATAACTGGAGTTTCGCCAGTAGTAAGTGGAAGGGATAGAACTTCCTTTGATTTTGGTCTTGAAGATTCACCAATTTCCAGATCCTGCGTATGCCTTGCATGGATCACGAGACTGTTTTGTAGAGCTCGTTGGTAATCTTCATCTTCTTCATCCTCATCTTCAAGGTTTTCTTCAGTAACCTTGGCATCAGAAACTGGACTTTTGCCATTTTTCAAGGCAGCCCTTTTTCTGGCGTATTCTTCTTCAGTATCAGCACCTTGCACAGGTGCTTGATTTTCAGCAGCAGCAGGAGGAGGTTGAGATTGTTGTTGTTCAGCTTGCTGATTGTCAGATTGAGTATTTTCAGCAACTGTTAACTTCAATCCACCAACACCAGGATTTGGACCTTGATTGTCATCATCGTCATCTTTCTTGTCCTTAGAATCTTTCCCTTCATCATCACTGGGATCAGTGGGAATGTTCTCATCTTCTTCTTCTTCTTCATCATCTGTCAGAATGACTAGCTCAACATGCTTATATAAAGCAACACTTGTCACTTCCTCTTCCTTAGTTAATTTGTGGGGATCAGCCACCACAGGAACAAAAAGACCTTTGAGCATCACAGCTTGTTCAGCTGGAGAGGCACTCTTAAATTTGGCCTTCATATTCTCTCTGATTTGAGCAATCAGATTTGAGTCATTTGCTGAGAATATGTCATTTCTTCAGGAAGGATGGAGTGGACAAATGTTTCGAGCTTTAACAGTGAAGATCTCTTTTTCTCATTTGAGAGATGAAGGTGAAGATCTGAGAAGTCCATTCTCCTGTACCTTTGCCAGTTGCTGACGGACTTAGCAACTCTTGACAAAGTTGTTCTCTTGAAGTTCAAGTAAAGTTCTTCAGAACTTACTTGCTGATCTTCAGTGATGAGTACCACTTCAGTGGTCTCCTTTTGAGCCTGAAAAATAATTTTATTTAGATCAGGATTGGTTTGGAGAATTGTTTTAGAGTTTAAATCTGAAACATGATTTACCTGCTGAGAGTCAGCAAGCTCATGTAGTACAATTTCCATTCCATGGGGAGCTTGAGTAGCATCCTCCATTTGTTCATCCTGAAATAAATTATAATTAGACACAAGTACTAAGCTGTCAAACTTAGTTTTTATACCAAAATTATTAACTACCTGTTGAGCAGGGAGTGTTGGTTCTGGTGCAGAGGCTTCAGCAACCATCTGACTTGCATCTTGAGAAGTCTGTAGAGAAAGAATAATTTTAGCAAAAGAACAATTTTCAGAATTTGAAGGTTTACTAATGGTTGAATTAACTACCTGCTGAGGAAGGACAGGTTGTGGCTCAGTCCTTTCAGCATTAACAGTTTCTTCAGCTTCTTGGACTGTTTCTTCAGCAGACTTCTGATTTTGCTCTAACTGAGAAAGTTGTGCGGTTTCAGCAATCTCCCTTGTCTCTGAAATGACAAGTTGAGCAGAAGCATCTTGACCTTTAAGCTCACTGCTTGTCATGAAGAGATCAATTGACTTGTTGGATGATTCTTCAATCTCCAACTCCATTTGTTTGCTTAAATCTTCCAGTACAAGCTGGACTTTGTCAATTGATGTCTTGGGTGAACTTGGGCCAGTATTCTCAGCATCAAGAGATGCGTCTTTGAATAATGCTTCTTGAGTTTCAGTAACTTCAGGAACTGGAACCATTGCTATCTCAGCAACTGGTCCTTCAGCAAGCTGTGTTTTAGCAACTTGATGAGTTGCTTGTTCAGCAACCATCTTTTCAGCAGCATCAGCAAGTGCCGCTCTTTGCAGATCAGCAGCAATATCACTTGCTGGTTCCATGGTTTGATCATCCAAATTATCTACAATATAGATATCTGGGACTTGGGCAGGAATTTCATTTCCACTGCCTTGTGGTCTATTCTCAGTAGAGTTATCAACGTTAAGTTGATTGTTGAAGGCTTCCGCAAACACTTCAACATTGCTGATATATGTTTCAGTAATTACTTCAGCAACATCTACTGGCAAATGCATTTCAGCATTTGTCTGGGAATTGACTGAGGAGTCTTGGACGTTAGGGACTGACTGAGAAGCCAGTGTCTTCTTTCTTTTGTTACTTTTCCGTTTACTCTTAGGTACGGAGTTTGCTGATGACGCTGCAGTCTGAGTGTCATCATCAGCTTTCCTCTTTTTCTTTTTAGATTTCTCCAGTTTCCCAGAGTCATCTATTGTTGCGTTTTCAGCAACAGGTGTTGTACACGTACCTTGTTGATTTTCTACAGCAGTTTCAATTGTGTTACCACCATCTACAGCAGTTTCATCTCTAAGTTGCTGAGTGGTAACATCTGCAGCTGTTGTATAACTTTCTTGCTGGCTTGTGCTAACAACATTTGCAGTTGTTGTCTTCTTGATTTTCTTTCCAGCAATCTTAGGTACATTCTGCTTGTAGAACGATCTTCCCACATTGCACACAGACTTCTTGATTGGCAATGGGTTTCTTAGCTGAATCCTGAAATGTTCAAGGATATAGCATATCTTGATTCCATACATAACTGGAAAGGAAGGTGAGACCTTATTGTCTTCTACCTTTACCTTAAACTTAGTGACACAATCAACAAGCCTGTTGAAAATGTACTTAGCCCAGTTAAGTTCCGATTTATTTTCATAGCTATGCATCAGCAATGGCCATCTTCTCAGGCCTACTTGGTCAATTCCTCCAACTTGGGAGTCAAGAACTTTTATCAGTAGCAGAGCTACTAGACCAAGTGAATGGCAGAGATGCTTTCTCTTAACGTGCTTTGTCCAAGTCATGGGAGCTATCTCGCCTTTCTTCATTTTCTCGTTTCTGACGTCACTGTAGAAGCTTCAATTTCTTCGTCAGAAGCAGTGACATCATCTTCAGTTCCACTGGTTGGAATCTGAAAAATCTCCGCTAAATCAGTCCATTTGAGGACGATTTGCATGTTCTGAACATAAGTAAGGATCACTTTTTCAGTGACTCCATTACTGTCTGTAAGGGACTGGATTTCTGCATTGTTGTAGAATTCCATTGTATCAATCACGCTCACTTTCTTAGTGCGAGCAGAGATAAAGTTCATGAGGCCTTGCTGCTTGATGAACTCAAGCGCCTCTTCATTTTGGTCATCAAGTTCTTGTTCATAAAAGTACCTAATGTACTTTTCTTTTGCAAACCCTCCCCATTGCATCAACATCTCACACTTTGCAGTGTCAAGATATGACGGAGGCATAGGTTTTACAGTGATTCGGTCGTTTTTCAACACAACTTTCGTTGTGTCTGGGGCCAGAGTAGTCACCGGAGCAGTGCGTGTTTCAGCACTATCAACCTTTGACGATTTTGAGGACTTAGATAACTGTCTCTTGGGAGCCATTCTTATATATAGCAAGAAAGATTGTACGAAAAGAGATAGTTTGCTTTTTGACCGGAGGTACAGTAGATTCAGGCTAGAATTTGCAGAGAAAGGAAATGTGAGTTAAAGAATTTTGTCATTTCTCTAACTCCTTCTTTATATAGTGTCTCTGGTGTGTGAGAAACTCAATCGATTTGAGCTCTCAGCAAGGGTAAAACAGAGAAACACTGGAGTTAGTGGAGCCTTTGCATTGAATGCGTAGTGACCCACTAACTAAAACCGTCAGAGCACTCTCTCTCTTTGTTTTGTTAGCCGTTAGATTAGTAACTCCTTTTAATCAATGGCCACGATTGAATTTCATGTCATGATTATTGCGAGTTTATCTGTGCCAGCTTAACGTCACAAATTGATTTTACCGAGTAATACGGGATAGATTGCTTGCTGAAATAGACAAGAATCTTTTCAGCGAGTTTGAATTAACAATGTAGATACTTGTTGAGAGTTCCCCCTTACTTAGATATCTCATATTTTCTTAGTTTAAAAGACATTTCTGATTTCCCGTATCAGTAAATTCTTTTGCACTTGAGACATCCTTTGGTAAAATCTGAGAGATGAGCTTTTGCTCTTTTTCTGAGTTCCCGTCTCAGAAAATTCCTTTGATACTTGAATACCTATTTCAGTATCTTTTGATTGTCTGAGTACCCGTCTCAGCAATCCATAAGTTCTTTTTCTTACTGAGTTCCTGTCTCAGCAAGTGGTCAAGTTTCCTAACAAATACCCGTTTTGAAGGAATTACTTGCTGAATGCCTGTTTCAGCAATCATGTAGTGACTTATCATTTCTTAGAAGAAATCAGTGACTTGGTGTTTTAGACAGGAATATTTTGGCTTGCTGAATACCTGTTTCAGCATTCTTCCAAGTGTATCCTTTATTGAGGTAGTTCAATCAATCCAAGGTTATACCTTAGCATTGCGAACCTATTATTCGGTAGGGGCTTGGTAAAGATGTCAGCAAGCTGATCTTCAGTACCTACTTTCACAACCTCAATATCACCTTTTTCCACATGATCTCTAATGAAATGATGTCTAATATCAATGTGCTTGGTCCTAGAGTGAAACTTAGGATTTTGCGTAAATGCAATAGCACTTGTATTATCACAAAAGATTGGTGTTTTCTTTGCAGAAATACCATAATCTCTTAATTGTTGCTGAATCCATAGGATTTGAGCTGTGCAACAACCAGCTGCAATGTATTCAGATTCAGTAGATGAATTGGCGACACACGTTTGCTTCTTGCTGAACCATGATATTAATCTAGTACCCAAAAACTGACAAGTTCCAGAGGTACTTTTTCTATCAAGAGTTGATCCACCATGATCAGCATCAGAATAGCCAACCAATTCAAGTCCAGAATCTTTAGGATACCATAATCCAACATTGACTGTACCTTTAACATATTTCAGTATCTTGATTGCCTTTTTGTAGTGTGATTCTCTTGGATCAGATTGGAATCTTGCACACACACAAACAACATACTAAATGTCAGGTCTACTTGCTGTTAGATACAACAAGGAACCAATGAGCTTCCTATACTTGTGTTCTTCAACACTTTTGTCCTCTTTAGTATAGCCCAATTTGGTACCAACACTCATAGGGATCTTTTCAGGTTTCTCATCCTCTTTGATCCTAAACTTTATGAGCATTTCTTTCGCATACTTTGCTTGATTTATGAATATTCCATCTTTGAGTTGCTTGACTTGCAACCCTAGGAAGTAATTCAATTTTCCCATCATACTCATTTCAATGAGGAAACAACTCAAAATGTGATCAGAGACCTTCATGGTTGCTGGGTCTTAAAGCTGGAAGATGTGTGATGAATGTGTATTTTACACTTTCATTCGAGTCTTTTTCACCTATTTTAGCTATCCTCTATGATAATTTAGCTATATTTTAGTACATTTTATTAGAATAGTGTCACGTTTCCCTTTAGATTTTATTTTACATGTTTTGGTTGAAATTCGAAGATTTCCGGGCAATTATATTGAAGTTGACAAGGAATTGGTGTTCCAGAAGCCTATTTGGAGTATCTGAAGGTTTCCGGATAGGATTTGAAGTCTAGGGGCCGAACCTGGAGGTTAGAAGGCTACTAGAAGTCAGAAACCGAGTCCGAAAAGGTGAAGAAATCCAAAAACGCGGAATTCCGCGAGAAATCTTCTGGGGCGAACCACCGCACCATGGGGTGAACCGCCCCGTAGTTTTTCGGGGCCTATATATAGTGCTCAGTTTTTCTCCGAAAATCATATATTTCCAGACCTACTTTCTCACCTCTCTCTATAGTTTTAGGTAGGGACTTCTCGGGGCCTGTCCTGGGAGTTCTGTAGCTTAGGGGATACTTTTTCATAGCAGATTGGAGCTCGTAGGATCGCAATTCTTCGGAGATTGACAACCTTTGGTAACTTGTATATTACAGTTTAATCTACTTATTTTATATATCTTTCAATATGTTTTCTTCTATGATTTATGTTGATTGCATGCCAATTATGAGTAGCTAAACTTGTCGTTGGTGGTAGTATGTGAATTCTTAGCGAAGGGAAGATAATCATGCTAATGGCTATATCGCGCATTATACTCCGTGTCATTGCTTTATTTCGTTGATCAGTTGTAACCAAAATTCTCGTATGTTGTATTGATCATTATGCACAATTGGACACTTGTCGACCATCAGACCAATTATCTTCGTAGTGTTGAATAATTACGGAACACATTAGGACAATCGTGATTAACTTGTCAGACCAAATTATCTTCGTAGTGCTTAATACTTGCAACAGGACACTAGATTGATTCAAAGATCTATATGCAAGACCGAGGAATTTATGCATGATTATCGACCCGTTATGTTAAGAAGGACAATACTATCACCAATCTCCATTATCTGCTAGAAACCCCCTATTGCTATCTGTCTGCTGTTTTATATTCTCTTGTTAAATAGATAAAGCAAGTTATAGTCTTGAGAGAACGACACTCGAGTCATTCTACTGCTACACTACGGTTTTCGTTGTAGTTGTGGATTGCCTTTGGCTAAATAACAAATTTATTTGCTGAATCGAGAACTGACAAATCTCCGTTCATCAAATTGGCGCCGCTGCCGGGGACTATACTCCTTTTTTCTGTTTAATTTGTTTATATTTACAGCTTTAGATTCCTAATTCTACTAGTTTTAGTTTTCCTTTTTAATCTCTCTCTGATACTGCTTTCCTAGTCTGTTTCTAATTCACCTTTCCTTGCTGTAGTAGTATTCGATATCTAGAAATTTTCTCGATTTTCGAAATTTCTAACGAGGCTAATTTTTAGTTTTGAGTTACTCCTGATACAGATTTCCAGGTATGACGACCTTAAAAGCCCGCTTGACACCGACATTCTCGCAGGTCAGGAGGGGGTCAGCTATATACTTGGAAGAAGAGTTATCGGGGTACGAGGTAACAAGAACCATAGTGAGAAGGATACCAAGGTTCGAAGAAGGAGAGGATATGAATCCAATAAGCTTCATCAGATCCTATGAAGAGGAGATAGCAAAAGTTCCAGCAAAGGGGTTCACCGAGGATCAATTATGCAGGAAATTATTTCCTTTTGCTTTGGGATATGAACCGAGGATATGGATAGCAAGGTTAGCACCAGGATCGCTGAAGACCTGGAGCCAAGTAGTAGAGGAGTTCTTGGCACGTTTCATGCCTTACCATGAGACGATAGCACTACGGAATCGGATCGAATACTTCAAGCAAGGAGAATACGAGCGATTCTGCGACACCTATGAACGTTTTGAGCTGTATAAACGTGAGTGCCCCCACCACCGTTTCGACGATGGGGAGCTGATCTGGTTTTTTGTTGGAGGACTACGAGATGAAGTTAGGCTTCAAATAGATGGGATATGTGGAGGTTTGGAAGAATGTACAGTTGAAGAGGCAGTGAAGGTCTTTCAAACATACGCCAATGGATCCGTACAATCCGAGAAAATAATGCCAAATGAAGTCGCCAACATATACTTGAATCAAGACGAAACTGACGGGTTATACGAAGACTATTCTGAGGACGAAGACATCAGTGAGGAGGAGGAACTTGCGTTTTACGCAGGGATTAAGGCCATTGAGAGTGTCTTCGAAGTAGCACACGCAGGGAAAGCTGAGAACAATCTTCGCATCGAGAAGGCTTTTGAAGCGATCGAAGTAATTGAGCAACTTATCAAAGAACTTAGCTTACTGAAGTGTGGAAGGTGCGGTAAAGAAGTCGAGGATACCCCATAGGAAGTAGTGAGCGAACCACCCGAGGTGAGGAGCGAATCACCCCCCAACTCCAAGGAACCTAACAATCCGAGTCTTACCGATGAGACATCTGAAGCTAATCCCGAGCAATCTCCAGTTGTTGCTACTGAGGAGAATGAGTGCGAAGAGGTGAATCTACTGCTCCGAGGAGGGAAGATGACCAAAATTCCCAACTTCATACGTCCTAAGCGGGTGGAACCTACTGAGATCGATAATAGAGGGCCAAGCACAGAACAAGAGGATGGCGGAAGTTCCAAAGAACCTCAAGAAGTTCCAGAAAGGCATGATGAACCAGGACCATCTGTAATAGACATAGATGATGACGAAGTCGAAGTTGGAACTAGTATACCAGGAGAACTTGACAAATCTTCTAATCCATATGTGCCTCCAAAGCCACATGTGCCATACCTGAGTCGGATCAAACCAGCCAAGAAGGATATTCAAGATTCACCCTTATTCCAACGCCTGTCAAAAGTGGAAGTCAATGTACCTCTCTTAGAGTTAATCCAGAACATTCCAGCTTATACGAAATTCTTTCGTGAGATCAAGAACAAAAGGATTACTTCAGGGAGGGAAGTGAATGGGGTTGAAACGGTCAACTCGCTTGCCGGATTGCCCATGAAGAAAAAGGATCCTGGCAGCTTCATCATCGACATCGCCTTAGGGAATGGACGAACTACGCAGGCAATGCTTGACTTAGGAGCTAGCATTAACTTAATGTTGTATTCGGTATACAAGGCCCTGGAACCGGAGAATTGACACCAACTGATATGGTGGTCCAAATGGCAGACCAAAGTGTGAAGAGGCCAGTCGGGATAATAGAAGACATCCTTGTGAAAGTAGACAAATTGATAATCCCAGCTGATTTTGTAGTAATGAAGTCCGCAGACAAGGGAAAGAGCCATATCCGTGAGCACGTAGTACTACTTGGGAGACCATTCATGGAAACTATCAACACATGCCTTGAACTAAAGGGCAAGAAGATAACCATGGAGGTAATGGGCGAAAAGATTGAGTGGGTAGGATGTAGCATCAGAGATAAGGAAGTTGCGGAGGAGTTGAAATTTGTCGATTGCTACGAATCCGTAATTCCCGAATTTCATCATAGCCATGGCAATCGCGAACCACTTGAGGAAGCACTAACAATGCAAGCTGAGACGTGCTACATGACCGAAGAGGCAAGAGAACTAGTCGAAATAATGGATAGCACCCCAGAAATTCCCGCAGGAGAAGAGGTACTTGAACCTTTAGATGAAGAAGAAGAGGAAAGTGGGTTTCATGAAGAACCTAGCTTAGAATTGAAACCGCTTCCTGCGCACCTCAAGTATGTGTACTTGGGAGAAAATCATAAAAAGCCTGTGATTGTCTCCTCACATCTCTCCAACAATGAAGAAAGTAAGCTGATTGAGGTATTGAAGGAAAATTCCGCAGCTATAGGATGGGGGATCAGCGATATCAAAGGAATTAGCCCTACAAGATGCGTGCACAACATAACTCTAGAACAAGATGCCAAACCTTCTAGGCAACCTCAGCGAAGGATAAATCAAGCAATGCAAGAGGTGGTAAAAAAGGAAGTGATCAAGCTGCTAGATGCTGATATGATTTACCCTATTCCAGATAGTCGATGGGTGAGCCCGGTACATGTAGTTCCTAAGAAATCAGGAGTCACGGTGGAAGAGAATGAGAAGGGAGAATTGGTACCGGTTAGGAAGACCACTGGATGGCGGATGTGCATTGACTACAGAAGATTAAATGTCGCCACTAAAAAAGACCACTTCCCTTTACCATTTATAGATGACATGCTAAACCGCCTTGCGGGGCGGAAGTTCTATTGTTTTCTTGATGATTTATCAGGTTTCTACCAGATTCCGATTGCACCGGAGGATCAGGAGAAGACAACATTCACTTGCCCATTCGGAACATTTGCCTATAGGAGGATGCCATTTGGACTATGCAATGCTCCCGCCACTTTTCAAAGGTGCATGCTTTCTGTTTTCTCTCACATGGTAACTAAATTCGTTGAAGTTTTCATGGATGATTTTTCCCTTTTTGGTGATTCATTTGAAGAATGCTTGCAAAGATTAGATCTAGTTTTGAAAAGGTGCATTGAATGCAACTTAACCTTAAGTTGGGAGAAGAGTCATTATATGGTTAGAGAAGGCATTGTTCTAGGACATGTAGTTTCTGAAAGAGGTATTGAGGTAGACAAGGCTAAGATAGAAATCATTGAAAAACTTCCCCCGCCTACTTGCGTGAAAGAGTTGCAATCTTTTCTTGGCCATGTAGGTTTTCATAGGAGGTTTATTAAAGATTTTTCGAAAATTGCCAAACCTTTAAGTAGCTTGCTTGCTAAAGATGTGGTTTTCCATTTCTCTAATGAATGCCTAGTTGCATTTAATACCCTTAAGGAAAAGCTTGTTTCTGCCCCCATTGTTGTGCCGCCTGACTGGAATCTTCCTTTCGAAATTATGTGTGATGCTTCGAATTTTGCTATGGGTGCTGTTTTATGCCAAAAAGTTGATAAGCAGTATCGTGTGATTTATTATGTTAGTAAGACTCTAGACTCCGCGCAGGTTAATTATACAACAACTGAAAAGGAATTTTTAGCTGTTGTCTTTGCTTTACAAAAGTTTAGGTCTTATTTAATTGGACATCCTGTGAATGTCCATACTGATCATGCTGCTTTGAGACATTTGATAGCTAAGCAAGATTCTAAGCCTAGATTAATCTGTTGGGTCCTTTTGCTGCAAGACTTTGATTTGACCATAGTAGATAGAGCTGGTAGGGAGAATTTAGTAGCAGATCATTTATCTAGAATACCTAATATCCCTGTTGATCCGATACCCATTAATGAAGATCTCCCCGATGAGCATCTAATGAAGGCCAATGAGGAGCCATGGTATGCGAATATTGTAAACTATTTGGCTATGAATATTTGCCCCACTAACTTTTCAGCATCAGACAAGAGAGCTCTTGCCAAGCAATGCAAGACTTACATATGGGATGATCCGCATCTATTCAAGGAAGGAGCTGATGGGATTCTAAGGAGATGTGTGCCACAAGAAGAGCAGCAAAGTGTACTGAGCCATTGCCATGAGCTTAACTGTGGGGGGCACTACAGTGGATTGAAGACAGCGCGCAAGGTACTGCAGGCAGGATTTTTCTGGCCAACAATATACAAAGATGCTCGAAGTTTTGTGAAGAATTGTGACCCATGTCAACGAGGTGGTGGTATCGGCAAGAAAGATGAAATGCCCCTTCAAGGGAATCTAGTGGTAGAACGTTTCGATGTATGGGGCATTGATTTTATGGGACCATTTCCAAACAGTGGAGGCTATGAATACATTCTTGTTGCAGTGGACTATGTGACTAAGTGGGTAGAGGCAATTCCTACAAAAACAAATGACGGTGCAGTGGTTATGAAGTTCTTGAAGGAAGTAATATTCTCGAGATTTGGGTGCCCTAGGACAATCATCAGCGATGGAGGGTCACACTTCGTCAATAGAATGTTTGCTTCCCTTCTTAAGAGATACAGTGTCCACCATAGTGTCGCTACACCTTATCACCCGCAGACATCGGGGCAAGTCGAAGTCAGCAACCGTCAAATCAAGAAGATCCTGGAGCGAGTAGTGAAGCCTAGTAGATAGGATTGGGCAGGAAAATTGAATGATGCACTTTTGGGCATACAGGACTAGCTACAAGACGGTGATCGGGACCACTCCGTACAGACCTGTGTATGGAAAAGCATGTCATCTTCCCGTAGAACTAGAACACAAGGCATATTGGGCCATTAAAACACTCAATCTTGATATAGAAAAGGCTGGCGAGGAACGATTGTTGCAACTAGATGAGCTTGATGAATTACGATTAGGTGCTTATGAAAATGTCAAGATCTACAAGGAACGTACTAAGAAGTATCATGATCGTGGTATAGTACGTAAGGAATTGATTCCTGGACAAAAAGCTTTGGTATTTAATTCTCGCCTTCGACTATTTCCTGGAAAGCTACGTACTCGTTGGGATGGACCGTACAAAATTATCGAAGTTGCTCCCCATGGAGCTGTTAAACTCTTCGATCCAAAGACAGGCAATACCTTCAAGGTGAATGGCCAGCGAGTAAAACCGTACTTCGAGATATCTAGTGATCAAAGGGAGGTTGATCACCTTGAGCTTACCCTTACCGCCTCCACTGAAGGTTAGTGTGTTTTGTTTTGTTTTCTCACGAGTTTGATTGAGTATTATAGGTAACTTATACAGCATTAGCTCTCACCTTGGATCCACTTTCGGCGTTCAGGACGAGCGACGACGTTCAGGTTTGGGGAGGAGGTTATCACTGGTTATCTCTATACTTATCTTGCTTATGAAAAACTCGTGAAATTTTTGCATTTGCACGTTTACTGCTTTCCTAGGATAGTTTTGCATGTTTTATATGGAGCTTATTGCCGAATATTTTTGAACTTTTTTATTGGGTAGATCAACTAGCTATTCCATTAATCGTATGCTTCATCTCTATGAATTTGTTTGAGTTTTTTCTCGCTTGGCTTGTCACATTTATGTATTGCACTTAGTTAAGCATGGTAGTCTCGACATCACTTAGTGGTGTTTTCTCTACTGCGGTTCACGAAGGCCTTTATAATAGGATGATGCATGTTAGGGTCTTATGGTTGTTTCCCGAGTAATTATGTACCTAAGAGGCAACAATTCTTCACCATGCTTTGAGATTGCTAAATGCCTATGAAGGATGTAGTGTGAGGTTGTGTGATCCTTTGTTTATAACCTATTCGTCCGAATAGGTTTGGGGAGGGGGTTACACCATCGTTAGACTTGTTTCTGTTTTTCATTTTTGTTTCGTGAGTTCATTTTTTCTTTTTCCGTAAATTTTGTACTCCAACCTATTCTTTCGAATAGGTTTGGGGAAGTCGTGTGAGTCATTTTGTTTCTCTTTTTGTTATGCTACTGCTGGCTAGAAAAAAATCGAAAAAAAGAAAGAAAAAATTCCAGAAAAATAAGAGAAAAAGAAAAAGAAAAAAAATGAATCTGGAAAGAAAAAAAAAAGGAAAAAAAAAAGAGAAGACCCCAAAAAAGCAAAGAAGGGTCCAAAAAAGAAAAGCCAAATAGCAGTTTAGCAAAGTTTGAGTCTTTTCCATTTTTCGTATTGTTCGTAATCGTGTTGTAATTTTCTATTTTTTATCTTTTTTGTCTTGAGTGTCATCTGTTCTATACCACCCTCGACCTGCCATTCAGGAAGTGGTGAATAGCTTAAGACTTTACTTGAGAGATGGGTAGAATAGGGGAGTGTTATCTTTTATAGGGAACCCTCCTTCGTTTTATGAGAGCCAGTACTGGTTCGACCTCTTTTGAGGAAAACTCTTAACATGGTGGAACAGCAGTCAGTCCTCAGTTTCATAGGCACAGGACAACCATTCGTATCTTAGCATGCTTCATTACGTCGTCACTGGCTAGGTCCAGGTAGAGAATGTTACGAGAGACTATCCTGTCTTGACATAAGTGCTTATGTGGATGTGTATAAGTCAATCGAGGTATTCTTCAACCTATATTAATGCTTTGATTTATATGGTTTTTGTTCATATGCTATTTGGTAGATTCAGTAGATTAGTTCATTTTATTTGGCATGAAGCTCCATTTTGTGTCTTGCATGTTTTTTGTATTAGAGTCTAGCTTAGTTGCTTGAGGACAAGCAAAGGTTCGGTTTGGGGAGTTTGATGAATGTGTATTTTACACTTTCATTCGAGTCTTTTTCACCTATTTTAGCTATCCTCTATGATAATTTAGCTATATTTTAGTACATTTTATTAGAATAGTGTCAAGTTTCCCTTTAGATTTTATTTTACAGGTTTTGGTTGAAATTCGAAGATTTCCGGGCAATTATATTGAAGTTGACAAGGAATTGGTGTTCCAGAAGACTATTTGGAGTATCTGAAGGTTTTCGGATAGGATTTGAAGTCTAGGGGCCGAATCTGGAGGTTAGAAGGCCACTAGAAGTCAGAAACCGAGTCCGAAAAGGTGAAGAAATCCAAAAACGCGTCGAAAACACGGAATTCCGCGAGAAATCTTCTGGGGCGAACCGCCGTACCATGGGGCGAACCGCCCCGTAGTTTTTCGGGGCCTATATATAGTGCTCAGTTTTTCTCCGAAAATCATATCTTTCCAGACCTACTTTCTCACCTCTCTCTATAGTTTTAGGTAGGGACTTCCCGGGGCCTGTCCTGGGAGTTCTGTAGCTTAGGGGATACTTTTTCATAGCAGATTGGAGCTCGTAGGATCGCAATTCTTCGGAGATTGACAACCTTCGGTAACTTGTATGTTACAGTTTAATCTACTTATTTTATATATCTTTCAATATGTTTTCTTCTATGATTTCGGTTGATTGCATGCCTATTATGAGTAGCTAAACTTGTCGTTGGTGGTAGTATGTGAATTCTTAGCGAAGGGAAGATAATCATGCTAATGGCTATATCGCGCATTATACACCGTGTCATTGCTTTATTTCGTTGATCAGTTGTAACCAAAATTCTCGTATGTTGTATTGATTATTATGCACAATTGGACACTTGTCGACCATCAGACCAATTATCTTCGTAGTGTTGAATAATTACGGAACACATTAGGACAATCGTGATTGACTTGTCAGACTAAATTATCTTCGTAGTGCTTAATACTTGCAACAGGACACTAGATTGATTCAAAGATCTCTATGCAAGACCGAGGAATTTATGCATGATTATCGACCCGTTATGTTAAGAAGGACCATACTATCACCAATCTCCATTATCTGCTAGAAACCCCCTATTGCTATCTGTCTGCTGTTTTATATTCTCTTGTTAAATAGATAAAGCAAGTTATAGTCCTGAGAGAACGACACTCGAGTCATTCTACTGCTACACTACGGTTTTCGTTGTAGTTGTGGATTGCCTTTGGCTAAATAACAAATTTATTTGCTGAATCGAGAACTGACAAATCTCCGTTCATCAATGTGTTGGTAAATGATTTCTTTCCAACTGTTGTACTGAATCAAATGTACACTTGGATTGAATTAAAAGTGCAAACAGAAGAAAGGGATCCTCCTCCCTACCCAAGAAACATTTCTGCAAGATGGCTGAATCTGGAAGTCCTAGTAAGAAGAACATCTATTGGCAAGCTAATGAAGCAAGAGCCTGATTTAATCAAACCAATTGATGTTGATTACTACACTGATCCTTTAACCAAGAAGTCAAAGAAGAAATATGGCTTGATTCCTTATGAGTATTTTTATCTCACTGCCAAGGATCAAGAAGAAGATCTTCTCTGGTTAAGAAAGATTCATGCTAACAAGGGAATTTCAGATACACAACTTCTCCATGCCAGCAATTGGGGCATGCACTTGTTGGTACTGCACAACAAAGAAATGAATGGTGAAAACCATCATTATACTGCCTGCAAGAATGCAAGGATCATTCAGCTTGAAGTCCGTAAGCTACTTGAAGATTATGAAAAGGACTGTGTTGAATTTTTTGCGCTTGCTGAGAAGAGTGTAAGGGAGATTCTGAGGAAATCTTCTGCTGGAATAGCTTAAGTCCCTTGTAAAAGCTCTGTTTGTTTTTGTTTGCTAATTTGTGTAGTTATCTCTGAACTTTCTTGTAAACTTACTGAAAGATAACTATCAGCAATAAGCTTTTGACTCTTATTTGTTTTTGATTATGCAATCTACTTATGCTTACTGTTTTATTATTCAAGTATGCTTGCATTATTCAAACTGATTTATTTAACATCAGAAACCTCAGAAACCTCTAAAAGGGTAACAATTAATTTAGCCATGGATTGCTAACATCAAAAAGGGGGAAATTTGTTAGGAAACTTGTAATTTTGATGAGCAATTAACCATGCTAAATTAAGGAAAGTCCAGTAACTAGTACTCTTAAGGTCCATAGGAATTTAGAATTTTAAGGACATTGTAAAAGAGGAACGTTTGCTGAAGACTTAGTGTAGGTACTAGTTAGGTGCTTTAGTTCCGCTTATGATGTATCTTGTTTTCTGAAAAGAAAAACAACCTATTGAAGCATTTGCTGATGATGTACTTTGTTTACACAAACGAACTATTGAAGCATTAGAACCGTTCAGAAACTTGAAATATTCGAAGACCGAAGACTAAACAAGATTTCTGAAGATGGTATCTACAAAGGCACATGTTGCTCAGAAAGTGGAAACTTCAGCAACAGCTTGCATAAGTGAAACTCTATATGACAGAGTAGGTTGTGCTTGCTGAAACTGAGACTGACCACTTGCTGAAATACATATGTGACCTCCTTTCTGAAAGTACTTGCATTTGCGCTCCAACGTTCATATTTGAATTTCATTCAAATGAACATTAAATGCAAAGTAAGCACGCGAAGAACATGAAGACTAGAAGACAAATAAAGGACGTTGCTGAAAGTACAAAAGCAAGATAGTGACATCTTAAGGAACAAAGCCTTAGAATTTGAAATTCAAACGGCTCCCTTGATTCACTATAAATAGAGGTCATCCGGCAAAGATTTGAAGTGTGTCAACAACGTGATCAAACTCTCACTTGTGCTTAAACACTCAAACCCTTCTATACTCTTCACTGCCATGGATCCGTTCCAAGACTTAAAGATTGAAAAAGCTAATTGTGAAGAAGTAGAACATTCACGACTAAGAAATTAGTTAAGTGTTATTTCTTTCGAACAAGAACAAGTCTTGACACCAGAAACAATCTAACTTGTTTACTGCAAAGTATTCAAAGTTTTGTTTCTTAGATTACTTGTTGTAGCTGAATAAGTTATAATCAAGTCATCTCATCCCAAACCTCTCGAACTGATAAACACCCTTTTTCAGGCGTGAAATTCAGGGCGAATTTAATCAAGCATAGTGTTGCTGATTATAAGTCCCAAGTTTGGTGGAGAACAAGATTTCGTTCTCTAGTTAGGTTGGAAACGAAGCAAGTGTGTTGTGGTTTCTGTAGAATCGCTCTAGATACGTGTTGTAAGGAACCTCAAACTTATGTTAGTGGATTCAGTCCTAGAAAGGACAAAGCGGATTAGTTGAGAGATTACGCCACTCTCAGCTACCACTATAAAAGTGTTTGTGTGATTTACTTTACTGCATTTAGTTTTCAGCAAGCATATCTATCTGTACACTGTCACTCTGCTCACTTGCTGAAACTTTTACTTACTGAAAAGCACTTATTGTACAAAGACTTCCGCACTCTGTTTTTAAGTATCAGTAAAACTTGTTACTGAAAAGTAACTAGTACTTGTTGAGAAAGTTAAGTATCAGCAAACTCATTACTGAAAAGTAATAAGCCCTTGCTGAGAAAGTTTTTAAACGACGAATGTTTGAAAAGACTATTCACCCCCCCCCTAGTCTTTTCTTGTTGTTTAAAGGGACCAACAGATCCTCCTCCCTACCCAAGGAACATTGCTGCAAAATGGCTGAACTTAGAGATCTTAGTAAGAAGAATTTCTATCAGCATAGAAGATAAAACAAGAGCCTGATTTAATCAAGCCGATAGATGTTGCTTACTACAGTGACCCTTTAACCAAGAAGTCCAAGAAAAAGTATGGATTGATTCCTTATGAGTACTTTTATCTCACTGCAAAGGATCAAGAAGAAGATCTTCTCGGGTTAAGGAAGATTCATGCCAACAAGGGTATTTCAGACACTCAACTTCTCCATGCTAGCAATTGGGGCATACACTTGTGGGTATTTCACTACAAAGAGATTTATGGTGAAAACCATCATTATACTGCCTGCAAGAATGCAAGGATTATTCAACTTGAAGTGCGTAAGCTACTTGAAGATTACGAGAAGGACTGTGTTGAATTCTCTGCTCTTGCTGAGTAGAGTGTAAGGGAGATTCTTAGAAAATCTTCTGCTGGAATAGATTAGTCCCTTGTAAAAGCTTTGTTTGTTTTGTTTGTTGAGTACTTTAGTTATCTATGAGCTTTCTTGTAAACTTACTGAAAGATAACTATCAACAATAAACTTTTGACTCTTATTGGTTTTTGATTATGCAAACTACTTATGCTTACTGTTTTATTATTCAAGTATGCTTGCATTAATCAATTGATTTATTCAACATCAGATACCTCTAAAAGGGTAGCAATTAATTTAGCCATGGATTGCTAACATCAAAAAGGGGAAAATTTGTTAGGAAACTTGTAATTTTGATGAGCAATTAATCATGCTAAATTAAGGAAAGTCCAGTAACTAGTACTCTAAAGGTCCTCAGGAATTTAGAATTTTAAGGACATTGTAAAACAGGAACGTTTGTTGAAGATTTAGTGTAGGTACTAGTTAGGTGCTTTAGTTTGCTGATGATGTACTTTGTTCTTACAAATGAACTATTGAAGCACTAGAACCGCTCAGAAACTTGAAGATTCGAAGACTGAAGATTTAGAAGAATTCTGAGAAAGGTATCTACAAAGGCACATGTTGCGCATAAGTGAAAAAATCTATATGACAGAGTAGGTTATGCTTGTTGAAACTGAGACTGACCACTTGCTGAAAAACATATGTGACCTCCTTGCTGAAAAAGTACTTGCATTTTGGCTCCAACGTTCACATTTGAATTCAATTCAAATGAACATTAAATGCAAAGTAGGCACGCGAAGAACATGAAGACTAGAAGACAAATGAAGGACGCTGCTGAAAGTACAAAGGCAAGATAGTGACATCTTAAGGTGCAAAGCTTTAGAATTTGAAATTCAAACGGCTCCCTTGATTCACTATAAATAGAGGTCATCTGGCAAAGAGTTGAAGTGTGTCAACAACGTGATCAAAGTCTCACTTTTGCTTAAACACTCAATCTTCCATACTCTTTACTGCTATTTGATCCGTTACAAGACTTAAGCTTGAAACAAAAGCTACTTGTGAAGAAGTAGAACATTCGCGGCTAAGAAATTAGTTAAGTGTTCTTTCTTTTGAACAAGAACAAGTCTTGACACCAGAAACAACTTAACTTGCTTACTGAAAAGTATTACAAGTTGTGTTTCTTTAGATAACTTGTTATAGCTGAAAAAGTTATACTCAAGTCATCTCATCCCAAACCTCTCTAACTGATAAACACCCTTTTTCAGGCGTGAATTCAGGGGGAATTAATCAAGCATTGTGTTAGTGGTTATAAGTCCCAAGTTTGGTTGAGAACAAGGTTACAGTTCTCTAGTTAGGTTGGAAACGAAGCAAGTGTGCTTTGGTTTCTGAAGAATCATTAGTGATAGAATTTGTAAGGAATCTCAATCTTATCTTAGTGGATTCAGCCCTAGAAAGGACAAAGTGGATTAGTTGAGAGATTACGCCACTCTCAGATACCACTATAAAAGTGTTTGTATGATTTACTTTACCGCATTTAGTTTTCAGCAAGCTACACTTATTGTACACTGTCACTCAACTCACTTGCTGAAACTAGCACTCTTTGAAAAGCACTTATTGTATAAAGTCTTCCGCACTCTGTTTTTAAAGTACCAGTAAACTCGTTACTGAAAAGTAACAAGTATTTGCTGAGAAAGTTAAGTACCAGCAAACTCATTACTTAAAAGTAATAAGCACTTGCTGAGAAAGTTTTTAAACGACTAAAGTTTGAAAAGACTATTCACCCCCCCCCCTCTAGTCTTCTCTTGTTGTTTAAAGGGACCAACATGTATTTATCGCCCACATTTGCATCTTGCCGTCATAGGGACGTCTAGGGTTTGCTTATGGTTGTGACTTACTAGCATTGTATTTATCGCCCACGATTTGCAATGTGAGGGGCATCAAGGTTGAATTAGATTCAACCAACCAAGAGTTGCATGTGCAATTGGATAGTCCTACCAAGTTATGCTGTGTTATGCATCCAGCCCCAGCAGGGGCATAGCATAGTAGTAATTTGGATCTTGGTCACTAAAGTAATTGTTTGACTATTACTCGTATGTATTTGTTTTGGGGCAATGCATATGTGAAAATAGTGGGAGCTAAATAGCTAAAGGACCTTGTTATTTAGTTAGTTGACTGTGTTTTACAAATATTATTTCAATAGTTGATTTATTATTTTGGTTCTATATTATTTCTCCATAGGAAAACAAAAATGGCTAGTATTTCACTCTGTGCTATATTAGAGAAGCAAGTTTTGACTAGACCAAACTTCTGATGACAGTGTTTTTTTACACTTTCATTCGGTTCTCTTTCACCAATTTAACTATCCTCTTGTATGCATTTTAGTGCATTTTGTTAGAATAGTGTCACGTTTCCATTTTCTTTGTTATTTTCAGGATTTAGGTGAAAATCGCACTTTTGGATATGAATCATGGCGAAACATTGAAGTTTTGGTGCAACGAGATCACCCGTGGTGTGTCAAGGAGTACCGGGACATGTTTCCAGGCCAAATGACCGAGTTTGGGAGCTCAAAGTCGTGCCAAAGACCAAAAATCGAGGACTTAGAGGAAGAAAAGCATGCGCAGAACTCTGCCCGTGCCAGGCGCATCGCCTGGCATCTCAGGCGGTCCGCCTGGTGTCCGGCGGTCAGCCTGGGGCGGTTTCGGCAGCAGATATATATATTTGTAAAAGTTGCGAATTTTTATATCTTAGATCATAATTTTGCAGACATAAACCCTAGAACTTGTTCTGGGTTTATTTCACTTAGAACTACTTTTTCTTAGCGATTTGGAGCATCAAGGTAGAGATTCGGACATCTTTTGATCTCACCTTGCTAGAAACATGTGAGTTTAGCAATTCACCGGAGATTGACAACCCTCGGTCGTAACTTTGTATCTCACCTTTTTCATACTCTATCTTTCAATTCAATTATGTTTCATCTTTGATTGGTATTGTTGATTTCGAATTTGATATAAGTAGCTAAATTTCTAGTTGGTGATAGTGAGTAAATTCATAGCTAGGGTTCATATTGTGCATGATTGAGTTTCTGAATCTTTTACTTGTATAATTGTTTTATTCGATTCTTTGATCCGACTAAGCCAAATATCTTCGTATTAAAGTGTTAGAAACACTAGGACAATTCAAGATCATCGATTCAATATTTATAATTATCAAGTACTGTTTGAACTAAGCATGACAACCTTAGCCAAGTATTAGTATAGATATGAAGTTTTCAAAATACATGTCACAACCTGTCTTTTGGTATTTGTTAATTCGAATTACTTTTAAAGCAGTACGTGTTGCACTTTCATGCATAATTAGAATCCGATGCTTAGAATGAGCATTACTATCACCAGCTCTTGTCATATATCGTTAAGTTAAGCTAAGTTAGATTTGTTTACTAAATTTATAATAGTTATTGTAGTTAAAGCTAGTTAAGTCCCTACATATCGACACTCGAGGTCATCTTACCTCTGCACTACGTAATTTGTGTAGTTGTGAGTTAACATTTGGCTAAAACAAATTTATTTGATTGTTCGAGTCTGACAATCTCGTTCATCAAATTGGCGTCGTTGCCGGGCGGTGCGCCTAGTGGTGCCAATGCCCTGGGTGTCGGGATTTTCGACCGGACACCCCGTTTTGTCTCCCCGGTACACGTCTAGCTCTCACCTAACATCCACTTTCGATGTTCGGGACGAACGACGAAGTTCAGGTTGGGGGGGGGGGTTATCGCTGGGTATTTCAATAACTTATTTTTCTCATTTTAACTCGTAAAAACCTTTGTTTGCACGTTTACCGCTTTCTTAGGATTTAGTTTGTTCGTATGCATTCATCCTTAGTCTAGTTTTGCATGATGTTGTGTGGAGTTTATTGCCAAATTCTTTGAACTTGTTTATTGTATAGACTAAATGTTTTTGACCATTGACCATGCATTGCATTTCTATGGATTAGTTTGAGGTTTGTCTCGCTTGACTTGTCATATTCGTATGTGCACTAGTTAAACTAGGTAGTCTCGACATCATTATGTTGTGTTTTCTCTACTGCGGTTCACGGAGGCCTTATAAAATGTTGCATGTTAGAGTCTTTGGTTGTATTCTCGTGTAATTATGTACCTAAGAGGCAACAAGTCTTCACCTTACTTTTTGAGATTGCTAAATGCCTAGGAAGGAGGTAGAGTGAGGTGTGTGATCCTTTGTTTGAAACCTATTCTAACGAATTGGTTTGGGGAGGGGGTGACCATTGTTATGACTTGTTTTTTCGTCTTGTTGAGTCATTTTGAGTTTGTTTTTCTTCTTCTTTGTGAGTTTGTGCTCCAACCTATTCTTACGAATAGGTTTGGGGAGGTCGTTGTAGAGTCATTGTTATTTCTATTCATTGTTGCTACTGCTGCCTATATATATAAAAAAAAACAAAAGAGTCAAAAAAGAAATAAAAACTATTCCAGAAATCTGGAAAAAGAAAAAAAAAAGAAAAGAAAAAAAAAAAAAAAAAGAATAAGACCCAAAAAAACAAAAGGGTCCAAGCAAGCCAAAAAGCAGTTTAGCAAAGCGTTGCTTCATTTTTCAGCTTTTGTAGTAGTTTGTAATCGAGTTGTAAATTCTTCCTTGTGTTTTCGTGTCGCCTAGTCCAAGGCCTGTTCTAGACCACCCTCGTCCTGCAATTCAGGAAGTGGTGAAGAGTCTTTGTTCTAAGAGTCCGGTAGAATAGGGGAGTGTTGTCTTTTAGGGAACCCTCCTTCGTTTGATGAGAGCCAGTATTGGTTCGACCTCTCTTGAGGGAAAGTCTCACTTGGTGAACAGTAGTAAGTCCTCAGTTTCATAGGCACGGGTTAACCATTTGTATTTTAATGTGCATCATTGCGTCGTCACTGACCAGGTCCAGGTAGAGAATGCTACGAGAGACTTCCTTGTTTAACAAAGTGCATATGTGAATGTGTATAGGTTCAATCGAGGCATTATTCAACCTACTTCCATGTTATGATTTGTATGGTCTTTGTTCATAAGCATTTAGTAGATACAATCGATTAGTTCTTCTGTTTGGCATGAGATTCCTCTTTGTGTTGCATGTAGTTTGCATAGAGTCTAGCTAGTTGCTTGAGGAAAAGCAAAGATTCGGTTTGGGGATTTTGATGACAGTGTTTTTTACACTTTCATTCGGTTCTTTTTCACCAATTTATCTATCCTCTTGTATGCATTTTAGTACATTTTGTTAGAATAGTGTCACGTTTCCATTTTCTTTGTTATTTTCAGGATTTAGGTGAAAATCTCACTTTTGGATATGAATCATGGCGAAACATTGAAGTTTTGGTGCAACGAGATCACCCGTGGTGTGTCAAGGAGTACCGAGACATGTTTCCAGGCCAAATGACCGAGTTTCGAAGCTCAAAGTCGTGCCAAAGACTACAAATCGAGGACTTGGAGGAAGAAAAGCATGGGCAGAACTCTGCTCGTGCCAGGCGCATCGCCTGGCATCTCAGGCGGTCCGCCACGTGTCTGGCGGTCCGCCTGGGGCGGTTTCGGCAGCAGATATATATATTTGTAAAAGTTGCGAATTGTCATATCTTAGATCATAATTTTGCAGACATAAACCCTAGAGTTTGTTCTGGGTTTTCTTTCACTTAGAACTACTTTTTCTTAACGATTTGGAGCATCAAGGTAGAGATTTGGACATCTTTTGATCTCACCTTGCTAGAAACTTGTGTGTTCAGCAATTCGCCGGAGATTGACAACCCTCGGTGGTAACTTTGTACCTCACCTTTTTCATACTCTATCTTTCAATTCAATTATGTTTTCATCTATGATTGGTATTGTTCATTTCGAATTTGATATGAGTAGCTAAATTTCTAGTTGGTGATTGTAACGGTATCGGTTTTAAAAAAAAAAAAAATTCTTGAAAAGAGAAAATCCAAAATAATTTTAAAAGTAACGGTCGACAATAAATGCCATAACAATATTTGGCGCCATAGCGCTAACAAAATCAAGTAAAAACCAACGGTAACTTAGAAGTCAAAAGAACAACGACTAGTGAAGAAAGTAATGTTTCATCTTCTTATTTTAAAAACAAATCCCCAAAGACATCCCAGACTCTTTTCTCAGTCGCTGGCATCCTACTCGCGTGCATCCTCAGTAGTATCTGGAAGGAAGGAATTTTTGAAAACAAAGAGAGCGTGAGATAAAGGATCTCAGTGAGGTTCTAAGTTAACAAACAGAAAGTAAACAATTTTGAAATCAAAATCCTTTGCAGCAGATAAAATAACAAACAAAACAGATAACATAACAGAAAGACATAACAGATAAGTCGAAGTCCGTTGGTGCAGCCCGCCTTGTTACTCCTACTCCAAGATTGCCCTTATAGCTCCCTCCAGAGGGTATACAACTACGGACAGAAACAGAAACCCCCGTGTACTTTGGGGAAACAGAACCTACGACCCTAATAGACCTCAGCGACTTCTGCCTCACGCCTAAAAGGGATTAGACTAGGCAATAATCAAGAAAACCCGATAGTCCTCTACTACCCAAGCCTACCTAATTACGACCTAATCGACCGGTCACACAGAAACAGACAGGACAGATACAGATATAGAACAAACAAATAATAATAATCAGATCTCGAAACATCGAGAAGTGTTCTTGCAGAAGAGTTAATCCAGAACAGAGAAGCAACAAACAAAGATAAGTAAATAGCCATACTTAGGAATTAGTTACTTTTACGCGGAAGCATACGGTATAACAGAATATATAGTAATAGATACCGATTGTCACATAGCCTTCCAGTTTTTCGCAAATAGATAAGTTTTGGGGTGAACACTCACCTCAACTTGAAAGCAAAAGTCTTCAACGAGCAGTGAGCTTAAGAGCCAACGAACGACGGAGAACCTAAATAGAAAGTAACTAGTTACACTCTAGAAAGTAAAACGAACGGAAAGTAAAAGGTCGATAAAGAAGTGGTAAAGGAGGGGTTCGAACCCGGGACCTCGAAGTTAGTCACACAACCATTAACCAACTAAGATAGAAGGTAAATCACTACCAAAGCACCAAAGCAGAAACTAGTTAACTTGAAAGGTTTTCAAAAAAGGTACTCTTTCAGCCTCTGGAAATTACTGAAATACCCTCAATGGTAAATTGCAAAACAGTACTACACTTTCAACAAACCCCATAACAGTTCTCAGAGAAAACTTGTCTTAAAAGTTTAGTCTAGCACAGTAAAATTACCAAACTACCCTTGTATAATAATTGCAGAAAAGTCCTTTTAGTTTTCAGAAAGAAACACTTAAGCCCCACAAGTTTCAAATCAAATAAATATCAGTCCATAGATAATCAAAACTCTGCTAAACTATTTCCCGGTCAGTCAACATGGTCAACGCATAATTACAATCAGGTCCTTGAAGTTCCAGAAATTACAATTCAACCCACAGATTCCTAAAGTAGCACAATTATTCCAAATGAAAGCCCATAATCACAATCAAGCCACTGTCAGTCAGCAAGGGTCTCAAACAAATCCTAGTTGGGTCCAGTTCAGTCCAAGACCAAGGTTAGGGTTCAAGAATTCCGAACAGATTCGAGCAAGGGTAGACTAGTCAAAAAAAAAATGAAAAGAAAGAAATAAAAGGGAAAATCAGAGCTTCACCTTCGAATGAAACCGGAACTGACCAAGTCTGTGAAATCAAATCAAAACTACTGTTAATACGGATTCAAAACAAGATTCGAATCAACAGAAAAAGAACAAGTCGAAGGTAGAGAAGAATGAAAAAGGGCAAACAGAACAGGAACATAGTTCGACTTACCGGAGAAAACAGAGCAGGAACGGAGCAGAGTGGTCGTAGAACAGATCGGTGAATGGAATAGAGTTGAATCGGAGATCTCGAGTTGAATCAAAAACGGAATCGGAGCAGCTGATGTAGTGGAAAAGTAGAGCAAGGTCGGAGCAAATGATGATGATGATAGGTTCGAGATGATGCTTGTTGATGATGAAGAATGATGATAAGTGATGGCAATGGGGATTAAGTTGATGTGAGATGAGATGAAGATGTAGTTTGATGATGATGGTGAGCGAGAGGATGGAGTAAGAATGGCAGGAGGAATTTTGCTTCTCTTTGCTTTCTCAAATTTTGTGGCTGTAGGAAGAGAATGAGGGGAGGTTTAGGGTTTGAAGACTGGGCCAAGAAAGAAATGGGCCAGCAGATGGAGGCCACGAGAAATGGGCCAGGAAACACAATTCGACTTTGGGCCACAAATCAGATTTGCTAGCTAATTCAAAACGGAACGAAATGAATTACTACTACACGAGCTTTCCAAAATAGAATTCGATTGCGCGGGAAAGAAATTAAATAATTACCAAATAAAATAAATTACTCAGGTAATAATTAATTAAAATAAATAAATTTAAGGGAAATCAAATAAATTAAATTAGAAAATACGGGATGTTACACTCCACCCCCCTTAAAAGAAGTTTCGTCCTCGAAACTTAACTAGCGTAAAACTAACGAACGTGGAACGGAGAAACGAAAGTCTTCAACTTCAAACGACGGGTGAAAGAATAAACTCGCAAGTTAAAAGTTAATAAAAGTCGAATCTAGCCTAAAGGAAACGGAGCTACCTCTAACAACCAAACGCTTCCAAGTAACAAGTCCTCAATAAGCCGGTACCTAACCTTCAAATGAATCTATCCAAGCAAAAGAAGTGCAGTTCGATAAACAAACACGACTTAGAAGAGGTTTGTCCAAACGTGCGTACCATTTGCCACAGTTGCTGATAGAATCTCATGTCCAACCCCACTGTAGGTCTTCCCCTTGGTTGTTACACCATCTCTTTGGTTCTTCGAAACCGTGCCACCAGCCCGTCCTTCCTTAAACAGAGAGCGACGCCTCGGACATTCGTTCACCTTATGATCCCTGCTGCCACAGGCCACACACCAACCCTTCTTCTTCCAGCAGTTTCCTTCCTCGAGAGTTGTTCCTCCACATAAATTACACTTCATGCTAGTTGACTCTCCGTAAATATCATCGAGTTGGAGGGGTTGACTTTCCCGTTGATTGTGAGGATACTTGGATGGAGACGGACGATCCTGGCTACTCACGTGATCAAAACTTATTTTTCCAGATCGATGAGGCTCATAGCTCTCAAGCTTTCCTAAATCATCCTCCACTTCAGCAGCTCTTTCCACGGCCTTCGCGTAAGTTGACATCTCGATTCCAAACAGGTTGAACTTGATCTTAGCTTTCAACCCTGGTACAAAGTACCTCATCTTTTCCATTTCATCAATTTGGAGGTGAGGCACATACTTCAATAATCTTGTGAATTTGAGATCATACTCGGTCATCGTCATCTTCCCTTGCACCAACTTTTCAAACTCACTAATTCTTCTCTTACGGACAGAGCGGGGAACATACTTGTCCACAAATTCCTTCACAAAGTTCTTCCATGTGCGAGGTTTTCCTTCTCTCCTCCATCGTGCATCAACGGTGACCCATCAACGGCGTGCTAGTCCATCGAGTTGAAACACTGCAAGCTCCACCATTTGTGCATCATTGTTGTGCAAGATACTAAACAAATCATCGATGCCCTCAATCCACACTTCAGCTTTCCTTGAGTGGGGTGATCCTTCAAACCTTTCCGGGTGGAAACGAGTGAACCTCTCAGTTGCACACAATGTTAGAGTTTCTTGATGTGGCATAATTGACGACGCGATCGCACTTGCTACTTGGCGGGAGGCATTTGAAGTTGCGACCTTCTGCTGCATCAAGTCTTGTGCAATAGCATCATTGGCGGTGTGGTTGTTGCTGCTGGTAGCGCGAGTGTTGTTCGTTGTAGCCATCCTACCGCAGTTAGTCTAAGATCAGTAACGTAAATTAACCTTCTCGAGCGTGACTAACTAAATGCGCAAACGTGGACTAAGGCACTAACTTATGTCAATGTAGCGTGAACGAGTCAGAGACGCGTGAAAGTAAACAAAATTACCAAGGTCTAATTCTAACTAGGGGGGTCAAAAGGAAGATAGCAACTAGTCACTAAGTAAATCCTCGATTGTGTCTAACCTAGCATGCAAGGCAGTGTAAGAAAATACGGTCAGAGTTACCCCTAGGGTACGCAGCGGAATTTCAAAAAATTTCTTAATATGCAGGTTAATTGATTATGTATATGCCGTATATATTTAAACACGTCAATTAGAAGACTAACCGTTCTCCAAAAGCAAGCACAGCTTCCAAGTCTTCGTAATAATCCGGTGAATCTTCTCCTTCGTCGAAGTCGAAGATATCTGCAATACTTTGATTATCTGCAAGACAATAAAAGTTAGTTTCCAGCTCCTAGAACCTCAACCTTGGTATCCATGGATGAACAGCCTATCAGAAAGAATGCTAGGATATTCTTTGTGTGGCTAAGAAGATGGGGCGGCAATTCCTCCGGTAGGTGGCGCGCGCGTGGCTTAGGTGAGGTAGGGGGAGAGCTTTTGTTTTCTCTACGAAAGGTAGAATAATTCTCTAAGAATTTGATTCTTCAACTGAGTGAAAATCTATATCAAAATCTCTCTAATAGTCTACTATATATAGTAGTCAATAGAAGCCGAAAGCATAAGCAATTAGACTTCATAAAGGAATAAGAATCTAATTCTTATCGCACTAGGAAACCATTTTCAAGTTTAGATTCATTCCCAATCAAATTAAAACTCAATCAGGAAAATCTAACTTATCCCTTGGACTTCTAATAGAGGAAGGAGTCGAACTCCTTCCCCTACTCCGTCTCGCGCGCGCGCGTGTCCCGAGGGAGATAGGTGGGTCCCGATTTTGGGACCCACTTATAGTTCTAAGGCAATTCAAACTCCAAGTAGATTTTGCCTATGTGCATATGTTAATTCTAAATTAACATATACTTTTAAATCAAACCTCTATTATATTTCTAAAATATAATCTATAATTGTATTTATATAAAATACAATTAATTAGCCAATTCAATTAATAATTCCAAATCATTAATTGAGCCACTAAATATTATAATTAATTCCAAATTAATTATAATCCATCAATCACAATTAATTCCAAATTAATTACGATTCCATCTTCAAGGATATTCGGATAAGCTGAATCACCATATAGTGTGACCCATAGGGCCTCATTGTATTAAGCAAGTCCTAGACTAGACAAAATGGAATTCCTAGACGGTTCCATTTGCAATATTAATACATGAGGACGTTTGAGAGGTTTCTCAAAGCAAACCCTTTCGTTGCGAAGTCTGTTGCACTCAACGCGGCGATGGTAACGTCCCTTCATCTGACTGACTCGAATGTATCTAGGATCGATGAAGTGTCTATCCCAATAATACATCCACGGGCGTCTTTAGTGAGTTGCATGGTGAATCCAATATCTATTATGACCATCATAATAATATTGATACGTTGGCCAGTGGTTTTACCAATCACAACTATGAACGACTATGAGCAGTGCTCTCCTGTGCTACACATGAGAGATGAATCCTTCACAGAATCACTTATCATCCCCATTTGTATGTAGCCATAATCCTGGATCGTGTCTTAGGTCAACTGCTTATTCAGAGCTGACATCGACGGGTCCACCAAGGATATGGGGCAACAAATGTGATGATAAAGTCTTGTAAGTCCAAAGGACGACTGGCATCACTTTGACAACTTACAGGTTCCCATAGACACTTCGGTGTAGAGTATACATCGATGGGAGTGTTCGGTGGGTACTTACATTGTTCGGTAATCATCCTTCGAACAACTATGCGCAGTTATGGGAAAGTTTCTTGATTGTCCAACAATCCGTTCCGTGGCCGTGGGATCGGCTCACACTTGCTCCAACAAGTATAACCTCCACGCATACTAGTCTCAGCTGGTTCATTCAGACCCCTACATCCGAGATGAACCTCGACTAGGGAGAGTTTGGGATAGATGATAACTCACATAGCTCCCACTATCTGTATGATCGGTCATCTATCCGAGGGGACATGTTTAATATCAATACATACAGAAATAGAGATATGACAAGCTGCATGCCTGGTGTAATATAAATATGAAAGCGATACTCCATAGTCAAACAACAAACATATATTATATTACGTTGACCTGTGTAATAGTACATATATGCCCTTTATAAGGGCTGCATGCCCTTAATAAGGACTGTCTCTAGGACATATACACTATCAATCTCCCACTTGGACTAGAGCAGTCACCTTTATGCTTAATACCCACATTAGCATAATGTCTTAAGTGGAATTCCACTGATAAGACCTTGGTGAAGGATCTGCCACGTTGTCCGTGGTAGAGACACGTTCTATACTAACTTCTCCTCTATCAATAATCTCACGTATAACGTGATACTTTCTAAGTACATGTCTGTTCTTGTTTGTAGATCTAGGCTCCTTAGCTTGAGCGACGGCGCCCGTATTGTCACAATAAATCATTATTGGTTTAGGAGCAGGAACAACCCTCAATTCCTTCAAGAACTCTGACATCCAGACAGCTTCTTTCGATGCTTCTGATGCAGCAATGTACTCGACTTCTGTGGATGAGTCAACAATCGTGGCTTGCTTAGAACTCTTCCAACAGATAGCTCCTCCGTTCAATTTGAATACGTATCCTGTCTGTGACTTAAAGTCATCAGGATCTGATTCAAATCCAGCGTCGACATAACCAGACAACTTTAATTCTGGTTCTCCACCAAACACCAAGAACATCTCTTTAGTCCGTCGAAGGTACTTAAAATGTTCTTTACAGCAGTCCAGTGAGGTACTCCTGGATTTTGTTGGTGTCGACAAGTGACACTAAGCGCATATGCCACATCGGGCCTTGTGCAATTCATTGCATACATTATAGACCCTACTGCCGAAGCATAGGGCACACGACTCATTGCATTTCTTTCTTCATCAGTTTTAGGACTATCCTTAACTGATAAGACAATCCCATGCCTAGCTGGGAAAAAGCCTCTCTTTGAGTCGTCCATCTTATAACGCTTCAGTATTTTGTCGATGTATGTGGACTATGTCAATCCTAACATCCTCTTGGATCTATCTCTATAGATCTTGATCCCTAGGATGTAGTTCGCTTCACCCAAGTCCTTCATCGAGAAGGTACTTGATAACCAAACTTTAGTCTCTTCTAGCATAGAGACATTGTTTCCCATGATCAAAATGTGATCAACATAGATGATCATGAAAACGACTCCCTTGTCGCTGTGCCTAGTGTAGACACAGGGATCTTCCTTGCTTCTGATGTAGTCAAACGATTTGACAGCTTCATCAAAGCGGATATTCCAACTCCTAGACGCTTGCTTTAGCCCATAGATGGATCTTTGTAATTTGCATACAACAGTCGGCCTGGTTTTACTAATAAAACCTTCCGGTTGCACCATATAGACCTCTTCCTCAAGGTTGCCATTGAGGAAGCAGTCTTTACATCCATCTGCCAGATATCATAATCATAGTAGGCAACTATCGCAAGTAGAATTGATGGACTTCAATTTTTCTACGGTGAAAAGTTTTCATCGTAATCGATGCCATACCTTTGCGTGTAGCCTTTCGCCACA
>CM051455.1:100742641-100791789 GCA_028274465.1 Plantago ovata | reverse complement strand
AAAATACACATCATCAAACTCCCCAAACCGAACCTTTGCTTGTCCTCAAGCACAACTAAGCTAGACTCTAATGCAAATAACATGCAACACATAAAATGGAGTCCCATGGCCAAATAAAATAACTAATCTACTGAATCTATCAAATAGCATATGAACAAAAACCATATAAATCAAAGCATGAATATAGGTTGAAGAATACCTCGATTGACTTATACACATCCACATAAGCACTTATGTCAAGACAAGATAGTCTCTCGTAACATTCTCTACCTGGACCTAGTCAGTGACGATGTAATGAAGCATGCTAAGATACGAATGGTTGTCCCGTGCCTATGAAACTGAGGACTTACTGCTGTTCACCATGTTAAGACTTTCCCTCAAGAGGTCGAACCAGTACTGGCTCTCATCAAACGAAGGAGGGTTCCCTATAAAAGATAACACTCCCCTATTCTACCCATCGCTCAAGTAAAGTCTTAAGCTATTCACCACTTCCTGAATGGCAGGACGAGGGTGGTCTAGAACAGATGATACTCAAAAACAAAAGGCAAAAAATAGAAAATTACAACACGATTACGAACATTACAAGAATTGGAAAATGAGACACAACACTTTGCTAAACTGCTATTTGGCTTTCTTTTTTGGACCCTTCTTTGCTTTTTTGGGGTCTTTTCTTTTTTTCTTTTTTTCTTTCCAGTTTCTTTTTTTCTTCTTTTTCTTTTTTCCTGGAATTTTTCTTTCTTTTTTTTCGATTTTTTAGCCAGCAGTAGCATAACAAAAAGAGAAACAAAATGACTCACAACGACTTCCCCAAACCTATTCGAAAGAATAGGTTGGAGTACAAAATTTACGAGAAAGGAAAAATAAACTCACAATACGGAAATGAAAAACGAAAAACAAGTCTAATGATGGTGTAACCCCCTCCCCAAACCTATTCGGAAGAATAGGTTATAAACAAAGGATCACACAACCTCACACTACCTCCTTCCTAGGCATTTAGCAATCTCAAAGCTTGGTGAAGACTTGTTGCCTCTTAGGTACATAATTACTCGGGAAAACAACCATAAGACCTTAACATGCATCATCCTATTATAAAGGCCTTCGTAAACCGCAGTAGAGAAAACACCACTAGGTGATGTGGAGACTACCAAGCTTAACTAAGTGCAATACATAAATGTGACAAGCCAAGCGAGAAAAACCTCAAACAAATTCATAGAGATGAAGCATATGATTAATGGCATAGTTAGTTGATCTACCCAATAAAAAAGTTCAAAAATTCGGCAATAAACTCCATATAAAACATGCAAGACTATCCTAGGATGAATGTAGTGAATGCAACCTAAAAACTAAAAAAGCAGTAAACGTGCAAATGCAAATGCAAATGCAGACGAACAAAACATGCAAGGTACTATACTCAGCTTACCAATGTCAAGCTCCAAACTAACAATACTAGATCACTTAAATCCCATCCCCCCTCATGAAATTAACGCTAGTCCCTAGCAGTAAGAAAATGAGGAAATAAGATGTGATACTAGATGTTACCCCATGGTTTGGCCTCGGTCGGCTGAGTATGCTGCTTGTGAGTTATTGGGACTGCTCTGGGAGCCTTATAGGCTGTCATCATGTCTTCTGGTAGGTGGGGTAGTTCCAGTTATAGGCCGGATAGGAACAACTCCTCCATTAGTATCATCATTGCCCGTATGGCCTTCATTGTCACTACTGTCACGCACATCCTCACCAGTATAGTTGCAGTGTCGAGTAGAATCCTCAAGATTAGCCGCGGCTGTTATGGAATCCTCCATCCTGTAGCCCTCCAATAGGTTGTGAACTGTTGAAGGGGAAAGATCAGTGGTATCAGGACCTCCCCCTCCAGCGTTTTACACCCCGATGAGGTTACAGTAAGTTGCTCGGATACTCAGAAGTCTTCTACCATTTTTTTCAATGTCGACCACATTCTCTACGGTTGATCCGACCGATGTCTATATGATGCTCCCTTTAGAGGCAGTCAAGGGGTACTCCTAAGAGGGGCCGGGCACCCATGTCATTATGTTTTGGAACCAAGCTAGCGCTTCGGAACCTTCTAGCAACTGCGAACTCAAGATTGAATCCATCGCGGCTAGATTGTCCCGGTGCCTTCCAGTTCACTCGAACTTTGCAGTCCTTGTGATGGATTGCTAACGTAATAATGGTTTATGTCCCTTCGGTGGTGCATGAATAGGCATAGGAGTCCTTACTCCAGGTGTACTCTAGCTCCTCCTCTTGGATAATCCGCGACGTTGTTGCAAGAGCCCGTGGCTCGAACGCACCTCCAACGAGATCACTCTCCTTGACATGGTTGTAATCGATCCCCCCTACAATACTTCATAGTAATCATACGGGATTGCTCCTCTTCCTTGGCATGGTTCCTACAAGCAACAGTTAGTACCTCATATGACACAAAACTGACTCATGCATATGCTAGTGTAAGAATGAAACACACAAGTGATAAAATCAACAATCGAGCTCCCCAAATCCTTTATGTCTAGCCTAGCTTCTTCAACATGCAACATACCAATGTAACTACTACATTCAATACATCACATTATGCTCTTGCTAGACAACCAATAACCTAGATAACAAGGCTCAATTCATACCTTAGTAGCGAAATATTCTAGCATCATAAATCCTCATACTCAACAATTAAGCATTCTATCATCAAATCCATCATCATTACTGATGAACGCGGGTTTGTCGGGTCCCGGTTCAAGCAAATAAATTTGTTATTTAGCCAAAGGCAATTCACAACTACAACGAAAACCGTAGTGTAGCAGTAGAATGACCTCGAGTGTCGTTCTCTCAGGACTATAACTAGCTTTATCAATTTAACTAGAGAATATAAAATAGCAAACGTAATAGCAAAGGGGTTTTTCTAACAGATAATGGAGATTGGTGATAGTATGATCCTTCAAAGCATAACGGGTCAATAATCATGCGTAAATTCCTCGGTCTTGCATGGAGATCTTTGATCAATCTAATGTCCTGTTGCAATTATTAAGCACTACGAAGATAATGATACTGACAAGTCAAGCACTATTGTCCAATTGTGTTCCGTAATTATTCAACACTACGAAGATAAACAAGCGCATAGGTCGACGAGGGTCCAATTGTGCATAATAATTAATACAACATACGAGAATTTAGGTTGAGCCTGATCAACGAAATAAAGCAATACCAGGGAGTATAATGCGCGATAGAGCCATTAGCATGATTATCTTCCCTTCGCTAAGAATTCACATACTACCACCAACGATAAGTTTAGCTACTCATAATAGGCATGCAATCAACAGAAATCATAGAAGAAAACATGTTGAAAGATATATTAAAATAAGTACAATAAACTGTAAGATACAATGTTACCGAAGGTTGTCAATCTCTGAAGAATTGCAATCCTACAAGCTTCAATCTGCTATGAAAAAGTGTCCCCTAAGCTACGAACCCCCAGAACAGGCTCTGGGAAGTCCCTACCTAAAACTACAGAGGAAGGTGAGAGAATAGGTCTGGAAAAGTATGATTTTCGGAGAAAAACTGAGCAACTATATATAGGCTACGAAATAGTGTGGGGCGGTTCGCCCCACACACCGGGCGGTTCGCCCGGTGTGGGGCGATTCGCCCCACATCCCGGGCGGTTCGCCCGGGAGAAAATCTCGCGGAATTCCGCGTTTTCGACGCGTTTTTGGATTTCTTCTCCTTTTCGGACTCGGTTTCTGACTTCTAGTGGCCTTCTAACCTCCAGATTCGACCCCTAGACTCCAAATCCTTTCCGGAAATCTTCAGATACTCCAAATAGGCTTCTAGAACACCAATTCCTTGTCAACTTCAATATAATTGCCCGGAAATCCTCGATTTTCAACCAAAACCTGTAAAAATAAAATCTAAAGGGAAACGTGACACTATTCTAATAAAATGTACTAAAATATAGCTAAATTAACATAGAGGATAGCTAAAATAGGTGAAAAAGACTCAAATGAAAGTGTAAAATACACATTCATCAATTACATCAATAAACACAATCATATGCAAGAAATCAAAGATAAAGATATATTGCATAACAAGATATATTATCTAGTAGCAAAATTCCCAAATCAACAATCCAAGCATAATTAAGCATGCAATTGATAGTAAATAATGCTTCTAATCACACAAACAACCTACCCATGCATCATATAAGCATAATTGAAGCTCAAATTAGAAAACCCCCAAATTTTAAAATTAGGGTTCATAAGAAGATACCTCTGATCTGAAAAACTAATGCACTAGGGTGAAATCTGTTCGGATGAAAAGATAGATCATGTAATAGGCTTCGTTTGAAGCTAAAGAACACTAAATTTGGTGAAGAAATGAAGAAGTTATGAAGATTTGAAGGTATTTTCGTAATTCTCGGTTTTTGGGGAGAAGAAGGTGGAGAGAATGAACAAAATGAGCTGAAAAAGGGGAGATCCGCATTTTTGACCATCAGGGACTGTGGGGCGAGTCGCCCCAGGTGCGGGGCGAGTCGCCCCCACTCCCTGATGCGGGGAGACGAAATCTCCGACAAAAACGCGGTTTTTAATCCCCGAACCATTTTTTCTCATAAAACCACTCGAAAATTATCACTCTAACATAAGCACATACGACACAGAGATGAACAAATTCACATATGAAAAGCAAATAGTTCAAGAATGAACGCATGCAATAAAGCGGTAAAGAAAGCGATAAAAACTCCTGGGTTGCCTCCCGGATAGCGCCATTGTTTAAAGTCTTTGACTCGACTCCTGTCTGCGCCTTGCTCTTCTTTCTGCCGGTATCCTCTATTTCCTCTAGCTCACGTCTTTGAAGTAGTCGCCTTCTTTGGTGGTAGACTCTGTCGATCTCAGCAATTGAATCAGCAAGCGGTGTTCCCCTAGATCGTGTATGTGGCATACACTATCTGTAACAGACTAGGAAAGCAGTATCAAAGAGAGATTAAAAAGAAAACTAAAACTACTAGAATTAGGAATTGAATGCTGAAAATATAAACAAATTAAACAGAAAAAAGGAGTATAGTCCCCGGCAACGGCGCCAATTTGATGATACGCGCGATTCTCAGTTCCGGATCAATCAAATAAATTGTTATTTAGCCAAAGGCAATTCAAAACTACAACGAAAACCGTAGTGTAGCAGTAGAATGACCTCGAGTGTCGTTCTCTAAGGACTATAACTAGCTTTATCTAATTTAATTATAGAATATAAAACAACAGACGGTATAGCAAAGGTTTTTCTAACAGATAATGGAGATTGGTGATAGTATGGTCCTTCAAAGCATAACGGGTTAATAATCATGCGTAAATTCCTCGGTCTTGCATGGAGATCTTTGATCAATAACTGTCCTGTTGTAATTATCAAACACTACGAAGGTATAGATACTGATAGGTCAAACACTATTGTCCAATTGTGTTCCGTAATTATTCAACACTACGAAGATATAGATATGCATAGGTCAACACTATGGTCCAATTGTGTGCAATAATTAATCAACATACGAAGATATAGGTTCCGCTATATCAAAGAAATAAAGCAATAACACGGAGTATAATACGCGATATAGCCATTAGCATAATTATCAACCCTTCGCTAAGAATTCACATACTATCACCAACGATAAGTTTAGCTACTCATAGTTGTCATGCAATCAACAGAAATCATAGAAGAAAACATGTTGAAAGATATATAAAAATAAGTAGAATAAACTGTAAGATACAATGTTACCGAAGGTTGTCAGTCTCCGAAGAATCGCGATCTTAGAAGCTCAAAACTGTTATGAAAAAGTGTCTCCTAAGCTACGAACCTGTGAATAAGAAAGAACATATGCTGCAAGACCACAGTAGTGAGTAGTGTAAGAAATATCAGGCGGATCAGGTGGATCAGATATGGCTTGCAACACGTGTTGCTTGCCATCCACTTCAATAGTGCAAGTTCTTTGGTAGATGTCCATCACGGAGCGTAGCTTAGTCAAGAACGTTCGCCCCAAGAGAATGACATCCCCCGTCCCAGGTGCAGACGTCGGCATAACTACAAAATTGGTGTATACAGAAGCTTCACCAATCTTGACCAACACATTTTTCACAACGCCTTCGGGTCTCAAAAAGGATCCATCCGCCAGTTGCACAATAGCCTTATGCACAGATAGTTTTCCAAGGCTACTCTTCTCGAACACATTCAAAGGGAGCACATTAGAGTAGGATCCCGTGTCTAGTGTGGCACGGACATCTTCAAGTTCCCCAATCCCGACCTTAACATCGAAACTTTGAGGGAGAGGCTCGGGATCCTCTTGCTCCTCTTCGTTAGCACCAAGGTCCTTCTCTTCTTCCTCAGCCTGTGGGAGCCTTTCCCCCTCGCAACTCTCGCACTTAGCAACCTTCTTGATGGTGATTTCAACAGGTAGATCACCCACCAAGGTAATGGACATCGACTTCTCAGTGTTGCTAGGCAGCTTGCCTTGCTCCCTACTTGCTCCTCGGTCGATCAACTCTTGCATCTTTTGATGGGCAAGCCTAGTGCTCTCTTCCAACCTATCAAGCCTCGCTCTAGTCTTCTCAGAATCTTCTTCATAACGTTTGAGAAAACTTTGGGTGTGATCAACCATCTTTTGCAAGTTCTCCATCAGTTGAGCCGACTTTGACTTCGGTGGCTCTTTCGGAGCGGGGTTTTCGCAGTGGTCATTACCATAGTTAAGCCGACTACGGTCTTGGTTGGGGCCATAAGTTTGGCTAGCTGTTGCATATCCTTGATTGTTTCGGAATCCTCTTCTCCAAAATCCACCTCGAGGATTCCTACCGTCTTGTCCGTAGCTAGCTTCTTGAGTACCAAACTCCGTAGCAAAGGCTTCCTCTTCGCCTCCTTGAGCCCAGTTGCCATCATCATACGCAAGCTCCGATCTACACATATGAGCCCCATGCCCGTAGTTCTTGCATATTCGGCAAACTTCGTTCGAAACAGTCGTTCCAGTGGCGCTCTTGAGGACTTGCTTCAATTCGTTGGTAAAGCACTCGAATTGATCCCCATTCCCCCTATACATAGGGGCTTCTTGAGTTTGTGGAGCTTCAGGTCCACGTCTCCTAACCATCGCTCTTGGGTCCTTGAACTACGAACCCTTTGCAAGCCTTTCGAAAACTGCCCAGACGGCTTCTGCGGTTTCCTCCCAAATATTGCCTCGGCATTGGAAATCCACCACTTGTTGGTTCTCGAAGGTTAGTCCATTGTAGAAGTGTTGGACTAGGTCAGAAAGTTCAAAACCATGGTGAGGGCACTTGTTTGTGAGATCTTGGAACCTCTCAAACGCGGTGTAGATGGTCTCATCATAGTCTTGCTTGAATCCAGTGATTTGCGCCTTTAGCACGGTAGTCAAGGTGTGAGGGAAGTATTTTCCATGAAAGCTGAAAAAACCCTCTCCCAAGTGTCCAGCGAGCCTGCTGGTAGAGAACTCAACCATGACTTGGCTCTGTCGCCAAGTCCCATAGAAAAACCTTCATCCTCAACTCATCCGTTGTTATTTCAGCTCCGGGTCGTGGGAGTTGGTTGATGAAATCATCGATATCGTGCAAGTACCCCATCACATCTTCCCTTGCTAAGCCATAGAACCTCGGAAGTTGTTGGAATGCGTGGTTCTTGATTTCCAAATCTCGAGTTGCAGACGAAAGAACAATCGCCGGTCCCCTCATACGATCCTTGGAGGGTTGAACCCATGCTTTCAGTGGTCTAGCTTCTGCCATTCCGTCGATTTCCTTGAAAAGACTGTGTAGAGATTCAGAGAAATCGGTATCCTCTATTTCCTCTAGCTCACGCCTTTGAAGTAGTCGCCTTCTTTGGTGGTAGACTCTGTCCATCTCAGCAATTGAATCAGCAAGCGGTGTTCCCCTAGATCGTGTATGTGGCATACATTGTCTGTAACAGACTAGGAAAGCAGTATCAGAGAGAGATTAAAAAAAAACTAAAACTACTAGAATTAGGAATTGAATGCTGAAAATATAAACAAATTAAACAGAAAAAAGGAGTATAGTCCCCGGCAACGGCGCCAATTTGATGATACGCGGGATTGTCATTTCCGGATCAAGCAAATAAATTTGTTATTTAGCCAAAGGAAATTCACAACTACAACGAAAACCGTAGTGTAGCAGTAGAATGACCTCGAGTGTCGTTCTCTAAGGACTATAACTAGCTTTATCTAATTTAATTAAAGAATATAAAAACAGCAGACGGTATAGCAAAGGTTTTTCTAACAGATAATGGAGATTGGTGATAGTATGGTCCTTCAAAGCATAACGGGTTAATAATCATGCGTAAATTCCTCGGTTTTGCATAGAGATCTTTGATCAATAAATTGTCCTGTTGTAATTATCACACACTACGAAGATAAAGATTCTGATAAGTCAAGCACTATTGTCCAATTGTGTTCCATAATTATTCAACACTACGAAGATACAGATATGCATAGGTCGACTAGGGTCCAATTGTGTGCAATAATTAATCAACATACGAAGATATAGATTCCGCTCGATCAAAGAAATAAAGCAATAACACGGAGTATAATGTGCTATATAGCCATTAGCATAATTAGCAACCCTTCGCTAAGAATTCACATACTATCACCAACGATAAGTTTAGCTACTCATAAATGTCATGCAATCAACAGAAATCATAGAAGAAAACATGTTGAAAGATATATAAAAATAAGTAGAAAAACTGTAAGATACAATGTTACCGAAGGTTGTCAGTCTCCGAAGAATCGCGATCTTACAAGCTCCAAACTGCTATGAAAAAGTATCTCCTAAGCTATGAACCCCCGGAACAGGCTCTGGGAAGTTCCTACCTAAAACTACAGAGAAAGTTGAGAGAATAGGTCTGGAAAAGTATGAAATTCCGAGAAAAACTGAGCAACTATATATAGGCTTCGAATTTGTGTGGGGCGAAGGGCCCCACACACCGGGCGATTCGCCTGGTGTGGGGCGATTCGCCCGGGAGTAAAATTCCGGGATTTCCGCGTTTTTCGACGTGTTTTTGGATTTCTTCCTCTTTTCGGACTCGGTTTCTGCCCTTCTAGTGGCCTTCTAACCTCCAGATTCGACCCCTAGACTCCAAATCCTATCCGGAAACCTTCAGATACTCCAAATAGGCTTCTGGAACACCAATTCCTTGTCAACTTCAATATAATTGCCCTGAAATCCTCGTTTTTCAAACAAAACCTGTAAAATAAAAACTAAAGGGAAACGTGACACTATTCTAATAAAATGCACTAAAATATAGCTAAATTAACATAGAGGATAGCTAAAATAGGTGAAAAAGACTCAAATGAAAGTGTAAAATACACATTCATCAACCCAATAGGTCTAACCCCTTGGGGCAAGTCTACCAAGTTCCAAACTTGGTTCAGGTACATGGGGTCCATTTCCAATTCCATGGCCTCTTGCCGTTTGTCTGAGTCAATTATTGCCTCTTTGTAGGTCTCGGAATCTTCCCGATCTGATAAGCCGACATCAAGTTCACTGATGTCTTCTATCATAAAGCTTTGCTTCTGATGTCCTTTTAGGATCCTCTTCGACCTACGGAGCTCGACTGGTTCTGGTGCTTTTCTTTTCTGGCTTCGTGTAACACGAACATTATCAGTGGGCACTGATGCAGCTGGTCGCGCCCCGCGACCCTGTTCCCTAGCGGGAGGCTGCTCTTGTGCAACTTGTTGCACATGTTGGTTGACAGCGGGTTCTATTGGTGTGGTTTCAACTGTTGATCTAATCACAGGACTCCCACTGACTATGACATGCCTAGCAAGTGTCATATCATTACCCTTGTCTGCTTCGAAAGCTCCCACTGAACTTGAGTCCAAATCAGAAGATTTAGAGAACTCATGTTCGCGCGTGTCAAAGTCTTGAATTTCTTCAAGTTCTATCATGTCATCTAACCTCTCTTCTTCGAGGTATTCTGCCTCTAAAAACTTGACGTTTCTAGATACTATCACCTTGTGATCTTCTGCATGATAGAATTCATAGCCTCTCGTCTAACGAGGATAGCCTATGAAATATACTTTGACACCCTTGGCATCTAACTTATCAGTGAGCATCAGTTTGACTATCGCAAGACAGCCCCAAGGTCTAAGATAGCCCAGTGAGGGCTTCTTTCCCTTCCATAACTCATAAGGAGTTTTCTCCACTGATTTAGATGGTACACGGTTCAGAATGTAGATTGCAGTTTGTAGTGCATATCCCCATAGATGTTTTGGAAGAGTCGAGAATCCAATCATTGATCTCACCATGTCTAACAGGGTTCGATTCCTTCTCTCAGACACACCATTTAACTATGGTGTTCCAGGAGGAGTCCATTGCGATTGAATTCCATTTTCCTTCAAGTAGTCGATAAATTCATCACTAAGGTATTCACCTCCTCGATCTGATCGAAGAGTGACTATCCTTAGGTTCAATTCATTCTCGACCTCATTCCTAAACTCCTTGAATTCCCAAAGGTCTCGGATTTATTCGTCATAAGATAAATATATCCATACCTTGAGAAACCGTCAGTAAAGGTAATGAAGTAAGGATAAACCCCCACGCGCATGGACTTTAAAAGGTCCACATACATCGGTATGTATGAGCTCTACGCAGCGAGTGGCACGAACACCTTGTCCAACAAAAGGTTTGTTCGCCATCTTACTCTTAACAAATGATTCGCATGTACCATATGATTCAAAATCAAATGATTCTAAGTAGTCCAACTTCCTTAGTCTTTGAATCCGTGTTTCATTGATATGGCCTAGCCGACAATGCCATAGATAAGATGGATTATTCTTCCTACTTGAAGACGGTTGTTTGTTATGTATTTGAAATAAAGGTAGACTACTTTGCAAAATATATAAACCATTCATTAAGCGAGCTTTTCCATGATACTGGTCATTTAATGAAAAATAACAAGTATTATTAGGAAAACCCAAATTGTCCAATAATGGAATGGAAATAATATTTCTGACAATGGATGGAACAAAATAAACGTTATCAAGTTCTAAACATTGTCCAGATGGTAAATCTATCTTGCAGCGTCCAACGCGTTTGGCTTCGACTGGATTGTCGTTCCCAACATGCAAGTCGATTTCACCTTGCTTGACTAGCCTGTGTTCAATGGGCCCCTCCACATTATTACAAATGTGCGAGCCACAGGCTGTATCTAATACCCAACCATTGGAGTCAAAAGTAGCCATGTTCATTTCAATAACAAACATACGTGAGCTAGAAGCCGGCGGCTTCTTAGCTTGATCTGCCCTTAGCTTAGGGCAATCTTTCTTCCAATGCCCTTTTTGCTTACAGAAAAGACATTCATATGTGTGTACCGTTCCGCTCCTCTTGAACTTCCTTTTCTGGTTCAGACGCTTAGGCTTATCACTCGAAGTGTTAGCCTTGGCTCCCGACTTTCCCTTACCCTTAACACCTTTGTTTCTCGATTTTGGGTTAGGCGGTTGCCCAACATACATGATCGACTTTTCTTTCTTAGGAAGAGTTTGATCATATGTCTTCAGCAGATTATGGAGTTCGGGCAGTGTTACGTCCTTCGCATTCGTGGTGGTTAACGATGAACTGCGAATACGAACTCGGCAATGATTGAAGGACAAAGATCACCATGATCTTATTCTCATCTTGAGAACATGTTCAGACATGTTCCCTCCTTCATTGAGCTTGCATCTGTGTATCTCTTTGATCAAATCAAATTCAACACTTCTGGCTGTCGTCTTAAAGAGCGACTCAAGATGCTTCAGCATCTCATACGGCAACATGCTATCATGTTGCCTCTGCAGCTCATTGCTCATTGTCGCCAGCATAATACACTGCGCGGATCTAGCATCCTCATGATGCTTATCAGACTTTGCCTTGTTGGCTTGATTCCAAATCAGCAACTTGATCGACAGTCTGATTCTCGGGACACACAGGATTAGCCTCGTCCAAGACGTACTCAATCCTTTCGTACCTCAGCACCAAACATATATTCCTGATCCTATCTAGGAAGTTTGGTCCGGTCAAAATTTGCTTCTCTAAGACAGCACGGAGCGAGATACTCGCCATTTCGGTTTTCCAGGAGAAATAGTATAGAACAAAAATAATAAATCAATTATTGAAATACTATTTCTAAATACACAGTCAACATAACTAAACAACAAGGTCCTTTAGCTGTTTAGCTCCCACTATTTTCACATATGCTTGCCCCCAAAATAAACATACGGGTAATGTCCAACAAGTTACCGTAGTGGCCAAGATCCAAATCCATACTATGCTACACTCCAACGGGGGCTGGTCGCATAGCATAATATGACCGGTAGGACTATCCAATTGCGTCACGCAACTCTTGGTTGTTAAATCTAATTTAACCCGATGCTCTACATATTATACCTATCGAGGTCGCTAGATACAATACGCAGTAAGTTACAACCATAGGCTTACTCTAATCTGACGATCACTGCTAGTCTGTAAGACGAGGTCGCCAATACAAGAAAACGCAATGAATGTTCAGAATTACAGCACCCTATGGAAAGCATCTCAGAAATACATACATATATATATTTCTGCACTTATATTGGTTGGGGCTTGTAGCTTGAGGGTTGCTATCAGTCATCTACAAACAAATAAGGGCGCCGCCTACCCATCATGCATGAGCGGTCTACACGTAATGGATGTCGCCTATCCATTCTAGTTCTAAACGCGGTCAAGCACATAATGGGTGCCGCCTACCCATACATAAAATATGCGGTCCGACATATAAGAGGGCGCCGCCTACCCTCGCATGCATAGCGGTCGAACGGAAAGTAAAATACATGGTATTTAAACATGCATTGTCAAACAATAGCATATCGAGAAAACAAAACAAGTAGTAGCCTATGTGGATGCCAAATGACTTCATAATTTCATCATGAAAATTATAATCCCATACTTATAATCTCTATGAAATAATTGAAAATTTGGACTAGATTGAAAAATCGAAAATTCTATTGACCAAGTAGCAATTTTTGAAAACTCGAAGGATTTAATTGTAATTTTTGAAACCTTGGAGGTGTTAAATCTAAAATTCAAAAGTAGGACTAATTTGCAATAAACAATAAATTGATAAATTACAAATAAGCCCTTTAACTTTATACTAATTAAATTTAACCCCTCTAATTAAAAACAATTACAATTAAATCATATTTATATTCCAAATATAAAATTCAATCCTCAAAATTTTCAAAAATTCGAATTTGGGTCCAACCTGAAAATATATATATATATATATATATATATATATATATATATATATATATATATATATATATATATATATATATATATATATATATATATATATATATATATATAAAAATACGAGACGGGACTTGGTCCCGTCCCCTACCGTGCCTGCGGCCCGGGTCGCGCAGGCGGCCGGTCGATTTATATATATATCTTTAAATGTTTTTTTTTTTTAAATATAAATTCTAAATTTATATAAAAAACAAAACTTTGAAAATCGAATTAATCATAGAATCAATTGCATCCACATAAACTACAAAATCATACAACATATATACGTATATACGTAATCAATTAACCTCGCTCTGATACCACTGTAAGAAAATACGGTCAGAGTTACCCCTAGGGTACGCAGCGGAATTTCAAAAAATTTCTTAACATGCAGGTTAATTGATTATGTATATGCCGTATATATTTAAACACGTCAATTAGAAGACTAACCGTTCTCCAAAAGCAAGCACAACTTCCAAGTCTTCGTAATAATCCGGTGAATCTTCTCCTTCGTCGAAGTCGAAAATATCTGCAATACTTTGATTATCTGCAAGACAATAAATGTTAGTTTCTAGCTCCTAGAACCTCAACCTTGGTATCCACGGAAGAACAACCTATCAGAAAGAATGCTAGGATATTCTTTGTGTGGCCAAGAAGATGGGGCGGCGATTCCTCCGGTAGGTGGCGCGCGCGTGACTTAGGTAAGGTGGGGGGAGAGCTTTTGTTTTCTCTAAGAAAGGTAGAATACGTCTCTAAGAATTTGATTCTTCAACTGTGTGAAAATCTATGTCAAAAGCTCTCTAATAGTCTACTATATATAGTAGTCAATAGAAGTCTAAAGCATAAGCAATTAGACTTCATAAAGGAATAAGAATCTAATTCTTATCGCACTAGGAAACCATTTTCAAGTCTAGATTCATTCCCAATCAAATTAAAACTCAATCAGGAAAATCTAACTTATCCCTTGGACTTCTAATAGAGGAAGGAGTCGAACTCCTTCCCCTACTCCGTCTCGCGCGCGTGCGTTTCCCAAGGGAGATAGGTGGGTCCCGATTTTGGGACCCACTTATAGTTCTAAGGCAATTCAAACTCCAAGTAGATTTTGGCTATGTGCATATGTTAATTCTAAATTAACATATCCTTTCAAATCAAACCTCTATTATATTTCTAAAATATAATCTTTAATTGTATTTATATAAAATACAATTAATTAGCCAATTCAATTAATAATTCCAAATCATTGAGCCACTAAATATTATAATTAATTTCAAATTAATTATAATCCATCAATCACAATTAATTCCAAATTAATTGCGATTCCATCTTCAAGGATATTCGGATAAGCTGAATCACCACATAGTGTGACCCATAGGGTCTCATTGTGTTAAGCAAGTCCTAGACTAGGCAAAATGGAATTCCTAGACGGTTCCATTTGCAATATTAATACATGAGGACGTTTGAGAGGTTTCTCAAAGAAAACCCTTTCGTTGCGAAGTCTGTTGCGCTCAACGCGGCGATGGTAACGTCCCTTCATCTGACTGACTCGAATGTATCTAAGATCGATGAAGTGTCTATCCCAATAATACATCCACGGGCGTCTTCAGTGAGTTGCATGGTGAATCCAATATCTATTATGACCATCATAATAATATTGATACGCTGGCCAGCGGCTTTACCAATCACAACTATGAACGACTATGAGCAGTGCTCTCCTATGCTACACATGAGAGATGAATCCTTCACAGAATCACTTATGATCCCCATTTGTATGTAGCCATAATCCTGGATCGTGTCTTAGGTCAACTGCTTATTCAGAGCTGACATCGACGGATCCACCAAGGATATGGGGCAACAAATGTGATGATAAAGTCCTGTAAGTCCATAGGACGACTAGCATCACTTCGACAACTTATCGGTTCCCATAGACACTTCGGTGTTGAGTATACATCGATGGGAGTGTCTGGTGGGTACTTCCATTGTTCTGTAATCATCCTTCGAACAACTACGCGCAGTTATGGGAACGTTTCTTGATTGTCCAACAATCCGTTCCGTGGCCGTGGGATCGGCTCAGACTTGCTCCAACAAGTATAACCTCCACGCATACTAGTCTCAGCTGGTTCATTCAGACCCCTACATCCGAGATGAACCTCGACTAGGGAGAGTTTGGGATTGATGATAACTCACATAGCTCCCACTATCTGTGTGATCGGTCATCTATCCGAGGGGACATGTTTAATATCAATACAGACAGAAATAGAGATATGACATGCTGCATGCCTGGTGTAATATAAATATGAAAGCGATACTCCATAGTCAAACAACAAACATATATTATATTACGTTGACCTGTGTAATAGTACATATATGCCCTTTATAAGGGCTGCATGCCCTTAATAAGGACTGTCCCTAGGACATATACACTATCAGGCAGACATAAATTGAAGAAGCAATGATAAAGCATAAGTAGCAAATTCATATGTTGTAGAAAAGATTCATAAACATTAAGAATGCAATAAAAGCGTTCTCTCATAAAGTGATCAGTCATTTGAGCTCGGTTAACACGAATCACTCAAACAGTCGGCCGCCTGCCAGTGATTTATGTCGACTTTGGTTAAACAATAGATTACTGTATGACAGAACCAAGCATGATCATGTATGAACTTCAACAAGTTAAATAAATGCATATATAAGTGTTTAAACCTTAAAACATGCATCAAATGACATTATAGTACATACTTTTAAACAAATACTCATGCATTTAGATGAAATAATATAATCGGCTTAACGAAACTGAATGAAGTAGCAATAGTAAGCTGGTGAACTTAGTAGAAGTTAAACAGGATGAACAAGAAGGCAGTTTTGGAGGACAAAACAGTTGACGTGCAAACGGAACAGCTCAGAGTTAGTGCGGAAGACTAAACGGCATAAGAGATAGAAAAATAACAACTCAACCTATATCCAGCGACTCGGACCCTCACACACACACCATAGAACAGAAGATCCTATCCTAGCAAGCCTGAGTTTGAACTCAAGCTCTGATACCATCTGTAACGGTATCGGTTTTAAAAAAAAACAAATAAATTTCTTGAAAAGAGAAAATCCAAAATAATTTTAAAAGTAACGGTCGGCAATAAATGCCATAAAAATATTTGGCGCCATAGCGCTAACAAAATCAAGTAAAAACCAACGGTAACTTAGAAGTCAAAAGAACGACTAGTGAAGAAAGTAAAGTTTCATCTTCTTATTTTAAAAACAAATCCCCAAAGACATCCCAGACTCTTCTCTCAGTCGCTGGCATCCTACTCGCGTGCATCCTCAGTAGTATATGAAAGGAAGGAATTTTTGAAAACAAAGAGAGCGTGAGATAAAGGATCTCAGTGAGGTTCTAAGTTAACAAACAGAAAGTAAACAGTTTTGAAATCAAAATCATTTGCAGCAGATAAATAACGAACACAACAGATAACATAATAGAAAGATAGAACAGATAAGTCGAAGTCCGTTGGTGCAGCCCGCCTTGTTACTCCTACTCTCAGATTGCCCTTATAGCTCCCTCCAGAGGGTATACAACTCCGGACAGAAACAGAAACCCCCGTGTACTTTGGGGAAACGGAACCTACGACCCTAATAGACCTCAGCGACTTCTGCCTCGCGCCTAAAAGGGATTAGACTAGGCAATAACCAAGCAAACCCGATAGTCCTCTACTACCCAAGCCTACCTAATTACGACCTAATCGACCGGTCACACAGAAACAGACAGAACAGATACAGATACAGAACAAACAGATAATAATAATCAGATCTCGAAACATCGAGAAGTGTTCCTGCAGAAGAGTTAATCCAGAACAGAGTAGCAACAAACAAAGATAAGTAAATAGCCATACTTAGGACTTAGTTACTTTTACGCGGAAGCATACGGTATAACAGAATATATAGTAATAGATACCGATTGTCACATAGCCTTTCAGTTTTTAGCAAATAGATAAGTTTTGGGGTGAACACTCACCTCAACTTGAAAGCAAAAGTCTTCAACGGGCAGTGAGCTTAAGAGCCAACGAACGACGGAGAACCTAAATAGAAAGTAACTAGTTACACTCTAGAAGTCGAACGAACAGAAAGTAAAAGGTCGGTAAAGAAGTGGTAAAGGAGAGGTTCGAACTCGGGACCTCTAAGTTAGTCACACGACCCTTAACCAACTAAGCTAGAAGGTAAATCACTACCAAAGCACCAAAGCAGAAACTAGTTAACTTGAAACGTTTTCAAAAAAGGTACTCTTTCAGCCTCTGGAAATTACTGAAATATCCTCAGTGGTAAATTGCAAAACAGTACTACACTTTCAACAAACCCCATAACAGTCCTTAGAGAAAACTTGTCTTAACAGTTTAGTCTAGCACAGTAAAATTACCAAACTACCCTCGTACAATAATTGCAGAAAAGTCCTTTTAGTTTTCAGAAAGAAACACTTAAGCCCCACAAGTTTCAAATCAAATAAATATCAGTCCATAGATAATCAAAACTCTGCTAAACTAGTTCCCCGTCAGTCAACATGGTCAACGCATAATTACAATCAGGTCCTTGAAGTTCCCGAAATTACAATTCAACCCACAGATTCCTAAAGTAGCACAATTAGTCCAAATGAAAGCCCATAATCACAATCAAGCCACTGTCAGTCAGCAAGGGTCTCAAACAAATCCTAGTTGGGTCCAGTTCAGTCCAAGACCAAGGTTAGGTTTCAAGAATTCCGAACAGATTCGAGCAGGGGTAGACTAGTCAAAAAAAATGAAAAGAAAGAAATAAAAGGGAAAATCAAAGCTTCACCTTCGAATGAAACCGGAACTGACCAATTCTGTGAAATCAAATCAAAACTACTGTTAATACGGATTCAAAACAAGATTCGAATCAACAGAAAAGAACAAGTCGAAGGTAGAGAAGAATGAAAAAGGGCGAACAGAACAGGAACATAGTTCGAATTGTAAGAAAATACGGTCAGAGTTACCCCTAGGGTACGCAGCGGAATTTCAAAAATTTTCTTAACATACAGGTTAATTGATTATGTATATGTCGTATATATGTAAACACGTCAATTAGAAGACTAACCTTACTTCCAAAGCAGCTTCCAAGTCTTCGTAATAATCTGGTGTATCTTCTCCTTCGTCGAAGTCGAAGATATCTACAATACTCTGATTATCTGCAAGACAATAAGAGTTAGTTTCCAGCTCCTAGAACCTCAACCTTGGTATCCACGGATGAACAGCCTATCGGAAGAATGCTAGGATATTCTTTGTGTGACCAAGAAGACGAGGCGGCGATTCCTCCGGCAAGGTGGCGCGCGCGTCGGCTATGTAGAGGAGGGGAGAGTTTTATTTTCTCTAAGAAAACTGGGTATTCAACTGTGTGAATGTCTATGCCAAAAACTCTCTAATAGTCTATTATATATAGTAGTCAATAGAAGCCTAAATCATAAGCAATTAGACTTCGTAAAGGAATAAGAATCTAATTCTTATCGCACTAGAAAACCAATATCAAGTCTAGATTCATTCCCAATCAAATTAAAACTCAATCAGAAAAATCTAACTTATCCCTTGGACTTCTAATAGAGGAAGGAGTCGAACTCCTTCCCCTATCCCATCTACGCGCGCGCGCGCTCTCCCAGGGATTACAGGTGGGTCCCGATTTTGGGACCCACTTATAGTTCTAAGGCAATTCAAACTCCAAGTAGATTTTGCCCATGTGCATATGTTAATTCTAAATTAACATATCCTTTCAAATCAAACCTCTATTATATTTTCAAAATATAATCTTTAATTGTATTTACATAAAATACAATTAATTAGCCAATTCAATTAATAATTCCAAATCCTTAATTAATTGAGCCACTAAATACTATAATTAATTCCAAATTAATTATAATCCATCAGTCACAATTAATTCCAAATTAATTGCGATTCCATCTTCAAGGATATTCTGATAAGCTGAATCACCACATAGTGTGACCCGTAGGGCCTCATTGTATTAAGTAAGTCCTAGACTAGGCAAACTGGAATTCCTAGACGGTTCCATTTGCAATATTAATACATGAGGACGTTTGAGAGGTTTCTCAAAGCAAACCCCTTCGTTGCGAAGTCTGTTGCGCTCAACGCGGCGATGGTAACGTCCCTTCATCTGACTGACTCGAATGCATCTAGGATCGATGATGTGTCTATCCCAATAATACATCCACGGGCGTCTCAGGGAGTTTCTTGGTTACTAAGATATACTTATGACCATCATAATATATTGATGCACTAGCCAGTGACTTTACCAACACAACTATGAAGACTATGAGCAGTACTCTCCTGTGCTACACATGAGAGATGAATCCTTCACAGAAACACTTATCATCCCCATTTGTATGTAGCCATAATCCTGGATCGTGTCTTAGGTCAACTGCTTATTCAGAGCTGACATCGACGGGTCCACCAAGGATATGGGGCAACAAATGTGATGATAAAGTCCTGTAAGTCCAAAGGACGACTGGCATCACTTCGACAACTTACCGGTTTCCATAGACACTTCGGTGTAGAGTATACATCGATGGGAGTATCCGGTGGGTACTTCCATTGTTCGATAATCATCCTTCGAACAACTATGTGCAGTTATGGGAACGTTTCTCGATTGTCCAACAATCCGTTCCGTGGCCGTGGAATCGGCTCACACTTGCTCCAACAAGTATAACCTCCACGCATACTAGTCTCATCTGGTTCATTCAGACCCCTACATACGAGATGAACCTCGACTAGGGAGAGTTTGGGATAGATGATAACTCACATAGCTCCCACTATCTGTGTGATCGGTCATCTATCCGAGGGGACATGTTTAATATCAATACAGACAGAAATAGAGATATGACATGCTGCATGCCTGGTGTAATATAAATATGAAAGCGATACTCAATAGTAAAACAACAAACATATATTATATTACGTTGACCTGTGTAATAGTACATATATGCCCTCTATAAGGGCTCCATGCCCTTAATAAGGACTGTCTCTAGGACATATACACTGTCAATCTCCCACTTGGACTAGAGCCAGTCACCTTTATGCCTAATACCCATATTAGCATAATATCTTAAGTGGACTTCCACTGATAAGACCTTGGTGAAAGGATCTGCCACGTTGTCCGTGGTAGAGACACGTTCTATACTAACTTCTCCTCTATCAATAATCTCACGTATAACGTGATACTTTCTAAGTACATGTATGTTCTTGTTTGTAGATCTAGGCTCCTTAGCTTGAGCGACGGCGCCCGTATTGTCACAATAAATTGTTATTGGATTAGGAGCAGGAACAACCCTCAATTCCTTCAAGAACTCTGACATCCAGACAGCTTTTTTCGATGCTTCTGATGCAGCAATGTACTCGGCTTCTGTGGATGAGTCAACAATCGTGGCTTGCTTAGAACTCTTCCAACAGATAGCTCCTCCGTTCAATTTGAATACGTATCCTGTCTGTAACTTAAAGTCATCAGGATCTGATTCAAATCCAGCGTCGACATAACAAGACAACTTTAATTCTGGTTCTCCACCAAACACCAAGAAAATCTCTTTAGTCCGTCGAAGGTACTTAAGAATGTTCTTTACAGCAGTCCAGTGAGGTACTCCTGGATTCTGTTTGTGTCGACAAGTGACACTAAGCGCATATGCCACATCGGGCCTTGTGCAATTCATTGCATACATTATAGACCCTACTGCCGAAGCATAGGGCACACGACTCATTGCATTTCTTTCTTCATCAGTTTTAGGACCATCCTTAACTGATAAGACAATCTCATGCCTAGCTGGGAGAAAGCCTCTCTTTGAGTCGTCCATCTTATAACGCTTCAGTATTTTATCGATGTAGGTGGACTGTGTCGTTCCTAACATCCTCTTGGATCTATCTCTAAAGATCTTGATCCCTAGGATGTAGTTCGCTTCACCCAATTCCTTAAATCGAGAAGGTACTTGATAACCAAAATTTAGTCTCTTCTAGCATAGAGACATTGTTTCTCATGATCAAAATGTCATCAACATAGATGATCATGAAAACGACTCCCTTGTCGCTGTGCCTAGCGTAGACACAGGGATCTTCCTTGCTTCTGATGAAGTCAAATGATTTGACAGCTTCATCAAAGCGGATATTCCAGCTCCTTGACGCTTGCTTTAGCCCATAGATGGATCTTTGTAATTTGCATACATCAGTTGGCCTGGTTTTACTAATAAAACCTTTCGGCTGTACCATATAGACCTCTTCCTCAAGGTTGCCATTGAGGAAGGCAGTCTTTACATCCATCTGCCAGATCTCATAATCATAGTAGGCAGCTATCGCAAGTAGAATTCGAATAGACTTCAATTTTGCTACCGGTGAAAAGGTTTCATCGTAATCGATGCCATACCTTTGCGTGTAGCCTTTCGCCACAAGCCTAGCTTTGTGCGTTTGTACCTTGCCATCGGCATCTGTCTTTTGTTTAAAGACCCATTTGCACCCAATAGGTCTAACCCCTTGGGGCAAGTCTACCAAGTTCCATGGTTCTGGTACATGGAGTCCATTTCCAATTCCATGGCCTCTTGCCATTTGTCTGAGTCAATATCAATTATTGCCTCTTTGTAGGTCTCGGGATCTTCCCGATCTGATAAGCCGACATCAAGTTCACTGATGTCTTCTATCATAAGGCTTTGCTTCTGAGGTCCTTTTAGGATCCTCTTCGACCTACGGAGCTCGACTGGTTCTAGTGCTTTTATTTTCTGGCTTCGTGTAACACGAACATTATCATTGGGCACTGATGCAGCTGGTCGCGCCCCGTGACCCTGCTCCCTTGCGGGAGGCTGCTCTTGTGCAACTTGTTGCACAGGTTGGTTGACAACGGGTTCTATTGGTGTGGTTTCAACTGTTGATCTAATCACAGGACTCCCACTGACTATGACATGCCTAGCAAGTGTCATATCATTACCCTTGTCTGCTTCGAAAGCTCCCACTGAACTTGAGTCCAAATCAGAAGATTTAGAGAACTCATGTTCGCGCGTGTCAAAGTCTTGAATTTCTTCAAGTTCTATCATGTCATCTAACCTCTCTTCTTCGAGGTATTCAGCTTCTAAAAACTTGACGTTTCTAGATACGATCACCTTGTGATCTTCAGCATGATAGAATTCATAGCCTCTCGTCTGACGAGGATAGCCTATGAAATATACTTTCACACCCTTGGCATCTAACTTATCAGTGAGCATCAGTTTGACTATCGCAGGACAGCCCCAAGGTCTAAGATAGCCCAGTGAGGGCTTCTTTCCATTCCATAACTCATAAGGAGTTTTCTCCACTGATTTAGATGGTACACGGTTCAGAATGTAGATTGCAATTTGTAGTGCATATCCCCACAGATATTTTGGAAGAGTCCAGAATCCAATCATTGATCTTACCATGTCTAACAGGGTTCGATTCCTCCTCTCAGACACACCATTTAACTGTGGTGTTCCAGGAGGAGTCCATTGCGATTGAATTCCATTTTCCTTCAAGTAGTCGATAAATTCTTCACTAAGGTATTCACCTCCTCGATCTGATCGAAGAGTGACTATCCTTAGGTTCAATTCATTCTCGACTTCATTCCTAAACTCCTTGAATTTCCCAAAGGTCTCGGATTTATTCTTCATAAGATAAATATATTCATACCTTGAGAAATCATCAGTAAAGGTAACGAAGTAAGGATAACCCCCACGTGCATGGACTTTAAAAGGTCCACATACATCGGTATGTATGAGCTCTAAGCAGCGAGTGGCACGAACACCTTGTCCAACAATAAGTTTGTTCGTCATCTTACCTTTAACACATGATTCGCATGTACCATATGATTCAAAATCAAATGGTTCTAAGTAGTCCAACTTCCTTAGCCTTTGAATCCGTGTTTCATTGATATGACCTAGCCGACAATGCCATAGATAAGATGGATTATTCTTCCTACTTGAAGACGGTTGTTTGTTATGTATTTGAAATAAAGGTAGACTACTTTGCAAAATATATAAACCATTCACTAAGCGAGCTTTTCCATAATACTAATCATTTAATGAAAAATAACAAGTATTATTCGCAAATCGAAAGGAAAAACCCATATTGTCTAACAATGGAATGGAAATGATATTTCTGACAATCGATGGAACAAAATAAACATTATCAAGTTCTAAACATTGTCCTGATGGTAAATCTATCTTGCAGCGTCCAACGCGTTTGGCTTCAGCTGAATTGCCGTTCCCAACATGCAAGTCGATTTCACCTTACTTGACTAGCCTGTGATCAATTAGCCCCTGCACATTATTACAAATGTGTGAGCCACAGGCTGTATCTAATACCCAACCATTGGAGTCAAAAGTAGTCATGTTCATTTCAATAACAAACATACCTGAGCCAGAAGCCGGTGGCTTCTTAGCTTGATCTGCCCTAAGCTTAGGGCAATCTTTCTTCCAATGTCCTTTCTGCTTACAGAAAAGACATTCATCTGTGCGTACCGTTCCGCTTCTCTTGAACTTCCATTTATGGTTCAGACGCTTAGGATTATCACTCGAAGTGTTAGCCTTGGCTCCCGACTTTCCCTTACCCTTAGCACCTTTGTTTCTCGGGTTTGGGTTAGTTGGTTGCCCAACAAGCATGATCAACTTTTCCTTCTTAGGAAGAGTTTGATCATATGTCTTCAGCAGATTATGAAGTTCAGGCAGTGTTACGTCCTTCGCATTCATCGTGTAGTTATTGATGAACTGCGAATACGAACTCGGCAATGATTGAAGGACAAAGATCACCATGATCTTGTTCTCTAGCTTAACGCCGACATAGGCAAGCTTTTCAAAGAGACCAATCATTTTGAGAACATGCTCAGACATGTTCCCTCCTTCATTGAGCTTGCATCTGTGTATCTCTTTGATCAAATCAAATTCAACACTTCTAGCTGTCGTCTTAAAGAGCGACTCAAGATGCTTCAGCATCTCATACGGCAACATGCTTTCATGTTGCCTCTACAACTCATTGCTCATTGCCGCCAGCATAATACACTGCGCGGATCTAGCATCCTCAAGATGCTTATCAGACTTTGCCTTGTTGGCTTGATTCCAAGCAGCAACCTGATCGGGAGTCTGATTTTCGGGGCACACGGGAAGGACCTCGTCCAAGACGTACTCAATCTTTTCGTACCTCAGCACCAAACGTATATTCCTGATCCAATCTAGGAAGTTTGGTCCGGTCAAAATTTGCTTCTCTAAGACAGCACAGAGCGAGATACTCGCCATTTCTAATATCCTAAGTAGAAATAATATAGAACGAAAATAATAAATCAACTATTGAAATATTATTTCTAAATACACAGTCAACATAACTAAACAACAAGGTCCTTTAGCTGTTTAGCTCCCACTATTTGCACATATGCTTTCCCCCACAACAAACATACGGGTAATGTCCAACAAGTTACCGTAGTGGCTAAGATCCAAATCCATACTATGCTATACTCCAACGGGGGCTGGTCGCATAGCATAATATGACCGGTAGGACTATCCAATTGCGTCACGGAACTCTTGGTTGTTAAATCTAATTTAACCCGATGCCCTACATATTGTACCTATCGAGGTCGCTAGATACAATATGCAGTAAGTCATAACCATAGGCTTACTCTAATCTGACGATCACTGCGAGTCTGTAAGACGAGGTCGCCAATACAAGAAAACGCAATCAAAGTTCAAAATTAAAGCACCCTATGGAAAGCATCTCAAAAATACATACATACATATATTTCTGTACTTATATTGTTTGGGGCTTGTCGTTTGAGGGTTGTTATCAGTCATCTACAAACAAATAAGGGCGCCGCCTACCCATCATGCATGAGCGGTCTACATGTAATGTATGCCGCCTATCCATTCTAGTTCTAAACGCGGTCACGCACATAATGGGTGCCGCCTACCCATACATAAAATATGCGGTCCGACATATAAGAGGGCGCCACCTACCCTCGCATGCATAGCGGTCGAACGGAAAGTAAATAAAACAAGTAGTAGCCTATGTGGATGCCAAATGACTTCATAATTTCATTATGAAAATTATAATCCCATACTTATAATCTCTTTGAAATAATTGAAAATTTGGACAAGATTGAAAAATCGAAAGTTCTATTGACCAAGTAGAAATTTTCGAAAACCCGAAGGACATAATTGTAATTTTTGAAACCTTGGAGGTGTTAAATCTAAAATTCAAAAGTAGAAGGACTAATTTGCAATAAACAATAAATTGATAAATTACAAATAAGCCCTTTAACTTTATACTAATTAAATTTAACCCCTCTAGTTAAAACCAATACAATTAAATCATATTTATATTCCAAATATAAAATTCAATCCTCAAAATTTTCAAAATTCGATTTTGGATCCAACTCGGGAAAATATATATATATATATTAAAATATGGGACGGGATGTCCCGTCCCCTAACGGGCCTGCGGCCGCGTGCGCCCAGCGCACGGGCGCCTCGTAGGCACCCGGGTGCGCGGGCCAGGTCGCCTGCGTCGCGCAGGCGGCCCCGTCAATTATATATATATATATATATATATATATATATATATATATATATATATATATATACATATATATGTATATATATATATATATATATACATATATATGTATATATATATATATATATATATATATATATATATATATATATATATATATATATATATATATATATATATATATATATATATGTATATATATATATTTTTTTTTCTTTTTTTGAAAAATATAAATTCTAAATTTATATAAAAAAAAAACTTTTGAAAATCGAATTAATCATAGAATAAATTGCATACACATAAAATACAAAAGCATACAATATATATACGTATATACGTAATCAATTAACTTGGCTCCGATACCACTGTAAGAAAATACGGTCAGAGTTACCCCTAGGGTACGCAGCGGAATTTCAAAAATTTTCTTAACATACAAGTTAATTGATTATGTATATGCCGTATATATGTAAACACGTCAATTAGAAGACTAACCTTACTTCCAAAGCAGCTTCCAAGTCTTCGTAATAATCCGGTTTATCTTCTCCTTCGTCGAAGTCGAAGATATCTGCAATACTCTGATTATTTGCAAGACAATAAGAGTTAGTTTCAAGCTCCTAGAACCTCAACCTTGGTATCCACGGATGAACAATCTATCGGAAGAATGCTAGGATATTCGTTGTGTGACCAAGAAGACGGGGCGGCGATGCCTCCGGCAAGGTGGCGCGCGCGTCGGCTATATAGAGGAGGGGAGAGTTTTATTTTCTCTAAGAAAACTGGGTATTCAACTATGTGAATGTCTATGCCAAAAACTCTCTAATAGTCTACTATATATAGTAATCAATAGAAGCCTAAAGCATAAGCAATTAGAGTTCGTAAAGGAATAAGAATCTAATTCTTATCGCACTAGGAAACCAATAGCAAGTCTAGATTCATTCCCAATCAAATTAAAACTCAATCAGGAAAATCTAACTTATCCCTTGGACTTCTAATAGAGGAAGGAGTCGAACTCCTTCCCCTATCCCATCTACGCGCGCGCGCGCTCTCCCAGGGGTAATAGGTGGGTCCCGATTTTGGGACCCACTTATAGTTCTAAGGCAATTCAAACTCCAAGTAGATTTTGCCCATGTGCATATATTAATTCTAAATTAACATATCCTTTCAAATCAAACCTCTATTATATTTCTAAAATATAATCTCTAATTGTATTTACATAAAATACAATTAGTCAGCCAATTCAATTAATAATTCCAAATTATTAATTGAGCCACAAATTATTATAATTAATTCCAAATCAATTATAATCCATCAATCACAATTAATTCCAAATTAATTGCGATTCCATCTTCAAGGATATTCGGATAAGCTGAATCACCACATAGTGTGACCCATAGGGCCTCATTGTATTAAGCAAGTCCTAGACTAGGCAAAATGGAATTCCTAGACGGTTCCATTTGCAATATTAATACATGAGGACGTTTGAGAGGTTTCTCAAAGCAAACTCTTTCGTTGCGAAGTCTGTTGCGCTCAATGCGGCGATGGTAACGTCCCTTCATCTGACTGACTCGAATGCATCTCGGATCGATGATTTGTCTATCCCAATAATACATCCACGGGCGTCTCAGGGAGTTGCTTGGTTACTAAGATATACTTATGACCATCATAATATATTGATGCACTGGCCAGTGACTTTACCAACACAACTATGAAGACTATGAGCAGTACTCTCCTGTGCTACACATGAGAGATGAATCCTTCACAGAAACATTTATCATCCCCATTTGTATGTAGCCATAATCCTGGATCGTGTCTTAGGTCAACTGCTTATTCAGAGCTGACATCGACGGGTTCACCAAGGATATGGGGCAACAAATGTGATGATAAAGACATGTAAGTCCAAAGGACGACTGGCATCACTTCGACAACTTACCGATTCCCATAGACACTTCGGTGTAGAGTATACATCGATGGGAGTATCCGGTGGGTACTTCCATTGTTCGATAATCATTCTTCGAACAACTATGCGCAGTTATGGGACGTTTCTCGATTGTCCAACAATCCGTTCCGTGACCGTGGGATCGGCTCACACTTGCTCCAACAAGTATAACCTCCACGCATACTAGTCTCATCTGGTTCATTCAGACCCCTACATACGAGATGAACCTCGACTAGGGAGAGTTTGGGATAGATGATAACTCACATAGCTCCCACTATCTGTGTGATCGGTCATCTATCCGAGGGGACATACTTAATATCAATACAAACAGAAATAGAGATATGACATGCTGCATGCCTGGTGTAATATAAATATGAAAGAGATACTCAATAGTAAAACAACAAACATATATTATATTACGTTGACCTGTGTAATAGTACATATATGCCCTCTATAAGGTCTCCATGCCCTTAATAAGGACTGTTTCTAGGACATATACACTATCACGACTTACCAGAGAAAACAGAGCAGGGACGGAGCAGAGAGGTCGTAGAATAGATCGGTGAATGGAATAGAGCTGAATCGGAGATCTCGAGTTGAATCAAAAACGGAATCGGGGCAGCTGATGCAGTGGAAAAGTAGAGCAAGGTCGGAGCAAATGATGATGATGATGGGTTCGAGATGATGATTGTTGATGATAAGTGATGGCAATGGGGATTAAGTTGATGTGAGATGAGATGAAGATGTAGTTTGATGATGATGGTGAGCGAGAGGGTGGAGTAAGAATGGCAGGAGGAATTTTGCTTCTCTTTGCTTTCTCAAATTTGGTGGCTGTAGGAAGAGAATGATGGGAGGTTTAGGGTTTGAAGACTGGGCCAAGAAAGAAATGGGCCAACAGATGGAGGCCACGAGAAATGGGCCAGGAAACACAATTCGACCTTGGGCCACAAATCAGATTTGCTAGCTAATTCAAAACGGAACGAAATGAATTACTACTACACGAGCTTTCCAAAATCGAATTCGATTGCGCGGGAAAGAAATTAAATAATTACCAAATAAAATAAATTACTCAGGTAATAATTAATTAAAATAAATAAATTTAAGGGAAATCAAATAAATTAAATTAGAAAATACGGGATGTTACAGTGATAGTGGGTAAATTCATAGCGAGGGTTCATATTGTGCATGATTGAGTTTCTGATTCTTTTACTTGTATAATTGTATTATTCAATTCTTTGATCCGACTAAGCCAAATATCTTCGTATAAAAGTGTTAGAAACACTAGGACAATTCAAGATCATCGATTCAATATTTATAATTATCAAGTACTGCTTGAACTAAGCCTGACAACCTTAGCCAAGTATTAGTATAGATAGGAAGTTTTCAAACTACATGTCACAACCTGTCTTTTGGTGTTTGTTAATTCGAATTACTTTTAAAGCAGTACGTGTTGCACTTTCATGCATAATTAGAACCCGATGCTTAGAATGAGCAGTACTATCGCCAGCTCTCGTCATATATCGTTAAGTTAAGCTAAGTTAGATTTGTTTACTGAATTTATAATAGTTATTGTATTTAAAGCTAGTTAAGTCCCTAGAGATCGACACTCGAGGTCATCTTACCTCTACACTACGTGTTTTGTGTAGTTGTGAGTTGCCCTTTGGCTAAAACAAATTTATTTGATTGTTCGAGTCTGACAATCTCGTTCATCAACTTCCTAGATTGGATCAGGAATATTCGTCTGGTGTTGAGGTACGAAAAGATTGAGTATGTCTTGGATGAAGCCATACCCGTGTGCCCCGAGAATCCGAATGCCGAGGACATTGCTGCTTGAAACCAAGCAAACAAGGCAAAGGCTGATAAGCATCAAGAGGATGCAAAGTCCGCGCAGTGTATTATGCTGGCGGCAATGAGCAATGAGCTGCAAAGGCAACATGAGAGCCTGTTGCCATATGAGATGTTGAAGCATCTAGAGTCGCTCTTTAAAACGACTGCTAGGAGTGTCAAATTTGATTTGATCAAAGAGATATTAAATTGCAGGCTCAATGAAGGTGGAAACATGTCTGACATGAGCTCAAGATGATAGGTCTTTTTGAAAAGCTTGTCGTTGCTGGCATTAAGATAGAATACAAAGTTGCAGTCATCTTCATCCTTCAATCATTGCCAAGTTCATACTCGCAGTTCATTGTAAACTACACCATGAATGCGAAAGAAGCTACACTACCGGAGCTCCACAATCTATTGAGGACTTATGACCAATCTCTTCCCAAAAGAGAAAAATCGGTCATGATAGTTGGGCAATCTTCCAACCCAAACACGAGAAACAAAGGAGCTAAGGGTAAGGGAAAGATGAAAGCCAAGGCTAGCACCACAAATGCTAGGCCTAAAAGTCTGAACCAGAAGGGAGCAAATTTCAAGAGAAGTGGACGGGTACGCACAGATGAGTGCATTTACTGTAAGCAGAAAGGTCACTGGAAGAAAGCCTACCCGAAGTTGAAGGCAGAGGGAGCTATGAAGCCGTCGACATCTAGCTCAGGTATGTTTGTTATTGAAATAAACATGACTACTTTTGACTCCAATAGTTGGGTATTAGATACAACTTGTGGCTCACACATTTGTAATAATGTGCAAGGGCTAACTGATGACAGGCTAGTCAAGCAAGGGAAATTCAATCTACGCGTTGGGAACGACAATATTGTCATCGCCAAGCGTGTTGGAAGATATAAGATAGATTTACCCTCTGGACAAAGATTAGAACTTGATAATGTTTATTACGTTCCTTCTGTTGTCCGCAATATTATTTCCATTCCATTGTTAGACAATTTGGGTTTTTCCTTTCGTTTTACTAATAATACTTGTTGTTTTTCGTACAACTGTTTGTATTATGGAAAGTCACATTCGGAGAATGGTTTATATTTATTGCGAAGTAGTCAAACAGTATATCACGTCGAAAACAAACAAACATCTTCAAGTAAGAAGAGTAACCCATCTTACCTATGGCATTGTAGACTTGGTCATATCAATGAAACCCGAATTCAAAGACTAAGGAAGTTGGAGTACTTAGAACCATTCGATTTTGAATCGTATGGAACATGTGAATCATGTGTTAAGGGCAAGATGACGAACAAACCTTTTACAGGAAAAGGCGTTCGAGCCACTCGCTGCTTAGAGCTCATACACAGTGATGTATGTGGACCATTTGCGGTTCAAGCGCGTGGTGATTATTCTTACTTTGTTACCTTTACAGACGATTTCTCAAGATTCAGATATATTTATTTGATGAAACACAAATCTGAAACCTTCGAGAAATTCAAGGAGTTTAGGAATGAATGATGAACGTATTTTTTACGCGTTCATCTTGTCTTTTTTACTTTCTTTTGCTATCTTCTAGCCATGTTTTTTGGTTAGTTTTGTAGAATAGTGTCACGTTTTGTGTTTTCTGCATTTTCAGGCACTTAGGTACGAAACGACATTTTTGGAGCTAAAAACGAGCCTTTTTTATGGAAAAGATGGCCCCGTTGAAGTTCCCCAATCTCCGTGGCTTGTTCGTAAGTGTCTGAGCCTCAATAAGCATTGAGAAGGATGAGTCCAAGGCACCCGAGGACCGTACGAGGGCAAAAAGACTGAGTTGGAAGACAAAAATCTGCCCAGGAGCCAAGCTAAGCGCCTGGAATAGTGAAGCGCTCCGCTTCATTTTCCAAGAGTTTTGACACAGCAGTCAGGCGAAGCGCTTGGAGGGCCCAAGCGCTCCGCTTGGCCTCTCCAAGCGGTCCGCTTGGCAGCGGTTACGTTTTCGGATTTTCCTTCTTAGATCTGATTTTCAGTTACTTTTTCCATACTTTGGAACATTGGCTTCGTTTTGGCAGAGCTCCTAAGCCCCAAAACTCATAGAAAACTCAGATTACATTGTATTTTAGATTGGATTAAAGGTTTTGGCATAGGATTGCATCCATTGTTTCATCTACGGAGAGGTTTTCATCAATACCCACCGATTAGTGACAACTTGGTGGTAACATTGTATCATTATCTCTTGTCTAGTAGTTTGATTTGATGTATTCTATTTACAATTCATGTGATTTGATGTCTATGTTGATGAATATGAGTAGCTAAATCCTTTGTGTTGGTGGTAGAATGTAGAATATGCATGCTATGGGTTATGTTTATGCTTACATGAGATTGTGATTCAATCTTGCTGCAAATTCCTTCATATGATTCTTAGTTGCCTATAAAATATATTCGAATTGAGTAAAGTGATAAACTCTTGGTCAATGAAAGCTATAGGATTGTATGTTAGAGATTTGCAGCATGCTAGATAAATGGTGTTGGTGACAAGCACCTCTAAAGTATTGATAGTGGTCTTTTATGATGTGTGTCTTGAAAGTTACCTAGACGAGTTGCTTAGCAGACTTGATCGAAGGTTTTACGCACTGAACTTTTGAGCATATTCGTACCCCATGCATGTGCATTTGATTTCTACCACCAACCGTTTTCCAAACTTGATTACAACAATCTGATTTCTCGTTGCTTTGTTCTAAGAAAACAACTCTTTAAACACTTGAACTCGTTGTCTGAAATAACTAGCAAAAACCACAAACAAAGCCACGTTAGGTTCCGAGAGAACGACACTCGGGGAGAACTTGCCATTGCACTCTAGTTTGTGTAGTGATAAGTGTTCTTTGGCTATTAAACAAATTTAATTGGTGAAAAACGACATCATCAATTTGTCGCCGTTGCCGGGGACTTACTAGATGTGATGTCTAAATTCGAATTTTGCTCCTCTTGATTTATGATGAATTCTATTGCTCGAATTCTTGCTATATAATTGTTTGATGATTGTTAGCCTTGAATTTGAGTTATGTTATGATTATGGTGATGTTGTGATTGCATGAGAATGTGTTGGATTGGTTGGGTAATTCAATTGGAGAGTTTGTTTGCTTGGTTTAGATTCGTATGGATTTATCGTAACGAAGTGTTAAAGCTTCTCGATTTGTTCATATGAACTTTAGCAAGCCCTCAAACTCACCATGAGATTACTTGAGTGAGTATTGGAGTCTAGGAGTCAAGTCTAATTCTCATTGTCTCTTGAAGTTATCTAATAATATTATTCTAGGTACAATGGCATCGAGAAGAACCAAGAGATCAAGGGGAGAAGGGACCTCAAGTGCCCAACAAACGGCCACACCCGGCGAGTATCGCCAATCGGGGAGGGCAAGGCAATTCGAAGCGAGTTTCCATGTCCACAAGCACACGTACATTTCTGAGAGGAGCATTCGCTTCACGGCTGGTGAGAGCGAGTTGGATGGTGTCAGAGAGCTCAGCAAGCTCATTACTGAGCGAGGGTGGAAGTACTATGGCGAGGTCATGCCAAATTGGGACCAAGTAGTAGTGGAGGATTTCTACATTGCCTTTACGGACTACAATGAACGGACCGGTGAGGTTCCCATCCGCGGTGTTGGGGTCAAGTTTACTCCTTTGAGCATCACTAGCTTCATTATGCGATTGGATAGGCCACTGGCGTAGGATCCAAAGCGCCAGCCTACATCCAACGAGAGATTTGATCCCGCGGAGCTCTATGTCTACAACCAGGAGTCTGATTATTACCCCATGGAGATACTGAGTGGCATTACCGTGGAAGATTTTGAATTTCTTGATGAACCACCCCGGATTTTGCGCCACAACGATCTCTCCTTCGAGGCAAGGATGATGTTGAAGTTCGTTCAAGCCAATCTGATTCCTAGCACACATGATTCCGAGGTTCAGTCCTATTACGGAGTCTTAGTCCATGCTCTCTTGCATGATTTGCCTCTCACTCCTGGCATCGTCATCTTCGAGGAATTCAAGCGCCGCCGTAATACAAACCGGAAGCTTGCCTTTGCTAACTTGATCACGGGCATGTGCAAGGAGGCCGGAGTTCCCGACCTCGAACTGGACAAGAAGCCAAAGAAATCCATCAACATTGATACGTACAATGAGATATTCGGGACTTGGTGCATTCAGCAAGGAGAACCCATGCAACCGAGAGTTACGCGCCATGTGACACCTCCTCTACCTCCACCTACGGCCGGACAAGGAAGCTTCGACTTCTCGGAGTTCAACCAGATCTTGGTCGATCAGTTTGGGAACTTCCAAACCACCATGTTGGAGGCTCAGTCGACCCAGCTTACCGAGCAATTCCGGGGATTTGAGGAGCGCGAAGACAAGAGGTGGGAGGACTTCCGTGTGATGGAGGGGCAGCGTTGGGATGATTTCCAAGGGCGTGTAGATCAGCGTTGGGAAGCCGCTCGAGTAGAGGACACTAGGCGTTGGAGAGCCCACCAGGAGGAGATGATGAACCGCCATGATGCCCTAGCTCGCAGAATTTCGGGGTATCCTTTCTATGATCAGACCGGTGGTAGTGGGAGTGCCTTTCCTAACACCCCCTACGACCCCTTCTCCTAGAGACACCAGCCGACAGAGGCCACATTTATCGGTAGTATTTTTATATTATCGTTATTTTGGCTTGTTTACTATTGTTGGTTGAAACTCTTTTCATTTCGATTTGGTTGTATGATGTTGTGACTTATGACTCTTGTACTCTTAGTTTGCTTATGTAGTTGTGGCTTGTGTGCCTTTTGTCGTGATTCGTTTAGTCTAGTGTTTGTCTTGGTGCCTTAGGTGATTAAGATAGGAAAAAACATTGAAAATATGGAAACAGAGCCAAGCAAGGCGCTTGGAAGGGCCAAGCGGTCCGCTTGAATCTTCAGTAAATCAAAAAAACATTACTGGAATTTCAAGCGGAGCGCCTGGAGCATCCCAAGCGCTCCGCTTGACAAGCGGTCCGCCTGGACCCTGTACCCAGATTTTCCTCGTTTTTTCCATTCTTCTCACCTTTGTGCACCCGTTTTCACATGTTTCTTGAGTCTTTTCAGGTACTACTCTTTTATAGGAGTTGGACACGAACCTTTATCTCGGGGAAGTGTACTTTCAATCCAATTTTTCCTTTTCATTCAACTTTTTTTGCTCGAGGACGAGCAAAAGTTTAGGTTTGGGGAGGGGGTATTGGATTTTCAGTACTATATGCTTGTGTGGTTCGTACATGCCTGATTTTACTCAAGTTCATGTGATTTGTCGTGTTTTTTTTCAAATTTTTGCATGCATATCATCCATAGATTAGTTGTTGCACGTCGTTGTGTGTGGAGTTTATTGCCAAGTCTTTTGAACTTTTTTATTAAGTAGACTAAGTGTTTATGACCATTGATCATATGTTGCATCACTTTGCAAGTAGTTTGAGGCATGTCTAGCTTGGTTTGTCACATTCGCATGTGCACTAGTTAAGCTTAGTAGTCTCGACATCACCTTGAGTGGTGTTTCTTCTGCTGCGGTTCACGATGGCCTTATGAAATGATGCACGTTTGAGTCTATGGTTGTAACCCGTGTAATTATGTACGTAAGAGGCGACAAGTTCTTCACCTCGATTAGAGATTGCCAAATGCCTAGGAAGGAGGTAGTGTGAGGTGTGTGATTCCTTGTATTAAACCTATTCTATCGAATAGGTTTGGGGAGGGGGTTACGTTGTTGATCTTGTCTTTCGTCTTTGAGTCGTTGTAAAGTTTTCTTTTTCTTTTACTTTTTGTTTTGTGTCCCAACCTATTCTATTTGACACTTAGTACTGCTGCTTGCCCCTATATAAAAAAAAAGAAGAGAAAAAGAAAAGAAGAAGAAAAGAAAAAGAAATTAAAAAAAGAGAAAAGGAAAAGAGAAAATAAAAAAAAGAGAAGAAAGAAAATAAAGAACAAGACCCAAAAGCAAAAGAAGGGTCGTCGCAAGCCAAAAGCAGTCTCGTAGTGTCAAGTGTCATGTAAATATTTGTCCTTGTGAAGTTATCGAGTTGTAAATTCTATCTTTCGTTTCGTGTCGCCTTTGTCCAAGGCTTGTTCTTGACCACCCTCGTCTTGCTATTCAAGAAGTGGTTGATTGAGATTCGTTCTTTGAGAGTCTGGGTAGAATAGGGGAGTATCTTCTCTTTCTAGGGAACCCTCCTTCGTTTGATGAGAGCCAGTATTGGTTCGCCCTCTCTTGAGGAAAAGTCTCGCTTGGTGAACAGTAGTAAGCCCTCGGTTTCATAGGCACGGGCCAATTGTAGTATGATAACATGCATCATTGTGTCGTCACTGACCAGGTCCAGGTAGAAGATGTTACAAGAGACTCCTTTGCTTAACCAAGTGCACATGAGAATGTGTATATTCGCAATCGAGGCATTCTTCAACCTACTTGCATGTCATGCTCATTTGGTTTTGTTCATAAGCATTTGGTAGATTCAATAGATTAGTTCACTTTACTTGGCATGAGACTCCTTTTGTGTTGCATTTAGGATAGTTTGTTGCTTGAGGACAAGCAAAGGTTTGGTTTGGGGAGTTTGATGAACGTATTTTTGACGCGTTCATCTTGTCTTTTTTATCTTCTTTTTCTATCTTCTAGCCTTATTTTTTGGTTAGTTTTGTAGAATAGTGTCACGTTTTGTGTTTTCTGCATTTTCAGGCACTTAGGTACGAAACGGCATTTTTGGAGCTAAAAACGAGCCTTTTTGATGGAAAAGATGGCCCCGTTGAAGTTCCCCAATCTCCGTGGCTTGTTCGTGAGTGTCTGAGCCTCAATAAGCATTGAGGAGGATGAGTCCAAGGCACCCGAGGGCCATACGAGGGCAAAAAGACTGAGTTGGAAGACAAAAATCTGCCCAGGAGCCAAGCTAAGCGCCTGGAATAGTGAAGCGCTCCGCTTCATTTTCCAGGAGTTTTGGCACAACAGCTAGGCGAAGCGCTTGGAGGGCCCAAGCGCTTCGCTTGGCCTCTCCAAGTGGTCCACTTGGCAGCGGTTACGTTTTCGGATTTTCCTTCTTAGATCTGATTTTCAGTTACTTTTTCCATACTTTTGAACATTGACTTCGTTTTGGCAGAGCTCCTAAGCCCCAAAACTCAGAGAAAACTCAGATTACATTGTATTTTAGATTGGATTAAAGGTTTTGGCATAGGATTGCATCCATTGTTTCATCTACGGAGAGGTTTTCATCAATACCCACCGATTAGTGACAGCTTGGTTGTAACATTGTATCATTATCTCTTGTCTAGTAGTTTGATTTGATGTATTCTATTTACAATTCATATGATTTGATGTCTATGTTGATGAATATGAGTAGCTAAATCCTTTGTGTTGGTGGTAGAATGTAGAATATGCATGCTATAGGTTACGTTTATGCTTACATGAGATTGTGATTCAATCTTGCTGCAAATTCCTTCATATGATTCTTAGTTGCCTATAAAATATATTCGAATTGAGTATAGTGACAAACTCTTGGTCAATGAAAGCTATAGGATTGTATGTTAGAGATTTGCAGCATGCTAGATAAATGGTGTTGGTGACAAGCACCTCTAAAGTATTGATAATGGTCTTTTATGATGTGTGTCTTGAAAGTTACCTAGACGAGTTGCTTAGAATACTTGATCGAAGGTTTTACACACTGAACTTGTGAGCATATTCGTAACCCATGCATGTGTATTTGATTTCTACCACCAACCGTTTTCTAAACTTGATTACAACAATCTGATTTCTCGTTGCTTTGTTCTAAGAAAACAATTCTTTAAACACTTGAACTCGTTGTCTGAAATAACTAGCAAAAACCACAAACAAAGCCACGTTAGGTCCCGAGAGAACGACACTCAGGGACAACTTGCCATTGCACTCTAGTTTGTGTAGTGATAAGTGTTCTTTGGCTATTAAACAAATTTAATTGGTGCAAAACGACATCATCAATGAAGTCGAGAAGGAATTGAACTTAAGCATTGTAAAACTTTGCTCCGATCGAGGAGGCGAATACTTAAGTCATGAATTCCTCGACTACTTGAAGGAAAATGGAATTCAATCACAGTGGACTCCTCCTAGAACGCCTCAACTAAATGTCGTATCTGAGAGGAGAAATCGAACCCAACTAGACATGGTAAGATCGATGATTGCATTCTCAACTCTTCCAAAATATCTGTGGGGATATGCATTACAAACAACAATCTATGTTCTGAATCGTGTACCATCTAAATCAGTTGAGAAAACTCCATACAAATTATGGAATGGCAAGAAGCCTAATTTTGACTATCTTCGTGTGTGGGGTTGTCCTGCTATAGTCAAAAGAATGCTCACTGGCAAGTTAGATGAGAAAGGTGTTAAGTGCTATTTCATTGGTTACCCTCGTGAAACGAGAGCTTATGAATTCTATCATGCTGAAGATCATAAGGTGATCATATCTAGAAACGCTATGTTTTTAGAAGAAGAATATCTTCAGGAAGAAAGACTTGAAGACATGATAAAACTTGAAGATATTCAAGAAGATGGCACTGATGAACATTAGCCTATTGTTATGGACTCAAGTTCAGTGTGAGCTTTTGAAGCTAATGATGGCAATGAAATGACACTTGCTAGGCATGTCATAGCCAGTGGGAGTCCTGTGATCCATACCACAGTTCAGACCACTCCGACACAACCAACTGTCGATCAACCTGTGCAACTAGAAGCACAAACACAGCCTCTCATAAGGGAGCCAAGGCGCCGAGCGCTACCTGTGCCTAGACCCATTTATAATGTTCATGTTACACGAAGTTAGAAAAGAAAAGAACCAGAGACCCCAACTGAGACTGAGGTCGAGCTCCGTAGGTCAAGGAGGAATCTGAAGCTTCCTCCAGTGACAAGCCTTGTGATAGAAGACATCAGTGAACTTGATGTTGGCTTGTCAGAAAGGGAAGACCCTATTACTTACGCTGAGGCAATGAATGACATTGACTCAGAGAGATGGCAAGAAGCCATGGAATTGGAAATAGACTACATGTACCAAAATCAAGTCTGGAACTTGGTTGATTTGCCCCAAGGTGTTAAGCCAATTGGGAGCAAATGGGTCTTTAAGAGAAAGACCGATGGTGAAGGCAAGGTACAAACGCACAAGGCAAGACTTGTGGCTAAGGGTTATACCCAAAGGTATGGCATCGATTACGATGAAACCTTTTTGCCAGTGGCAAAATTAAAGTCTATTCGAATTCTGCTTGTAATATAGTTGCATACTATGATTATGAAATCTGGCAGATGGATGTCAAGACTGCTTTCCTCAATGGCAATCTTGAGGAGGAAGTCTACATGGCACAACCATAAGGTTTTAAATGTAAAACCAGACCATCTTCTGTTTGCAAGCTAGAGAGATCCATATATGGATTGTAGCAAGCCTCAAGAAGCTGGAATATCCATTTTCATGAAGCTGTCAAATCATTTGACTTCATCAGAAGTGCGGAAGATCCCTGTGTCTATAGTAGACACAGCGACACTGGGGTAGTTTTCATGATTATTTATGTTCATGACATTTTAATCATGGGAAACAATGTCTCTATGTTAGAAGAGACAAAAATTTGGTTATCAAGTTCCTTTTCAATGAAGGACTTGGGCGAAGCTAATTACATCCATGGTATTAAGATCTATAGGGATAGATCACAAAGGATGTTAGGATTGACACAGTCCACCTATATCGACAAAGTGCTTAAGCGATTTGCGATGGATGGTTCCAAGAGACGCTTTCTCACAGCAAGACATGGCGTCGTGCTGTCAGTTAAGGATGCTCGTAAAACTGAGAAAGAGAGAAAGACCATGAAGGACAAAAGATATGTTCTTGGTGTTTGGTGGAAAAGCAGAGTTGAGAATGACTGGTTATGTCGATGCCGGCTTCGAATCAGATCCTGATGACTTGAAGTCACAAACAAGATATGTGTTTACACTTACCGGAGGAGCTGTCTGTTGGAAGAGTTCGAAGCAAGCCACGATTGCTGACTCATCCAAAGAAGTCGAGTACATCGTTGCGTCAGAAGCATCGAAAGAAGTTGTCTGGATTTCAGAGTTCTTGAAGGAATTGAGGGTTGTTCCTGCTCCTACTCCAATAACGATTTATTGTGACTACGGGCGACGTCGCACAAGCCAAGGAGCCTAGATCTACAAACAAGACAAACATGTACTTAGAAACTATCACATTATTCGTGAGATTATTGATAGAGGAGAAGTTAGTATAGAACGTGTCTCTACCACGGACAACGTGGCAGATCCTTTCACCAAAGTCTTACCCGTGGAGATTCATTTAAGACACTATGATAATTTAGGGATTAAGCATAAAGGTGGATGGCTCTAGTCCAAGTGGGAGATTGATAGTATGTATGTCGTAGAGACAACCTTTATTAAGGGCAAATGTACTATTACACAGTTAACGTAATATATTATATGTATGTTTATCCATGTTTGTGTGTACATACGTATTTATATATTACATCAGGCATACAACATGTTATATCTTTATCTGGTTGGTCTGTATAGATATCAACATGTCCCCTGTGGATAGATGACTGATCGCATAACTAGTGGGAACTATGTGAATTATCATCTATCCCAAACTCTCCATAGTCGAAGCTCATCTCAGAGGTAGGGGTCTGAATGAGGCAATCGAGACTAGTATGCGTGGAGGTTATACTTGTTAGAGCAAGTGTGAGTCGATCCCACGATCACATAACGGATCGTTAGACGAATCCATGATGTTCCCATAACTGCGCATAGTTGTTCGAGAAGGATTCCGAACAATGTAAGAACCCACCGGATACTCCCATCGATGTATATTCTACGTTGAAGTGTCTATGGGAACCGGAGTTGTCGAAGTGATGTCATTCGTCCTTAGACTCCCAGGACTTTATCATCACATTTGTTGCCCCATGTCTTTGGAAGGGATCCAATGCCCGCTCTGAATAAGCAGCTGATGAATGTGTATTTTACACTTTCATTCGAGTCTTTTTCACCTATTTTAGCTATCCTCTATGTTAATTTAGCTATATTTTAGTACATTTTATTAGAATAGTGTCACATTTCCCTTTAGATTTTATTTTACAGGTTTTGGTTGAAATTCGGAGATTTACGGGCAATTATATTGAAGTCTACAAGGAATTGGTGTTCCAGAAGCCTATTTGGAGTATCTGAAGGTTTCCGGATAGGATTTGGAGTCTAGGGGTCAAATCTGGAAGTTAAAAGGCCATTAGAAGTCTGAAACCGAGTCCGAAAAGGTGAAGAAATCCAAATCCACGTCGAAAACACGGAAATTCCGCGTTTACACTGTGGGGCGAACCGCCCCAGAAGAAACTCGGGCCTATATATAGTTGCAAGTTTTCTCTCCGAAAATCATATATTTCCAAGCCTACTTTCTCACCTCTCTCTATAGTTTTAGGGAGGAACTTCCCGGGGCCTGTCCTAGGAGTTCCATAGCTTAGGGGATACTTTTTCATAGCAGATTGGAGCTCGTAGGACCACAATCATCCGGAGATTGACAACCTTCAGTAACTTTGTATCTTACAACTTTTATCTACTTATTTTATTCTTCTTTCAATATGTTTTCTTCTATGATTGCTATTGATTGCATGCCTATTATGAGTAGCTAAATTTATCGTTGGTGGTAGTATGTGAATTGTTAGCGAGGGAAGATAATCATGCTAATGGCTATATCGCGCATTATACTCTGTGTCATTGCTTTATTTCGTTGATCAGTTGAAACCAAAATTCTCGTATGTTGTATTGATCATTATGCACACTTGGACACTTGTCGACCAATCAGACCAATTTTCTTCGTAGTCTTGAATAATTACGGAACACATTAGGACGTTAGTTGTTGACAAGTCAGACCCATATTATCTTCGTAGTGCTTAATACTTGCAACAGGACACAAGATTGATTCAAAGATCTCTATGCAAGACCGAGTAATTTATGCATGATTATCGACCCATTATGTTAAGAAGGACCATACTATCACCAATCTCCATTATCTGCTTGAAAACCCCCTATTTGCTTTCTATCTGCTGTTTTATATTTTCTTGATAAATAGATAAAGCTAGTTATAGTCCTGAGAGAACGACACTCGAGTCATTCTACTACTACACTACGGTTTTCGTTGTAGTTGTGGATTGCCTTTGGCTATTACAAATATTATTTGCTGAATTAGATCTGACAAATTCCCGTTCATCAGCAGCCTGCTACGGCCAATTCTGGGATCATGGCTACATTAAAAATGTGGATGATAAGTGATCTTGTGAGGATTCATCTCTCATGTGTAGCATTGGAGAGAACTGCTCGAGTCATTCATAGTTATGTTGGTAAAACCGTTGACCAGTTTATGGATATATTTATGAATGGTCATAAGATATATTGCGTTAAGCAAGCAGCGCACTGAAGACACCATGAGTGTATTATTGGGATAGACACTTCACCGATCCTAGATGCATTCGAGTCAGTCAGATGAAAGGACTTTACCATCGCCGCATTGAGTGCTACAAACTTCAACAACGAAAGGGTAGCTTTGAGAAACCTATCAAACGTCCTCATGTATTAATATTGCAAATGGGATCGTCTAGGAATCCCATGATGTCTAGTGATGTTACTAGCTTAATACACTGAGGCCCTATGGGTCACACTATGTGGTGATTCAGCTTATCCGCACGACAATAGAGATGAGATTATAATTAAATAAGATTAATTATAATTAGTTGTGGCACAACTAATATTATGAGAATATTAATTGAATTAATTGTATTTATGAAAATACAATTAAAGATTATATTTTAGAAATATAATTGAGGTTGGAATTAAAAGGATATATTAATTAAATATTAAATATTAATATATGCACATGGGAAAAACCTAATTGAGTTAGAGTTGCCTTAGACTTGCATGTGGGTCCCAAAAGTGGGCCGAATGGGCAAAGGAGGAAGGAGTTTGACTCCTTGCTCCCTTCAAACTTAAGGGGCAAGTTTTCCTAATTGAGTTATGATTTAATAAGGGAATGAACCTAGACATAAAGGTTTACTTGTGCAATAAGAATTAGAATTTTTATTCCATTTAGGAGTCAAAAAGAATGTTCTTTAGGCTTCTATTGACTACTATATAAGTAGATGGTTAGAGAGCTTTTTCAACACACATTATTATGCACTCTTCTATTCTTTCAAGAGAAAATAAAAAGCTCTCTCCCTCCTCCTCAAAACCGCCGCCGCGGCCCCCTCTCTGGTCAACTGAGTTTGACTCGAGAATATCCTAGCATTCTCTCAATAAGTTGTTCATCCGTGGATACCAAGGTTGAGGTTCTAAGAAGCTGGAAACTAACCTTTATTGTTTTACAGATAATCAAGAAGACATATTAGATATCTTCGACTTCAACGAAGGAGAAGATACACCGGACTATTACGAAGATCATATCGATTGGACTATCGATTCTATTTTAATTCTTGCTTTTGGAGTATTGTAAGTCTTCTAACTAATGTGATTCAATATACGTTATATGCATGATCAATTAGTATGCATGTTAAGAAAATTTGAAATTCCGCTGCACCACCCTAGGGGTAATTCTGACCCTATTTTCTTACAATCTCCAACTAACAACAGAAATCGAAAAAATAATTGGGATAAGGCAGTCTAAGCCCGGAGTCCAAGGCTACCTCAAACACAGACAAAGCTCCAGGTGGACAATTGTAAAAGGCATCATTAGTCGCTGGATAAATAATCTCAATATCCTCAGGGATTTCGTATTTAGCCCTGAGAATTTTCTCCTCGGTCGAAAAAGTACTGCTAGTGGTAGGAAGGACACCATTGACGTTGTCTTCCCCTTGCCGATCAAGAATATTCACCTTATCGACCAATTTACCAAACTTCAGACGAGCAGCAGCAGGGGCATCATCGGACAGGACACTCTTTGCATGAGTTATTGTCATGGAAGGGTATCCTTGCGACACCTAATAACAGATTAATACCATTTAAGTCAAGGGTTTTTTACATCTACTACCACCACTAGACGACCCAATTACAGATACACCGCTCTTAGTCAAACTATTACATCTAGGTCCAAAATTTCGAAATACCTTTGACCAACTTATGGATTACTGTTCAATATCATCACTCCAAACAAGGACTCAATATCATCATTTTTTTTTATCCTTTTTTCTTTGTTTTTTTTTCTCTTCTTCTTCTTCTTCTTCTCATCCTCCAATCTAAGCTTCAATCGGAGCTTAAAAGCTCCAATCTGGTCGGAGCTTTGAAGCTCCGACCTCTTCGGAGCTTTAAGTTCCAACCTTGTTCGGAGCTTTACAGCTCCGACCTTGTCGAGCCGTTAGCTCCGAACTTAGTCGGAGCTTTACAGCCCCGATCTGGTCGGAACTATTCAACTCCGATCTGGTCGGAGATGTTTTTTTTTTTTGGGTTAATTTTAAAATATAAAATCTATTAGGTTTACTTTACAATAAAATGTGGAAACATTTTAAAATTTTAGAAAGCTACATACCTTAAATTGAATTATTAAGTGCCAATTGGTGAAATGAAAAAGATTTGAGTTAAATGTGCAATTAATCAAAATTATAGCTGTTTGGTTTCAGTCAAAACTCAATATTTGACCAAGGGTAAAAATTTATTTTCATTGTTTTAATTCGTGTAAAGTCAAAGTCGTGGGTTTACATGTAATTAAATCGACTAACAGGGGAGATAGATGTAATTGTTTGACTAAGGAGGACCAATCTCTAATAAAATCGACTAAGAGAGGTGCTATATGTAAGAAGCCCTTAATTCAACAATAACATTTTAATACCAAAATTGGGTTTTTTGGGTTGACTGCTCAATATTTACAACTTTACCATCGAAACTTTCATGCCCAAACAAACAAGGCCTTAGCTATAGTAGATGACAAACATTTCTTTTTTCTTTTCTTTTTTTTTTTTTATCTTTTTTCTTTTCTTTTCTTTTTATCTTTTCTCTTTTCTTTTTATGCTCTTCATCTTCTCTGAGAGTTCCGGTACTGGAATTAATTCCGGCACCAGCACTGGAACAGTTACAGCTCCAGCAGGAGCTATAAATCGGAGCTATTAACAGCTCTCGGGTCCGGTTAGCTCCTACCGGAGCTGTTTTAAGCTCCAATCGGAGCTGTTTAACAGCTTCGATCGAAGCTGTTTAACAGCTCTGACCGGAGCTGTATATACAACTCCTATGGATTTTTTTTTTTTTGATCTGTGGGGCTGTTCTGAAAAGAGATTCTTAATTTGGGGTTCTTTTAGAATAAATATTAGTTCATTCTGAAATTTATATAATTTTAGTGGTTAATGTGAAATACAATAAATTTAATTTTGTAAAATAAAATAATTTAGAGGCAAATAAAAAAGTAAAAGAAAAAAGAAAAAGGAAAAGAAAAAGGTAAAAAATAAATGAAAAATAAAGAAAAGGCTAAAAATAAGTAAGGTGACCTTTTTTTACTGTTTTTACGTCTAAATTTTAATTACATTTTAGTCCTTAGGCTCAATCTTGTTTGGCTCACCAAAATCTGATTTTGGAACAGTGGTTAGAGCGTCGGGTTGGTCAAATTCAGCACTAAAATGTTATTGTTTGTCTAATGGGTACTAATATGTTATTAGGTGCTCTATTAATAGCCTAAAAAGATATGGACCCTTCTTTGCATTATACGTCAGTTTCTCCTTTGAGCATCGCATTACGCCTTTGCCTTTCCAGTCGCCTTGTTCTTCCTCTTCCTCTTCTTCTTAGAAGACAAAGAGGCCTTTTGCTCAACCACATTAGCATCTTCACCAGCGGCAACAATCAAGTCTATGTTCTGAAGGAAAACAAAGGGAGGGGTATTTCAGAGAAATAAGCGATAAAAACCCTAAGGGCGCAGAAAAAACCAAAAAGTTCAAAAACAAGAACTGGAATGACCCCCAAATCGGCGCTGCCATTTCCAGATACTCCTGTCCCAGAAGGACCAGTGTCCTGCATAATTGGTTGTTCTACATTCAAGGATGAAGCCTGCACGAAGATATAAGTTCATAAGCAAAACATCAAAGAAGATGAAGTCAAGTCTATGAGAAGGAGAGTTGACCTGAGAAGAAATACGATCAGAAACGGTCCCGAATGTTGACATCATGAAATTAATGGGAGAAATTCGGAGAAGTAGAGATGAAATCTTCGGATTTACTCCGGAAGGAAATTTTTAGCACAAGAAAGAAGGTCAATGAATGGATTTTTGGAGAAGGAGCCAATCTAACATATCTATAAAAGGCATTTGAACCGTCACATCAATTAAGACTTCCAGCTATACTGTGGATTGAATCTGATCAAACGGCTAGAAAGGAGGTTAGAATTTATTACCTCAACAGTTTATTAGGTGAATCTCGAGGAGATCACCACGTGGAAACCATCCATCAAAGAGGATCATATGGATAAGATCGAAATATCGTGGATACAGATGTACCACTTCAAATTTGTTGTGCTGAACAACTGTCATTTCTCCAACCGATGTCATCATCGGCAAAAAAAGAGGTACCTCACTTGTTCCTAGAATAATACCCTACAACAGGACTCTAGAAGCACATTGGGCGCCCATATCATAGCATGCATCATAAACATATTAGATTTACATACTCGTAGGATCATGCATCATACATCATAAAACGCATCATAAACATCTTTAAAATGCATTTCATCTGCATTCATACATCATAAAACGCATGTCGAACTAGTCCATCACGCAGATAGGGTATTAGGACAAACACATCTTAGGCCTCCAGATGTCTGCATTCACCTTCGGCTCATAAGCCACCGGATGTCTACAATCACCTTCGGCTCATAAGCCACCGGAAGTCTGCAATCGGCTCATAAGCCACCAGATGTCTGCAATCACCTTCGGCCCATAAGCCTCCGGATGTCTGCAATCACCTTCGGTCCATAAGCCCCCGTCTTCAGCCCATAAGGCACTATAATCATCAACACAAGGTCCTGAATTTCTCCTTAAAAGGGGGAACATAAGGGAGATAGAAGACCCAAAAAAGTCAATTGTCTCCTGGTTCGTAGTGTACTTATGCAGGTCTTAAACATAAGGAACATTCGACGCAAGGAACCGGATCGTAAAGTTCTCTCCTACCGATGCTTGAGATCATACGACCTAAGGGAATCAGGATCGGTTAAAACCCATGGGGTACCGACGCCAGAACCTGGATTGATTAATATTTTTGGAAAGAAGGAACAAGCCAGAAGACTTTCAGACTTCTTTACCGATAAAAATCAATCTTTCCTATAAATACTCCTTTTATATATTTTGTTGTCACGTACGATATGTATAAATGAAAACTTATATATATGGACTTGATGCTGACGAAATGAAAACTTATATATCATCATTGTTGTCGATTTGATGCACTGCCTTATTTGTTAAAAATATTCAAAAATTCATATTACAATACCACAAAAAGCACTAACAATTTTACAGATAAACAAAATTTCGTATTACACTAACTTGAAGCTGATAAACACAGACAGTAAAATAGGTTTGTTCGTATCATATCTCGAATGAAATTTATGTCATTGTTTAGGAATAAAATTTATTTTACAGTAATTTATACTCCACCATATTTTATTGTACGTTTATTTTTTTGATTTACGAATTAAATTATAGATCATATTAACAAAACAGTAGTGTGTCAGGATTGAAGAAAAGACTATAGTAGGATGTAGTACTCACCAGAACAGTTTGAAGCGGGTGGTCGGTTGTACATTCGTGGAAAAAAAGAAAATCTGAGTCTTCAATATTAAGCCCCGAAATACCTCATTATAACATGGATTAATCAAATTGCAGAACTAATATATGGAATCAGAATTGAATAAATTATCAAAATACGTAACGTACCGCTAGAGATTTCAGAGGAGACTTGAGATGAACGAATGGAAAATAACGGAACCTTCAAATCTGTAATTGAAATATGAGATTTAGTGAATTAATATGGGAGATATATAAAAATATAAATCGAAGTGTAGTTATATACTTACCAACATTGATTCAAGAATAGATGGATTCACCAACATCACGTTCGAAAAATTCTCATCGCCGATTCTTCACAAAATAGTCGACTTGATTTTGGGTTTTTCATATAGGATGGAGAGACGTATTTCATGGATATTGGAATTAATTGGGTTGATAAATTGATTGAACAGGTTAGGATGGAGACGGCGACGCCGATTTGCATGAGAAAACGGAGGAAACGGAGGAGATGAAGAATACGGAGAAGGAGGGCAAAGAAGAGGAAAATGGATGAGTGACTGTTGGCCCAAATTAGGAAATGTTTCCTACTAGGGTTCAAGCACTTTTATAGATAGGTAATTCGCGAATTAAGCTTAGTGCGCGAGTAGTAGTTCGCCTTAATTCGCAGATGGTAAAAAAATGGTTTTTATGTGTGATTTATTCATTTACTAGTTATAATGTATTGTATATTTTTAGTTGGAAATATATAGGTTATTATAATTGTTATAAAATTGGAAATAATCTATATATTATTATTATAATACCAAATTTTAACAATTTATATCATTAAATCATGCAGAAGATTACCCGGTAGCGAAACTTGGATCGTCTTTAATACTATCACCGAATAATGGTCTGTCTTGTGAACTTTGTAAACGCGCTTTTAAACATTTGTAACATCATTATTTTTCGTAGTTGACTTTAATTTATATTTGATAATATTATTGATTTATTAACTTTTGTTATACTCTTATAATCGAATTACCTTTTTATTTATAGATGATATCTTAGAAGTTAGAAGTATATAATACCGTGGCAACGGTACATCTACGTACTTTTTGAAAATATCATTCATTTGATAACTTATTTATCCTCTTATATCTAATAATTCTTTTTTATTAATATATATATAAGTTTAGAATTATATCGGGATCGCGACGGGTATGTACTAGTGGTAAGCTATAGATTATTTGAAACTCCAATTTTCTACGGTAATATAGGGAGTAGACAATTGTCATTTCTTCACTTAAGCATAGCCCAATTTAGAAAAATTGTTGGAGATTTATTCAACACGATCAAGTTCATTTGCTTCCAGATGGACCTGCAGCAGCAAGCGGTGGAGGAGGCGCATTGAGGTTGAACCCGCTCATGTTAGACTGCATAGCAACATCTCTGCATTTTTGCTCCATGAGATTCATAGCCGCTATATGTTGCTGCAGTTGAACAACAATCACCTTGGGGTATTCCAGTTCACGAACCAATGCGCTTTGATATGCAACAAGACGGTTTCACGGTAATGCGGAGTTAGCGTAGCACCAGTCCACTCCTAGTAGTTGCAACCGACGTCAGTCTGAGATGCATGAAATCAAGGTAATACTTAAATTCGTAACCAAGAAGGTTCGAAGAAAACTGTTGACACTTAATTAAGAATACTTGTTAATTACTTGGTCAGAGTTAGAGTGTTTTGTGTTATACTCAAAAGTATATCACAAGAATTCCTCTGAGAGATATCTACATAGCTAGAAAGT
>CM051455.1:100726961-100742541 GCA_028274465.1 Plantago ovata | reverse complement strand
TTTCCCTACATAACTGGAAAGGAAGGTGAGACCTTGTTGTCTTCTACCTTTACTTGAACTTAGTAACACAACTCAACAAGCCTGTTGAAAATGTACTTACCCAGTTAAGTTCCGATTTATTTTCATAGATATGCATCAGCAATGGCCATCTTCTCAGGCCTACTTGGTCAATTCCTCCAAACTGGGAGTCAAGAACTTTTATCAGTAGCAGAGCTACTAGACCAAGTGATGGCAGAGATGCTTTCTCTTAAACGTGCTTTGTCCACGTCACGGGAGCAATCTTCCTTTCTTCATTTTCTCATTTCTGACGTCACTGTAGAACGCTTCAATTTCTTCGTCTCGTGGCATGACGTCATCTTCAGTTCCAGTTGTTGGAATCTGAAAATTTCCGCTAAATCAGTCCATTTCCGGACGCTTTGCGTGTTCTGAATGTCGTAAAGATCACTTTTTCAGTGACTCCCCTTACATCAGTAAGGGACTGGATTTCTGCATTATTGTAGAATTCCATTGTATCAATCATGCTCACTTGCTTAGTGCGAGCGATTAAAGTTCATGAGGCCTTGCTGCTTGATGAACTCAAGCGCCTCTTCATTTGGTCATCGAGTTCTTGTTCATAGAAGTACCTAATGTACTTTCCTTTGCAAAACCCCATTGCATCAACATCTCACACTTTGCAGTGTCAAGATATGACGGAGGCATAGGTTTTTCGATATCGGTCGTTTTTCAACACAACTTTCGTTGTGTTTGTTGCCGGAGTAGTCACCGGAGCAGTGCGTGTTCAGCACTGTCAACCTTAGATGACTTTGAGGACTTAGAGACTGTCTCTTTGGTGCCATTTCTTTTATAGAGAAGAATGTGTACGAAAAAGATAGTTTGCTTTTTGACCGGAGGTACAGTAGATTCAGGCTAAAATTGCAGAGAAAGGAAATGTGAGTTAAAGAATTTTGTCATTTCTCTAACTCCTTCTTTATATAGTGTCTCTGATGTGTGAGAAACTCAATCGATTTGAGCTCTCAGCAAGGGTAAAACAGAGAAACACTGGCGTTAGTGGAGCCTTTGCATTGAATGCGTAGTGGCCCACTAACTAAAACCGTCAGAGCACTCTCTCTCTTTGTTTTGTTAACCGTTAGATTAGTAACTCCTTTTAATCAATGGCCACGATTGAATTCATGTCATGATTATTACGAGTTTATCTGTGCCCATTAACGTCACAAATTGATTTTACCGAGTTTTAATTAGATTGCTTGCTGAAATAGACAAGAATCTTTTCAGCGAGTTTGAATTACATCCTAGATACTTGCTGAAAGTTCCCCCTTACTTAGATATCTCATATTTTCTTAAGTTTAAAAGATATTTCTGATTTCCCGTATCAGTAAATTCTTTGTACTTGAGATATCCTTGGTAAAATCTGAGAAATGAGTTTTGCTCTTTTTCTGAGTTCCCGTCTCAGAATATTCCCTGATACTTGAATACCTGTTTCAGTATCTTTGATTGTCTGAATGCCCGTTTCAGCAATCCTTAAGGTTTTTCTTACTGAGTGCCTGTCTCAGCAAGTGATCAAGTTTCCTAACAAATACCCGTTTTGAAGGAATTACTTGCTGAATGCCTGTTTCAGCAATCATGTAGTGACTTATCATTTCTTAGAAGAAATTAGTAGACGGAGCTTTTAAATAAGAATACTTTGGCTTGCTGAATACCTATTTCAACATCCTGCCAAATGTATCCTTTATTGAGGTAGTTCAATCAATCCAAGGTTATACCTTAGCATTGCGAACCTATTATCTGGTAGGGGCTTTGTAAAGATGTCAGCAAGCTGATCATCAGTGCCTACTTTCACAACCTCAATATCTCCTTTTGTCTACATGATCTCTAATGAAATGATGTCTAATATCAATGTGCTTAGTCCTTGCGTGATAGCAATAGCACTTGTATTATCACAAAAGATTGGTGTTTTCTTTGCAGAAATACCATAATCTCTTAATTGTTGCTGAATCCATAGGATTTCACCTGTGCAACAACCAGCTGCAATGTATTCAGATTCAGTGGATGAATTGGCAACACATGTTTGCTTCTTGCTGAACCATGATATTAATCTAGTACCCAAAAACTGACAAGTTCCAGAGGTACTTTTTTTATCAAGAGTTGATCCTCCATGATCAGCATCAGAATAACCAACCAATTCTAGTCCAGAATCTTTAGGATACCATAATCCAACATTGACTGTACCTTTGACATATTTCAGTATCTTGATTGCCTTTTGTAGTGTGATTCTCTTGGATCAGATTGGAATCTTGCACACACACAAACAGCATACTGAATGTCAGGTCTACTTGCTATTAAATACAACAAGGAACCAATGAGCTTTCTATACTTATGTTCTTCAACACTTTTATCTTCTTTAGTATAGCCCAATTTGGTACCAACACTCATAGGATCTTTTCAGGTTTCTCTTCCTCTTTGATCCTAAACTTTATGAGCATTTCTTTCGCATACTTTGCTTGATTTATGAATATTCCATCTTTGAGTTGCTTGACTTGCAATCCTAGGAAATAATTCAATTTACCCATCATACTCATTTCAAACTTGTTTGTCATGAGTTTGGCAAAATCATCACAAAGTTGCTTGTCCTTAGATCCAAAAATTATGTCATCCACATAAATTTGAACTAAGAGTATTTTACCATCATGGTTCATGGTAAATAAGGTTTTGTCAACTTCACCTTTCTTGAAACCATTTTCCAGCAAGAACTTAGCCAAGGTATCATACCATGCTCTTGGTGCTTGCTTTAGACCATATACAGCTTTCTGAAGCTTGTATACCATCTTGATTTCTGAGGGAAGTTCAAAGCCAGGGGGTTGTTCTAGGTAGACTTCTTCAGCAAGTTCACCATTCAAGAATGCACTTTTAACATCCATTTGGTAAACAATGAAGTCATTGTGAGCAGCAAAGGCTAAGAAAAGCCTAATTGCATCCAATCTTGCAACTGGTGCATAAGACTCATCATAGTCCAATCCTTCAGTCTGACAGTAACCTTGAGCAACTAAACGTGCTTTATTTCTTGTTACTTCACCAGACTCACTCAGCTTGTTTCTGAACACCCACTTTGTACCAATAGCTTTCTTGCCTTCAGCAAGTGGTACAAGTTTCCAGACTTTATTTCTTTCAAATTGATCCAGTTCTTCTTGCATTGCCTTTATCCATTCAGAATGCTTTAAAGCTTCTTCTATGGTTTTAGGTTCAATTTCTGAAACAAAGCAAGAGAACAAAGATTCTACTTCTACGACAGTTGCTTCTTCAACAAGTCTATGAGTAGCTTTGGATCTAGTCACTTGGCGTTTATTAATATCGCCAATCATATATGTAGAGGGATGATCTCTAATACATTTATTAACAGGTTTTCTGTCTGTTGGATCTGGATATGTTTGCTCATCAGCATGTGACTCTTCAGTATGTACTTGTTCAGTACTACTGGAATTTTGTGTCTCTGCTGAGATTGGTTCATCAGCAACTGCTTGTTCAGCATTGCTTGATTGAGGTAGCTCATCAGCAGGCACTGGAGGTTGTGTAGTTTCAGCAACTTCCGGAGCAACTGCGTCCTTTGCTGGAAATTCTTTGTCGTGAACTATATTTATCTTGTCATGACTAGGGGGGGGAGAGTCATTGTCAGAATCATCATTTAGTTCAATTGACTTGATTTGCCTAGCATTAGATTCAGTTCTTTGCTCATGTATGATTAACTTTTTCATACATTCTGATATTTCTTCTTCAGCAGGCACTCCTTGTGACCTTTCGTAGAATACAACATGCACTGATTCTTCGATCTTTTGTGCCTTTTTGTTGTAAACTCTATAAGCTTTACTATGCAAGGAGTAGCCGAGAAATATCGCTTCGTCTGTCTTTGGTTGAAATGTTCTTAGGTATTCTCTACCATTGTTAAGAACGAAACACTTGCAACCAAATACTCTTAGATGAGTGATGTTAGGAGGTCTTCCAACAAACAATTCATAAGGAGTTTTGTTGTATTCCTTAGTAATCAAACATTTGTTTTGAGTATAACAGGCGGTATTAATCGCTTCAACCCAGTAAGCCTCACTTAATTCAGTGTCAGCAAGCATTGTTCTTGCGGCTTCTTTCAGGGTACGATTCTTCCGTTCAGCAACACCGTTTTGCTGTGGTGTTCTTACTGAGGATAACTGATGTTGTATACGTTTTGAGGTACAATATTTAGTTATGTACTGGTTTACAAACTCAGTACCATGGTCTGTCCTTATGACTTTTACCTTGTCATTTTTCATGACTTCAAGCTTATTCAGCAAGTTAGATATTTCAGTCTTGGTTTCAGATTTGTGCTTGATGAATACTACCCAAGTGAGTCTTGAATAGTCATCCACCACGACCAGACCAAACTTCTTACCAGCATAGCTTGTTGAAGAAGATTCAAACAAGTCCATGTGCAAGAGTTGTAAAGGTTTTGTAGTTGACGGTACTGCCTTGTTCTTGAAAGAAGATTTGGTTTGCTTTCCTTGCTGACATGCATTGCAAACACCATCCTTCTTAAAAGTAACCTTAGGTAATCCAACTACAAGTGCCTTTTTAGACAGCTTATTCAGCGTCTTGAAGTTTAGATGACTTGTTCGTTTATGCCATAACCATGCTTTTTCAGCAAGGCAATCGTGATCTGAGACAAGGCATTTTTCAATGATTGCTGAAGACCAATCTACGGTGTACAAGCCTCCTGATCTTCTTGCAATCATAATTACCTTTTTAGTCTCGAAATCTATAAGTTTACGTTCATCACTTTTGATTTTGATGAAGTATCCTTTGTCAGCAAACTGACTCATGCTGAAAAGGTTAAACTTAAGATTTTTGACATAAAGAACTCCAGTAATGGTTATGCATCCTAACTTTACGTCACCATAGACTTTTGTAGAACCGGAGCCTCCACCAGCAAACCTTATTGTTGGACCTTTAGACCACCGTCTATAGTTTATAAGGTTATTCTTGTTGTCCGTCATGTGCTTTCCACAACCACTATCAAAGTGCCAGATTGCATCGTTTGTCTCCGTGGCTGAAGTCTGCACAATCAAGAGCAAACAAGTTAATTATCCAATAATGGATGTCCATTAACATGTTCAAGAATGCGTCCAGTGGAAACTCAAGTCTTAAGTTTTTCAATTTTGACTTGTTTTCTACTTGCTGAGGAACTAGGAGGTTTTGAGCTGAAAGACTTTTGATTTGTGCTGATCAAATCCACTTTCTGATGTGGTGTCTTGCTCGGTTGACCTTTTTGCTGAACATACTTTTCAGTAAGTTCTTTTCTAGAAAGGTTCCTGTAGCCCTAGCATTAAGAGTCTTTTCAGAACTCTTAGGCTTGATTTTCTTCATATCTTTGAAGTATCTTTGCTGACTTTGCTTATACTCGTGAAAAAGTTGACTTTGCTTGGTTTTGAAACCGAGTCCACTTTTCGGAGAATGCTGAGCTTTTGTGTCAGCAACCTTACTTGATTCAGGTTTGTCAGCAAAGGTCTTCTGATTACTTTTAGTAATCTTGCCTTTTGACTTAACAACTTGCTTTTCAGCAACTTGTTTGGCGGAATGCTTCACATCATCCTTCTTCTTTCCAGTTTGCTTCTCAGCAACCTGTTTTCCTTTTAAAGTCTTGTTACTTTGAGTAGCAACAGCGGGCTTTATGGTCATAGGTACTTGATTGCATGTTTCAGCATCCTTAGATTGACCAAACTGATAGATTTCTGGTAGACCACTATCAGCAGCACGTACAAAGGAAATCGGTGAATTATATTTACTCAAGATTTCTATGTCATCACCTTCATACGTAGCACCTAAACCTTCTTTCTGAGATGGATCTCCCAAGTAAGAGTTTAGTTCATTCAGCGTATTACTTGCGTCAGCATAAGATTTGAAATTGATTTTCATCTTTTTCATCTCTTGGATTTCAGCAAGTAACTTTAGAATTGAGGATTGATACTCTTCCAATTCTAATGCCATTTGAGAATTCTTCTCTGTAGCTTCAGCAATCAACTTCTTAAGACGCCTTATTTCAGCATCCTTTTCTTTTGTCTCTTCCTTCAGCAAGACATACTTTTCAGTAGTCTGCTTGGTCAGAGTTTCAGCAATCTGTAGTTTTTCTTGTTGTCTGCTCAGAGTTTTCTCAAATCTTTCGATTTCTCCTTGAATCTTGTCAAGGTCAATCTCGTCTTCACTTTCTGAGTCTGAGTCAGAGGTAGGGTTGTTTACCTGACCGGCCATGAGGCAGAACTCGTAGTTTGACACATCTGGATAAGCTTCCATAGCTATTCCACAAACTTATTTGCCAATCTCCACGTCTAGAGTGGCTTCTTCATCGTCAGTGTCTGAGCTTTCATCCTCACTGTCGTCGGAGCTAGTATCAATGCACAATGCATCGATTTTTGCTTGAAGCTTCTTCTTTTCTTCAACAATAAAAGCTCTTTTGAACTTCTTCTTCTTTTCAGCAGATTTGCCTTTCAGCAAAGGGCAATTAGCTATGAAGTGTCCAGGCTTTTTGCAGTAAAAGCATAGATCATTTCCAACTGCAGGTTCTTCTGATGAAGTTGCTTGCTGAGCTTGCTTGTTCAGTGATCTAGTCTCATTCTTGTACTTATGGTAGTTGTTACCAAGATGCTTTTTCAGCTTCTCTTTTGCTTTTCGCCTTTCAAGTTCCTTACTGATGAATTTCTTCATGTTTTTGACAACCAAAGAGTTTTCATCAGCAGGCTCTTTATCATTCTTCTTTTCAGAAGATGACGGCTTTGCAGCAAGAGCAATGTTTTGCGATTTTTCAGCAAACACATTTTCTCTTTGCTTTGTCTCATAATTGACAGTAGCAAGATGAGAGAACAACTCTGTTGGTGTAATATCTGGCATTCCTTGATTGTAATAGAAATTAAGAGTGTGGATCCATTCTTGATTCAGACTTCTGATAATGGTTTTCACCTTCTCAGAATCTGAGTAAAGATTTCCAACACCCAAGGCTGCCATTTCACTAACAAGAGTTGTGAATCTTAAATCCATGTCTTTCAGTGACTCGTTTGTACCTTTCTTAAAGTTTTGAAACTTTAATTTAAGTACTTCAAGTTTGTTTTCCTTGGTTTTGTCAGATCCAGCACAAAGATCTTGAACCATTTTTCAAGCTTCCTTTGCATTCTTAGCACCCCACAGTTTGCACTGTATGGTATCCGGAGTTGATCGAATGATGATGTTTCTTGCTTGTCCATCAAGACGGAATCTCTTGGCTTCGTCGGAAGTCCATTCCTCTCTTGGTTTTGGCACGACGGTATCAGTCGGTTCGCCTAAAATAGTTTCCTTTCCAGCTTCAGTGGTCTTGTGAGGGAAACTCCTTTCAACCTTAGTGATCTTGATAGGTCCATCATTAATGACAGTGACCATCTTATCACTAATGGCCTCAAGATGAAGCATCATGTTGTTTCGCCATTTTTCGTAGTTTTCCAGCTTCAGCAAGGGAGCATCTCCTAAAGACATCCTGTCAGCAAAGCACTACCAAACTGATCAAGTGAGAGTGATTTACGGAAAGCACCTAAGGAGATCTAGGTTCAGTGCTGAAGGTTAAAGAACCTCCAGCTCTGATACCACTTGTTGGTCCCTTTAAACAACAAGAAAAGACTAGAGGGGGGGGGGTGAATAGTCTTTTCAAACTTTCGTCGTTTAAAACTTTCTCAGCAAGTGCTTATTACTTTTCAGTAATGAGTTTGCTGATACTTAACTTTCTCAGCAAGCGCAAGTTACTTTGCAGTAACTAGGTTTGCTGATACTTAAAATCAGAGAGCGGAAGTCTTTGATACAATAACTGCTTCTTTCAGTAAATGAAGGTTTCAGCAAGTGATGTGAGTGACTGTGTACAGATAGATATGATTTGCTGAAAAACCAAATACAGTAAGTAAATCACACAAACACTTTTATAGTGGTATCTGAGAGTGGCGTAATCTCTCAAGTAATCCACTTTGTCCTTTCTAGGACTGAATCCACTAAGATAAGATTGAGGTTCCTTACAACACCTATCTAGAGCGATTCAAACAGAAACCATATCACACTTGCTTTGTCTCCATCCTAAACTAGAGAACGCAACCTTGTTCTCCACCAAACTTGGTACTTTTAATCAGCAAAACTATGCTCGATTAAGTTCCCCCTGAATATCACGCCTGAAAGGGTGTATTTTCAGTTAGAGAGGTTTGGGATGAGAAAACTTAATTATAACTTATTCAGTTACAACAAGTAATCTAAGAAAAAAAACTTTGAATACTTTGCAGTAAACAAGTTTGATTGTTTCTGGTGTCAAGACTTGTTCTTGTCCGAAAGAAAGAAAGAACACTTAACTAATTTCTTAGTCGTGCAAATTCCACTTCTTCACAAGTAGCTTTTTCAAGCTTTAAGTCTTGGAACGGATCAATGGCAGTAGAGAGTATTGAAGGGTTTGTGAGTTTTAAGCACAAGTGAGAGTATGATCACGTTGTTGACACACTTCAACTCTTTGCCGGATGACCTCTATTTATAGTGAAAATAAGGAGCTGTTTGAATTTTAAATTCCAAGGCGTTTGATCCTTAAGATGTCACTATCTTGCTTTTGTACTTTCAGCAGCGTCCTTGTTTGTCTTCTAGTCTTCATGTCCTTCGCGTGTAAGCTTTGCATTTAATGCTTATTTGAATAGAATTCAAATAGTAACATTGGAGCACAAATGTAAGTACTTTCAGCAAGAGGTCACATATGTTCCATCAGCAAGTGGCCTGTCTCAGTTTCAGCAAGCACAACCTACTGTCTTTCAGATTTTCACTTATGCAATGTTGTTGCTGAAGTTTCCACTTTCTGAGCAACATGTGCCTTTGTAGATACCAGTATTCAGAAATCTTCTAGTCTTCAGATCTTCAAAATCTTCAAGTCTTCAGATCTTCAAAATCTTCAAGATTCTGAGCGGTTCTAAATGCTTCAATAGTTTGTTTGTAAAAAACAAAGTACATCATCAGCAAATGCTTCAATAGGTTGTATTTCTTTTCACAAAACAAGATACATCATAAGCTTTAAAACCAACCTATCTAGCACCTATTCTAAGTCTTCAGCAAACGTTCCTCTTTTACAATGTCCTTAAAATTCTAAATTTCTATGGACCTTAAGAGTACTAGTTACTGGACTTTCCTTAATTTATCATGGTTAATTGCTCATCAAAATTACAAGTTTCCTAACAGTGCCATTCTCGTTCTCCCCAATCGGCAAACCTAAATACTTAAAAGGCAACTTTTCAATTTTACAACCAAGGAACGAGGCCCAATTGTCCAAAGTAGCAATCTCAACTCCACACTCAATGAGACTACTCTTACAAAAGTTAATCTTCAATCCGGACACACCCTCAAAATATCTCAAGATACTTTTAAGAGTAAAAATATTTTCTTTCAAAGCTTCACCGAAGAACAAGGTGTCATCTGCGAATTGTATATGAGAGACCTCCACCTCACTACGACCCACCCTATAAGGTTTGAAAAAATCGAAGGAGCAAGTTTTACTCATCATCAAACTAAGACCCTCCGCCACAATAAGATAAAGGAAGGGGAAAAGGGGGTCCCCTTGCCTAAGACCTCTTTTAAGATCAAACTCCTTGGTAGGGATTCCATTAATGAGAATGGAAGAAGAAGCCGTAGTAACACAAGACATGATCCATCGAATCCAAACATCTCCAAAACCCATCAATCTCATCATCTTCTCAAGGAAAACCCAACTAACCGAATCATAAGCCTTGGCAAAATCAATCTTGAAAGCAAACATCTTCTTCTTCTTAGCTTCATTAATAATCTCATTCGCTATCCCAATGCTATCAAGGATATTCCGAGCCCCTACGAACGCCGATTGATTCAAAGAAATAAGTTTATCCATCTTCTTGTTTAACCTATTGCCAAGAGCTTGGCAATGATTTTATACCCACTCCCGATGAGTGAGATTCGGCGAAAATCTTCAATCGCCACCGGATTTGACTTTTTAGGCACAAGAGTAATAAAAGATCTATTGATGCCTTTTACCAACTTAGCATTCGCATGAAAATCTCTCACAAAATGGATTACATCCACCTTAATGACATCCCAAAAAAATCGAAAGAAGTGAAATGAGAAACCATCCGGACCCGGACTTTTATCAACACCACAATCCCAAATAGCTTCCTTAATTTCATCCTCTTCAAAATCTTTATCCAGATCAGCCCGATCGCTACTAGAAAGGGAATCACACTCCAACCCACAAAGGCTTAGGTTCCCTCCATGGCGACTACTAAAATGATCCTCAAAATGGCGCCTCACCCCTTCTTTGACCCTATCAACTTCATCAAGCCAAACTCCGTTGATTTTCAACCCTTCAATGTTTTTGAGTCTTCCTTTAAACTCCACACAACTATGGAAGAACTCCGTGCTCACATCTCCTTCTTTAGCCCACTTTTCTTTGCTTGGTGAAATTTTATGTTATTTTGGAGATCCAACGCACACCCTAACTTATCCATAATTTCAGCATGCTCAGAATGGATAGTTTGGGAGTTTACCCCACTGGCCGGCCCCACATCACCCGCACGAACGGAAAGCAGTAACTCACGGCCCTCCAGTTCTCTATCTAGAACTTCAAGCCTCTTGGTGTAAGCTTTGATGTTTCCTTCAATGTTCCCCACATCATCTTTTAAACACGTCCTAATATTCTCCCGAAGCAACTTCAGTTTTTCTTTTAAAATAAAACCTCCCCACCTCGAGATATTAATTCCTCCAAGTGTTTTTAACAATCTCTACAAACTTCTCATCCTTTTGCCACCCACTAACATACTTGAAGGTAAGGGGGGCCCAATCAACATCAACATTCTTGATAAGGATTACCGCATGATCGGACACCTTTCTACGAAGAACGAATTGAGCGACACTTTCCCACTTAGCTAACCACTCTTTAGAGAACAAGAACCGATCAAGGCAATAACACAAACCATTTTTCCTATACCATGCATGTGAACCTTCTCCGATGAAGAGGAAGATCAACAAATCAATGTCCTCAATGAAATCATTAAAAGATCGCATATCTCCATCCAAACCACCCTCCCTAACACCTTTTCTCTCCCTCGGATTCCTAACCGAATTAAAGTCACCACAAATACACCACTTTCCAAATTCACTTGAAACCACCCTACTCTTGATGACGCTCCACGACAGGTTTCTGCCCTAGAAGAGTTCGGGCTATAGACATTAGCTATACGTACTCGCTCACCCTCACAATCGCCTTCAACCTCCGGCACCCCTTCCTCACCCCAGAAACCCGTCTTTTGGAAACAAGAAGTACTCCACATACAAAGTAAACCACCCGACATTCCATTAGAACCACTAAAGACCCAATCCACATCCAAACTACCCCATAAGGAAACCACTAATTTTCTATTAACAGTACTCAGCTTAGTCTCTTGAATGCATACAAAATCCACATTCTTCTTCTTGATAAGTACATCTACTTCTCTCTTTCTAGAACTCCCCCCCCCCCAACCCACGAATATTATAACTGAGAATACGCATATTAAACCTGAGCGAGTTCCCTTGACCTTGAAGCTACTTCACCTTTTCCAGTACTGTCCCTCTCCTCACACAATTTGAAAAACTCAATCGCCACCGATTTCTCATTCTCATTGACCAAACCCAGAGTGTTACAACGCTCCCACAGCCCAGACTCAACAGATTGAACAAGATCGAAAAAGTCTGAGTTAACATCCTTCCCTATCGCAACTTCATCCGCTTCGTTATTAATTTCGTTAACAACCATACCCTCACCGATTTTCTCCTTAACACCAAACGACCCAGAATTCTCAAGAGCATCTAGAGATTTTCTTACCGCTTCAATGTCCCATACGTGTGCAAGTCTCCTTTTCTTCCCAGTCATAGTCCCAACACCGCTTGAGGAATTAAAGTTACCTAGAGTAGCACTTGCAGGTCTGTTAATAAGAGGCAAAAGATTAAACAAGTCATTACTAGTGTCCTGGGCATGCGCCCTCTCGACGTCAAAGGGAGCCAAAGAAGGCCCGTTCATAGTTGACCCAATAAGATTCCGATCCAGACTTGGTCCAATCTCAACACCACATCCAGGCTCATGGACCGACACAGAACCAAAACAACCCTCAGAAGAAGATACACGGCCCACTCCTAAATTCAACTGATCAAGCCCATTTGAAGCTCCAGTAAAATTCAAATTTAAATCCAAACCTTTGGGAGAAGCAAAACCATCATCCCTTTCTAGCAAAATACCTAACTTATTTAATGAAACATGTACCACAGCATTTCCAACATCCTTGGAACCCTCCAAAGCATTAACAGGTGAAGGACAGTCATTAATCCCAATAAGAGGTGGGACCTCCTGTTCTTCCAAAGAAATTTTGTCCAAAATGTCCAACTGGTCCTCGTCAGAATTGTTAGAGTTCTCTGACAATTCCGACTCATCAGAATATGCTGGTTCCGAGCCGTCTTTCTGAAGATCAAGAAACTGGACTGGTGATTCTTCAATCAACTGAATTTTAAAAACTACCTCATCCAGCTTTAAGAAGACAGTCTTGCGAATCAATTCGAACAACTCCGTTTCAACACAAACACGCCCATAATTTATGTCTTCTCGAAGGATGGTAGCCTCATCAACATGAACTACCTTACCCATATGTTCGCATAAACTAACGAAGATATCCTCCTTCGAACAAGAAAGAGGAACACTGTACAAATGGATCCAGACAAGACGTTTCTAATTAGTGAACCCTTCCGTCCAAGGATGAAAATCCAACACACCTTTCGTCTTCAACAACGGTAGAAACTCCTTCAGCCGATCACCTTCAACAGCATTCCCAGGATTCAACACCACAAACTCCCAAGATAAACGAGAAAGTCGTACCGAGTTAAAATTATCCGCTTTAAGCCAATCACTTAAATCAAATAGAGACACGAATCTTTCCAGTCTACAAACCCAGCAACCCTTGGCTTGAAGTTCCAATTCACTTCACTGTCACGATTACAGCAAACAATTAAAGACGAATGAGTTAACTCTGAGTCGCTGCCCAAGAGTCTGACTTCTTCACCATTCCGCTCTCCGTCAGACCTCCCAGTACCAGCAACAGTTTCGCCCCGTCCAGCCACCTGAATATTTCGACCAAGATTGGCCTCAACCGTCTGGTGTCTCACGTTGAAATTTTCTCCCCTGATTTGGTTTCGAGGCAAACCTTGTCCTGCATTTCTACCGGAAACGACATCAGCAAAAGATTTATCCCTCGCCCTCCACGCAGTCCGATGGATCAACCTACCACCGCTCCCTGACCTGAAAGACCTTTGGTTTCCATTTTCCTCTCTGTCGAATTTAGCCGGATTAGCAAGAATTTTGTAGTTTTTGATCCATCTTCTTCGAACCCTTTCAAGAATAGCAAGTTTATCTCTCAGACCCATAAACCTCATGAAGGCAAACTTCTTACCATCCTTGTTAGCCTTTCCAGGGATAAAGACGTCAATGATTTTTCCACACGAATAAAGACTTTCCCAGATAACTTTAGGGGAAGCATAGGGGGAAGTTTGTTAGATAGATAGAGAAAGTGTCCAAAGAATTTCCTGAAGAATGAAGAGTAGTCCTACTGCCACTGGTTCTCGGATGATTTGGGGGGTGGGGATGGGGGTTAGAAGGGTGGGCTCTTTGGCTATGGAGGTTAACATTTGGTGGCCGGTGAGCGGCCGGGTTCCTACGGTTAGGGGCTCTAGGATTACGCTCCCTCACTCCACTCATCTAGAGAGAAAGTTCTTTTTTTCCCCCTAAAACCATAACATACATCCCATTGCACCACCTCATAACTCCTCCTATTATCTAATCCATGAATGTTTATTTTATGACAGGTTTACATAGGACAGGTAAGAGTTGCAGACTAAGGTGGATTAATTATCTTAGACCTGGATTAAAGCGAGGGAAGCTCAACTTTGATGAAGAGGACTTGATTTTAAGACTTCATCATTTACTAGGCAATAAGTGAGAAAATGGCCATTAATTTCTCACCTTATTCATTACAACACATTACTTCCTATAGTAGTAGTACATTTATTTAGTGATAAGATAAAGAAGTAAGAAACATTAATTTTGTTATTATTACTTTTTTCAGGTGGTCGCAGATAGCAAATCATTTACCTGGGAGAACAGATAACGAGATCAAGAACTACTGGCATTCTTATCTAAAGAAAAAGGTCAAGGAAAACGCTGGAAGTGAAAATTGTGGTCTGGATGATGATACAAATACAAATGACCAAATGATAACTCAAACAGTGCCAGAATCATCAACAAGCACTCTCAACTTCACAACTCCGCAAAACTCTAGAAACGTGGAATCCTTGGAAAATGTACTAATGGACACCAAACAATCAATGCAAGAGAGAATTAGCAATGTAAAAGGAGCACCCGAATGCTGCTATATGCCTAAAATTCTATTTGCGGAATGGCTCACATCAAATCAGTTCCAAATCCAGGAAAGGAGTTTTCTACACAACCATTATCCGAACATTGAACAAGTTTCGAGCAGTACAAATTCTCAGCTTAGTGAAGGAAGAAACTTCGATACAAGCTGTATTTCTGCTGGTACCGATGGCATGTTTCAATCAACAATAGGGTACTCTGATCTAACTTATTGCTTCCCAGACGACTACAACATAAGTTATGATGACATTTTCATCTGATCAATTAAATTTGTTTGTTTTTTAAAGTCTTTAGAACACTCATTTTCATGCCTTTGAGGCTAACTATCAATTATTGAAGTTTGTTTTCATAGTCTAGCTAATTCAGTAATTAGTTTATAAATGAGAATCAATTATGTGGATTAGAGATAATACATCACCTCAATCGAGGTGTGTCACTTGTATTGCTCTAATAAATCGATACAATTACAATAATGAAAATTTCCAAAAACCGACCATTAAATTTGTTTAATGGCACATGCAGTACAACATCTGTTCGTCATGGCAGTTTGGTTCAAAGTTTAAAAATCGTGGGAAATATAGTTTAAAATTTCAAGTTTCGTAGAAAATCTAATCCAAAGTTTCAGATGGTGGCAAATTAAGTTCAAAGTTTCAACATTGTGACAAATTTAGTCCTTTCTTACAATTCTGAAGGACTATTCAATCACTGTCAATACGAAACGGTCCAAGACTTTTAGTTAGAGAACCATTGTCTTCCTTGGTAGAGGTATGGATTTATTCAATCAAATACCAATCTACTCTTTACTGCAATTTTCTGCTATATCTTGTAGTTGAATAGTTGATCATTTTGACTTGCAAGCTAAGTCAATAAGAAGATTGTCTTGCACTTATCAGGGATCTCGGTTCAGTACCTTAGATTAAAGAACCTTCTGGTCATACCACCTGTTGGTCCTTAGACACAATAAGGTTTATTAAAAGACTAAATCGGGGGGAAGTGTACCGGTACCGATTTTTTTAAAATAAAAAGATTCTTTCGAAAATAAAGTAAATTTTAAAATTCAAAAGCAACGGTCTTCAATAAACAATAAGGAACGGGTTTTGGCGC
>CM051455.1:100699355-100726861 GCA_028274465.1 Plantago ovata | reverse complement strand
AGGATGGAGACGAAGCAAGTGTGCTTTGGTTTCTGTTTGAATCGCTCTAGATAGGTGTTGTAAGGAACCTCAATCTTATCTTAGTGGATTCAGTCCTAGAAAGGACAAAGTGGATTACTTGAGAGATTACGCCACTCTCAGATACCACTATAAAAGTGTTTGTGTGATTTACTTACTGTATTTGGTTTTTCAGCAAATCATATCTATCTGTACACAGTCACTCACATCACTTGCTGAAACCTTCATTTACTAAAAGAAGCACTTATTGTATCAAAGACTTCCGCTCTCTGATTTTAAGTATCAGCAAACCTAGTTACTGCAAAGTAACTTGCGCTTGCTGAGAAAGTTAAGTATCAGCAAACTCATTACTGAAAACTAATAAGCACTTGCTGAGAAAGTTTTAAACGATGAAAGTTTGAAAAGACTATTCACCCCCCCCCCCCCCTCTAGTCTTTTCTTGTTGTTTAAAGGGACCAACAGGCACTAAGATGTGGAAAGTGGTGGTGGAAAAGTTGGAGAAAAGATTGGGAAAGTGGTCTCATAAAAACCTTTATTTCGGAGGAAGAATTCTCCTACTAAAATCGGTTCTTGGGTCCTTACCTTTATATTACCTTTCTTGGGGAGGCTCTTTGGGGGGGAATTGGAAAGTTGCTCGGATAAAATGGGATAGTGTGTGTGTGTCAAAAGAGTTGGGTGGTTTAGGGGTCAAAAACCTCCATTTGTTTAATTTGGCTCTACTTGGAAAGTGGGTGTGGGGGTTACTTGGTAATTCGAATGCCCTTTGGGTGAAAGTGTTAGAGTCTAAGTATGGTAATATTTGGGATAATTTGTTGTGGGTTAGGGAGGGTACGTCTTGTAGATCGTCGTGGTCTCTTTGGTGGAAGAACCTTGTGTCCAAAGTTTCGTTGTCCCCTTGGTTTTTTAATAATATTTGTAAAAATGTGGGGACGGGTGCTAATAATAGATTTTGGGTTGATCATTGGTTAGGTAAAGATTTCTTGCTCAAAGAGTTGTTCCCTAGACTCTTTGCGTTAGAAAGTGTTAAAGATTGTGTGGTGTCCGATCGTTTGAGTGGTGGTTTAGTTTGGGATTGGTATCGAGATCTTTCCACTTGGGAAACTCTTACTGTTGCTGATCTTTCAGCTTTGGTGACTAACTCCAATCGTTCTATCTCAACAAATGATTCTTGGTGCTGGTGTGGTGCGGAAGCTGGCCAATATTCAGCAAAGGGCGGGTACACTTCACAGTTGGAGTTGTTCGCAGCTCTACATGGGGATGCGCTTCCAGTTTTGGATATTGATTGGATGAATAAAATTTGGACGAACTGGGTGCCTTTAAAAGTGTGTGGTCTTGTTTGGAAACTCGCTTGGAACCGTCTACCAACACTAGATAACTTACGCAAGAGGAACATTATTCATATGGACACTGTTTCTGAGTGTAAACGATGTCTCCTTGAGAATGAGAGCGCGGAACATTTATTCTGGAGCTGTACGTTTGCTGCTACAGTTTGGAAGCGGATGGCTGGTTGGTTGGAGATGCCGTTCTGTTCGGTTTCTTCACTGGTGTAGCTACTTAAAGGTTTGTGGGTGGAAAGAGGTTTTATTAGCAGCGCCTTCCTGACTACTACTACTCAGGGAAAGATTTGGGGACTGTGGAAGGCGAGAAATAATTCATTTCTTCAACAGCAACTCATGTTCGGTTGCGGAGGTTGTGGAAAGAATTAAAGTTAACCTTTGGAGGTGGTTGAAGTCGAAAGATAAAATCAAGAAGAGGTACAAATTTGTTGATTGGTTGCTATCCCCTGCGAATTGCTTACGGTAAGGCCGGGCTGCTGCTGCGTTTCCGTTTGCGGCTCTGTGGGTTTGCTGAAGCAACTTTTGCAGGCTGGTGGCGTTTCCGTTTGCGGCTCTGTGGGTTTGCTGAAGTAACTTTTGCAGGCTGGTGATGGTTTGTTAGCTACTTTTTTGCTAGGTTTTGGTGTTGTTTCCTTGCATGGGTGCTGCCAAGGTGTAAGGGGGATATCATGTGTCAACTTTGGTTTGTGATTGGTTTGTATTCCTAAGAAGTGCATCAACTTTCGTTTCTTTTGCTAAGTATCCTATACTTGCAACGAAAGTTCTCCACTTTGTATGGACCTAAGTAGAGTTGGTGGTTCTACTCGTCACCCCTTCTACTCTTGTCTTCTCGTTAGTGAGATGACGTACTAGACGAAGGGGGTGGTTAGGTTGTGATACAACCATAACGGTCTTAAGGTTGAACATGCTTTTATACTCTTTACGGTTTGGTCTAGCTCTTGTTGCAAGCTTTTCTTTGTGCATTACTTATGCACTTTGTACTTCTATACTTTCATTATTATTAATATAATTTTGTTGTTTCTAAAAAAAATATGAGGTGGTGCAATGGAAGAGGGTTTGGGATAAGTGAAGAGACATGCATGATTCAATCCCCGGCGGAGCAATAAGGCGGTTTAGGTGTGGAGATATAATGTGGTATAGGAGATTTGTATAAACTGTAGTGTAGGAGTAGTTGTAATATTTGTATTTTCACAAAAAAAAAAAAAAAAGGATTAGATAATAGGAATTTGTACATCTACACCCCCTACTAGAGCCCCAAATCATATTGAGTGGCATCTTTATCATCAATTACATCTAGGTTCAATATAACCATTAGGTGTTGACCATATTTTAATCTCACTTTCTCTCTCTTACACCCAAACATGCCATAATTCTTATTTGATAATTTTAATTTTCTTTTTCCTTTTTTTTCTTTTACTTTTTCCTTTTATATTTTGCTTTTCCTTTTCTCCTTTTCTTCCCTCTCTTCTTCTTCATAAACTCTGGTACCGGAGTATTAAGACTTCCGATCTAGAGCGTGTAACCTCCAGATAATGTAAGGCAAAAAAGAAAGAGCTTTCGCCTTATTTATTAAGACCCTACGTTGAGAGCTAGGCCTTACCGATCTTTTACCGCTCCGATGCTGCAAGGAACTATTGCAGCTCCCGATCCAGAAGTACAAGCTCCGAGATCGGAGCTTGCGATCACAACTCCGGTAACGGATTTTGGTACTGTAGCTGTGAGGAAGATGATGAATAAAAAAAATTGTTGTGGAATTTTTGCAATATTAATTTGTTGGGGTACGATTTATAATAACTTGTGAGGTCAATTTGAAATTTAGGTAAGTTGTATGACTTAATTTTAAAATATATTGTGTTAAATTTGTAAATATAATAGATTAGGGTCAAATGTGCAAAATCGGAAATTGAAGTTGTTTGGTTGACTGGAAAATCCAATATTTGACTATGGATAAAATTGTAAATTTCACGTTTTAATTCGATAAAAGTTAAATTCGTGGACTTAGATGTAATTAAAAACTCTAAGAGGGAATATCAATGTAATTGATTATAAAGTGGTCACTCATGTGTAATAAGAGAAACTAATAGGGAGGGTAGATATACTGAGCCCTTAAATATATTCCGTAATATAATTATTATATGGATATTAGCATGGTTTAAGATTAATTTATAATCCAACTGTTTGAGCACCACCAAAAGTTTGAGTAAATGTAATAACGGTTGTTTAACTCAATGATACGTAATTTATAGTGAGACAGAGATAGTGGTATTTTATTAAAAATCGAATCTAACTACGCTATACATATACACTACTTCTTTATCACCTTAGAACTTCAAATATACATTTATATCAACTTTATAACTGCAATTATGCCTATACATCCAAAGTTCTCATGTACTATTTCAGCACCCACTTACGATTCGTTCATCCTTAACACCATAGAGATAGTGTTATAAAGCAAGTAGTATCACAATCCCTAATACTAATAATCTGGGAGAAACAAAAATGTGAGCTTTACTCACTCATATACTCATACAAGGGTGACTTCTCAGTTGGGTAAAGTAGATAGCAATATGTTCTAAATCAAATGTACAAACGCGGAAATAATTTTGTGATCTACACTTTAGGAGTTGTCCGAATTAAGTCGCACTATATGTGTACAATTCAAATCTACTTATATAGTTTGTAATTTATTGCGTAAGATTTTACCCAGTGCTCACCCACTGCATTATCCTATATACTTTTCATTATATATTCCAAGTATTTTATTTTATTTTTATTATATTTTATTAGAAGCAAGAAAAGTCAAAAGTAAACTATATAATGAAACAGAGATGGATTTTTATATATTTGTTTAAATTCACTCTATCGGGATTTGAAGGTATTACGAGTACAATATTGTTATATATTTATATGGAAAATGACAATGGTATGGAGGTACAGCGGGAGAATAGAGGTGAAGATTTCGATCCCGTTCTAAGGCATAAGGTGATTTTGAATATTGATATAGATGTGGACTGTGGAAGTTTAAGATGGTTTAACATGTTTGTATAAACGTTGCGTAGGGGTATTTGTAATATTTGTCATTTAAAAAAAAAGAAAATGCAAATGATAATTTATTTTATTTTTTATTTTTTAAACGACAAATCTTTTTATTAATAAGAGACTATAAGATATGCTCCAAAACATTTACAACGATAATACACAGAACAACCTCTGGATTACCAAGTATACATATACTCGAATACCACCAACCTAGCAAGTCGAGAAAACAAGACTGTAGACACCTAAAATTTGATAATCATTGGTGTTTAGGATTCTTTGTAATTAGAGATAATTATCACAAAAACATGTGATATTATTTAGAAGATTAGGATGATATCTTATCATATCTCTAAGATATGATTTTAACTTACTTCCTAAGTCACCACTCACCTATAAATATAAATATGAGATGGTGATTAGAGCTAGATAGTTAGAGATGAGTCACAAACGACTTCATCAAACTCCCTACAACCAAATTGTAGGTTAAACCCAAGGCCAAAACCCAAACTACCAAATTGTAGGTTTAGATCTAAATCCGGAACAAGTCATTGACCCCGGTAATCCAATTCACACCCATTAGAGAGAGGAATCAAGAGATCATCGAAGATTGTAACCCAAAAGTTATGAATAAATTCTTGTTCCATGTTTATTGCCTTCTTTTAATGTTTATTTGCAGGTTATGAAAATCCATGGTTAACAAAGACCTCTGGTGTAATGTGAAGAAAAAGGGTAGTTACTCCGACTCAAAACAACGAACATTTATAATTTGGATAATATTAAGAGACTTCAAGTCAATGGTACTCAATAAAACTATTCAAGTAAGAAAAGAGAATGTATGAAAGTATGTTGATCACGTACCGGCATTGAGGGGAACGGAGCTCCAACATCCATGACCTTTGTTTAGAGTCATGTAGTTAATCAGCTTTTGATCTTCATCAGGAGACCATAACCCTTTCTTGTGCTTCTTCTTCATCAGCTTCTCTAACCCCATAACTAATTAATTAACCTTAGCTATATGGTTGCTTCTTTCTGGGTTATTTATAGGAGAAACCACAAACCTTCATGTCTCAATGTAGAATATTAATGAAGACAAAGATAAAACATTAAGTTTGACTCTACCGACTACTGAAGATATAATGTCTCTTATTAAGTTCCCGCCTAAATCATTCAGATAGATCTCAACTTATCACTTTTTTTTTTACAGTTACACTTAATGTAAATTCTCATTATTAAGTTTATTACATTAAAAAAAACCTTAATTCTTACTAACTTTTTATTTATTTACTTATTACACCTCTATTGTGTGCCCCTTGAGATTTTGTAAATGATTGCAATGTAAAGTTGACTTTTGGATTAGAAGTGTCCACTTCTAAGAATATTTCATAAGACCAATCAAAACAGCCCACGAATAAAACAGTGATATGTTGTCATTAGGCAGGCTTAAACCTACTTGACACTTGACAGGAACCACTCACTCTGATTACTTGCCTCTGATTACATGCCCCTAATGGCAAGTATTTTTACGTATGTATTATACATTTATACGTATATCTTACACTATTTTGTAGTCATGAATAATATAGTACCTCCTCCATTCCACTAAAAGTTTCACAATTGCACTTTGTTGACTTTTTTTTTGCGACGCTTGATCCATATTAATCTTAAATCATTTTAGAAATGTAATTAACCAAGTTATATATATTGTACAAATATAATTATGAAAAATAAAAATAGTCAATATAATACAGATGTTAAGATTTTAGAGAGATGGAGAAAGTAAATTTTAGATTTTCCACATCAAATTTAGTTGGGACACAAATTTAGTTTCTTTCCAATTTTACTATTAGAATTCAGTTTATTTTCTTGTTTTCCCATGTATTTGAAAGTTTCTTCTCTTTCCTCTTTCTCTTTTTTAAAGCTATTTTTAAAATCATTTTCGCCCGGTTGGTATAATAATTATCAAACATGACAGTTTTACCTTTTATGGGGTAAGTTAGTAAATTTTTTGTCATACAGACTGCATACGTGGCCATATTTCAATGGTAAGTATATAGCTCCAAAAACTTACTTTTTTTATCTCATAACAAGGTTTTCATTTTAAAAAATTGATTCTTTCGTTTGATCTCGTATTAATCTCGAATCGTGTATCGAAAAAGTAATACGAAGTATATATGTATATATAATAAAATAAAATACAAAAGAAAAATACAAATTTTACTCTTTGAGCATGAAAATTTTGAACCGAATGAAACTAGAATTTGTAATGTAATAAGTAAATAAATAAATTTAAAGTAAATTGAATTTAATAAATTTGAATCAAAGTGAAATTTACTTATCTAATCAATTCAATGTTTGTTCTCATGAAGATAACAATACCTTACCGCCCAAGCGCAGCATTTATTTTCCATTTTATGTGTATGCACACTGATCATTATTTGGATCGTAATCAATTTGATGAAATATTCAATCTCCCCTAGTCAAAATCGTTATTTAACGGAATGGCATGACAAGAGAGTCGGCACAAGAGAACTAACACCCCATGCTTACAACAACTTCAGATGTTTTACTTCTATATATCTGACCTACCTAAAACTGTGGAGGTTAACAGATAAATATAATGATTTTTTCTTTTTTTTACCGGTATTTGCTTTGTTGATTAATTCAACCAAGCACTGTCGAGTCCTTTTTGAGGGGCGGCTCATACAACAATGCTTATACATCCACAAGAGGCGAACTTAAGATCTTGTTTAAGACCTTGTTTAAGTGAACTCAAGTTCCTTATTACTTGAGTCAACCGTAGGTAATATAAGGATTATTAGTAAAAATGTAGTTATTTAATTAAGAATATAGATGCTTTGTGGAAAATCAAGTAAAGCAGATTGTGCGGGTGCGTTGCTCAATGTTTGATAAGTTACGGGATATAGGTGAAAATTTAGCTTAAACATGTAGCGGTACTTGAAAGATCAGATTGTTAGGCTCTGCTGTTAGTTAACTAAATGGGCTGCAGCGTCCCTGGTTTGGTGTTTTGTGGTTTCAGTTTTGATTAGCCTGATCACGTGGATCGGCTTTGTACGTTACTAATTTTTCGGATAATAGAAGTAAACTACGTTCCAAAATATAGATGTTTTTTTATAAATAATTTTGCAATATAGATCTAAGGTTTCCTTAATAAAATTTTTATTTTTAATATATAAAAACCAAACACATAAGATTGATTTTTGAACAAAAATATACAGTCACCATCGATGTGAAATTTAAATACCATTTGCAGAATCTCTGCATTCTGAGTCATTCTCTTTCACAAATTTTATAATTAATTTGAAGATAAAATTGATTATAAGGCAGGGGCGAACGCAGGAATTTATGTCATGGGGAGCAAAAATTTTAAAGTACGATATTTTTTTAAAATAAATTAAAGATATAATTATAAATCAGTTTCAGGCATTCATTTTATAGAAAAAAAAGTTACGAATTATACCCCTTCATCCCCTTTAGTTATATACTACTAACCGTTTCAAAAAAAAAAAAAAAAACTAACTTATCTAAAATTTAGCGTTTTTTTTTTTTTTTACACGGCAAATATACAATTACTCATATACTATTGATATACAATATTTGAAACCACCTTATATCTCCACACCTAAAACCGCCATATGTCTCCGCTTCCACTAGGATCGGACTCTGCACCTCTTCTTCACCAACCTCAACTCACTTCCACTGACCACACTGACCACATTATAACTCCTATCTAAAAGCTAGCGTAGTACAGACTTTAGAAAGTAAACAATTATACACTAATAAAGAAATATATATCCTAAACAATTAATTATGTGAAATACTACGTCAATCACTCAATTAGTGTGTTTTTAAAAGGTAATATGTTAAAGAGAAACAATAAAAAAGAAATACTGGAACAATTAAAACAATACACAAAAATATTGGAGCAACTAGATATGAATAATTATGTTAAAATTTTAAAGGAATAAAATAAATCATAGGACCAAAAACATTAAAATAGAAACAATACAATACACAAAGAAATACAAAGAGCAACTAAATATGAACAGTTATGTCAAAATCTTAAAAGAATAAAATAAAATCCTATGGAAAAAAAAATTAAAATCTTAAAAGAATGAAATAAAATCCTATGGAAAAAAAATTAAAAGTTGTGATAAAGTATTAGGGTGCGGTGAGTATCGAACACAGGACCATTCATGGTCATTGTTCTTCTAAGCACAAAACTCAACCAAACGCGCTACTATAATAATATGTCATGATTTCATCAGAGAACCTATATTATAATAGTTTTAACTAGTTCGCAGGGGTATAATAGATATTTCATCTCAAAAATCGAGGGGCAGCAACTGCTGCCCCTTGCGTCAACGTGGGCTCGCCCCTGTTATAAGGGCTCACTATGAAGGACTTTCTTATAAAGGACCCTCTTGTGTTATCAATTACATTTTAGTCAAAACTCAATTATATTTTAGTCCATTTGAGTTGACCAACACTTTAAACACCTTCCAACCAAACATGACTTAAGAAAAAGAAATATTTTCAATCAAAAAATTAATTTAAAGAATTAAAAAAATCTATATAGAATTGTAAAATAAAATAAAAATTAAATATTTAACAAGATCCATCCATCTTGTTCTTCGCTAAAACTTCCGTACTGGATAATTTCGGTATCGGAGCTCCGGTGCCGGTAACGGTGGAGCAATGGTGGAGCTGCTGCTCCACCGATCTGGTGGTGGAGCAAGCTGCTTGCTGCACCGTTAATGGTGGTGGAGCAGCCTGCTCCACCGTTTTCGGCGTTGGAGCTCCGGTACTGGAAAAAATTACGGTACCGAAGCTTTGGGGATGATGATGATAATGTTTTTATTTTTATTTTAGTTAAGATTTTTTTCTTTAAAATTTATTTTATTATTTTAGTATTTTACTTGGTTTTTCTTTTAATTCTTTATCTTTTTTATTTGAAAACACTAAGGTTTGTTTGGTTTCATCAAAATTCAATTTTGGAATAGTGAATTTTTGTTGACTTTGGACTAAAATGTAATTGATAAACTAAGGTGGTTCATTTCGTTATTAGGGACGTTAAGAGGGTATAAAAAATCAATGGACCCTTAATTTGAAAGTGTTACTTCTTACTTTGACATTGAAACTAATTGGGAGGATTGACATATTAGTTTCATTTTATTTTTTTTAACACACAGACCAGCTACTAACTTAAAAGAGGAGCATATTGGAGAATTAATTTAAATGACTAGGCACCGTTCCTCAAATTTGATATGACGATAAATAATAATCTTACGTGTCGTGAGATCATAACACTTATACCCACGATGATTGTCGGGATACCCCAAAAAAACACATGGAGTGGAGCGTGCTTGTAATTTGTGTATAGTAGTGGATGGGAAAAGGGGAAAACACAAACAACCAAATACACGAATATGGGCATAAGAGGGCTGATGAACGTATTTTTGTCGCGTTCATCTTGTATTTTTTACCTTCTTTTGCTGTCTTTTTGCTTGGTTTTTTGGTTAGTTTTGTAGAATAGTGTCATGTTTTGTGTTTTCTGCATTTCAGGCACTTAGGTACGAAACGGTGTTTTTGGAGCTAAAAACGAGCATTTTTTATGGAAAATGACCCCGTTGAAGTTCCTCGACCTCCGTGGCTTTGTTCGTGAGTGTCCGAGCCCCAATAAGTGTTGAGAAGGACGAGTCCAAGGCATTTGAAGGCCGTTCGTGGGCAAAGGATTGAGTTTCCAAGTGAAAATCTGCCCCACAGAGCAAGTGGTCCGCTTCCAGAAGCCAAACTGTCCGCCTGGGAACAGAGAATTTCCAGAGAGTTGCCCAACAACCAAGCGGGCCGCTTGGCAGAAGCCAAGCGGTCCGCTTGGCAGAGCCCAAGCGGTCTGCTTGGCATCGGTTACAGAATCAGAATCTGTCCTTTAAACTCAATTTTTCAGTTACATTTTGACATTCAGACTTGAGCATTTGAACTTTGGAGAGCTTCTGGCCCCAATTTTCACCCTAGAACTCAGATTTTCATTGTAACTAGTAATAATCCGTGGCGATGCCACGACATTGTTTCACTGATGTATAGTAAATTACGAAAAGACATCACAAATATAAGAAAATTATTTGATGATTATACTTTGAGTACATCTAAAACATGTACGCATATCATTGTATTATGATATTGTCCGTTGTGCTCCACACCGTTACTGTAACGACCGGTCACTAATGGGTCGAGACCTGGCCTGTTGGGCCGGCGATGTTACTCATGACGGACCCACACACGTCTCCATGGTATTACAATCTACCCCCATGAAATTCTCGAGTCCCGGTGCCAACCATCCGTGCATGATTCTAGAGGCGGCCCCTAAGGGCTCAAGAGGTGTCTCCACCGCCCATACGGTGCAGCACTTTGCCCCGCATGGCACTTAGTTTATTCAATTTCAGTCAAACCCGCTCTGATACCACTTGTAACGACCCGGCCACAAATGGGGCGAGACCCAGCCTGTTGGGCCGAGATTACCAATGACGAACCTACACACATCTCGATGGTATGATATTATCCGCTTTATACTTGAGCCCACACGGATTTACTTTTGATCACACCCAAAATGCCTCATACCATGTGAGAGTGATGGTCTAGCTAACATATTTTCCCTTTATCATGTTCACTCATAATTAAGCGATGTGGATACGAGAATTACAGTTACACAGGTTTGATTTTTGAATCACTCATAAGGCTTCATGACTATGTCAAATACTATACATCTCACTTGTACGATATTATCCGCTTTTGATCGGATCCGACACTCATAAGTTTTGGACTCATCTAACCTTTAGGTCAGATTAATTATATCAAGTGACTAACCATTTGCAACCCTCGTGGGTTTGACATTGATCCCGCTCTGATTTTAGTTGTAACTTGTAACAGCACAATCACTCTAATCAAGACCCGACTCTTTAGGCTGGTGGAGTTATATAGTCATGATTACACTGTACACATCTCATGGATATGATATTGACCCGTCGAATTTGAGTAATGCGTTTTTAAATGTGCATCGATACTAATAATTATAACTATTTTGGTATTACATGGGGTAATCAAGGAGTTTTCAAATATTGCATTTTGTCTATTCACTAATTTAACGTGAACATACTCTAATACGCTAGCTTAAATTAAAATTTCTCTTATTTTCAACATTGTACGGCGAGGAACCCCATTAATCATGATCTAATGACAAACATTATTTGAAAGAAGTGATTCCAAAATGGAGTATGAGATTATAAAACTTTAGTAATCCATATCCCAGTCTCAACTTCATGTTTTCTGTATTTGTTTGTCATATTAAATATCACACTTTATTCATCGTCTCTATTCGTCTTTACTGCTTTAGTTACTATTTTCCCTACTTTATTCATTATATCATTTTCTTTATTTACTTCCTCTCATGATTTTTATTCTTCCAATTATTTGTATAGCTTTTTGTTTTAATCTCCGTGTTCAACCAAACATATATGGTGCCGAGAGACAAATGATGTAAAATTTGATATAGTTTTATTTTTTGAAATATCTTAAACGGTAGACATGGAATTTGAGTAATGGGTTTTTAAATGTGCATCGACACTAATAATTATAACTATTTTGGTATTACATGTGGTAATCAATCAGTTCTTAGAAATTGTATTTAGCCTATTCTTTAATTTAACATGAACAATATGCTCTAATACGCTATTTTAAATTTAAATTTCTCCTATTTTCAACACTGTACGGCGAGGAACCCGACTGATCATGAACAAATGACAAATATTATTTGAAACAAGTGATTCCAAAATGAAGCATGAGAATAACTTTAGTAATCCTTTCGTCCCAGTCTCAACTTCATATTTTCTCAATTTATTTGTCATATCATATCTCATACTTTATTGATCGTCTCTACTACTTTAGTTACACTATCTCCTGCCTTATTCATTATATCATTTGATTTATTTACTTCCTCTCATGATTTTCATTCTTCCAATTATTTGTATAGCCTCTTTTTTATCTCCGTGCTCAACTAAACATGGTGCCGAGAGACAAAGGATGTATCATAATAGACGAACTTGCAATTTTATTTAATTTTTCTCTTTTTGCCAACATCATAACACGGGTAAAAATTCAGGGTTTTTAAGAAATTTTTCTTTGGTACTACCGAATGAACATCTCCGCTTTTGATACTCGAAAATTTAATATATGAGTCCAACTTTTGCACTCGTTGATAACACCCATGGAAATTGGGATGCTATTACTAAATACACAAATTAATTGGACGCTTGTCATTTGAAGTACCAGATATATTTATTTATTTGAGTCTAAAATATATTTTTGATAGCGAATAATCTGTAGATGATTTTTACATTTTTTTCTTTGAGTTCAATTTGGACCACAAATTATATTGAAACATACTAAATGAAATTAATTATACATTTTCATGTGAATTATAAAATATAACATGTATTATCAAAAATAAAAAGAGAAATACTGATAAAAAACATAAGAGACTTAAGCATATTTTAACCCATAGACTCGACTAATGAAAATCCATTTGTTCTTGTAAGGTCATTTTTTATTAAAGAACTTAAAAGTAAATTTAATTAGATATAATTTAAAAGTAAACTTGTGGTTAAAATATATCTTGAAAACTGATATGGATATTTAAATAGCAGGACAACTATTCATATAATATATTCATTATTTCAAACTAAAGTTAACTCAAATACATCCATACCACCTTATACCTCTTTTGGGACTCTAACCCCGATCTCTCATGTGCTACTCTACCACCCTACGTCTCAAGACACTAAAAATATTAAATTGGCACAATAATGATTATCTATGAGACAATCTTTCACTTTGTTACGCATATCTAATTTTGTTTACCGTAATTTATAAATAGAACGCTAACAAATATGTTTGTATTCAAAAAAATTGTGCATCTTGTTTATTTTCATGAAACTTAGTTAATAATTGTCTTTGTTAACTATAATCATTTCAGCCGGGAAAACAAATCTGTCTCTTTTTATGGAAACTCACAAATCAAATTGGACAATGAAATTTAGAAGAATATTAATTATCATTTTGAAATATTTCAATATTTATTAAAATTATTTTTACGTTATGTATAATTAACCTTATTCTTACCTTAGTTTTAACATTTTCAATATTTGTTAAAGTCTAACTTTCTTATTTATTTATTTATTTTGTAATAGAGGTGAAAATAAATATATAAATAAAAAAATATGTTGGGTTTACTTGCAAATAGTGTGAAAAATATTTAATTTTGTAACCACTACTCCATATTAATGTTTTTCATACAGTAAACATGGATCACTAAATACATTAAATATGGGTTTTTTTTTAAACTTAAAAATAATTTAAAATGCAATAAAATATTTTTGGCCAAAATGCCACATAGTGTGAACACACTTCTAAGTGTGTTCTTTGATCAAAACAAAATCTAGATTTCATATAATAATAGATTCACAATTGGATTGAAGATTTGGCCATAGGATTGTATGATATTTTCATCTACGGAGAGGTTTTTTCATCAATTCCACCGAATAGTGACAACTTTGGTGGTAACTTGTATCAATCTCTTGTCTAGTAGTTTGATCAAATGTCTTTCTGTGACAACTCATATGAAATGATGTTTACGTTATTGAATATGAATAGCTAAATCTTTTGTGTTGGTGGTAGAATGTAGAATATGCATGTTTTGGATTATGTTTATGCTTACATGAGATTGTGATTCAATCTTTCTGCACATTGCTTCATACGATTCATAGTTGCCTATAAAACATTTTCGAATTAGAGAATCGTGACAATCTCTTGGTCAATGAAAGCTATAGGATTGTATGTTTGTGATTTGCAGCATGCTAGATAAATACCTCTAAAGTATTGATAGTGATCTTTTATAATGTGTGTCTTCAAAGTTACCTAGACGGTTGCTTAGCAGACTTAGTCAAAGGTTTTACGCACTGAACTTGTGAGCATATTCGTAATCCATACATGTTAATTCGCTTTCTACCACCAACCGTTTTCCATCTTTGATTACAAATAAATTCGATTCTAGTTTGTTGTGGTCTAAAACCATTTTCAAACACCACTTTGAACTCGTTGACTGAAATAGCATACAAAAACCTCAAACAAAGCCACGAAGGTCCCGAGAGAATGACACTCGGGGACAACTTGTGATTGCACTCTGATTTATGTAGTGGTAAGTGTTCTTTGGCTTTTAAACAAATTTAGTTGGTGAAAAAAACGACTCATCAATTTGGCGCCGTTGCCAGGGACTTAACTCCTTTGGTTGGTGTTTTTTTGTTTTGGTTTTTCAGCCAACATCACTTTCTCACCCCATTTCTTTCCCCCTATTTCTTTGTGCTTAATTCTATGTGTTCGAGTTTTGTTGCACTAACGGGAACTAATCCTTGTCTTAGTGTTGTGTTGATTACACTAGAGTTTAAGGCATCATGGTTGAGAAACCATTGAAGTTGCTTTCAAAGGTTACGGTTCGACCGAGTGGGCCATCTATTGTTCTCAATGACGCAACAAGGAATCTGGAGCTTAAAATTCACATGTTCCAGCAATTATCAAAGTTCTATGGCATGGACAATGAGGACGTCATTGGGTATTTGAATGACTTAGAGAATTCCGTTCTCTACTTGCCTAGACCAGATGCTGGAGTTACTGATGATGATTTGCGGATGAAGGTTTTCGCTATGGGAGTTGGGGATAGAGCGAAGGCTTGGTTGAGATCTTTGGAAGCTGTATCCTTGACCACATGGGCTCAAGTGTTTGACAAATTTATGGATCTATCCCGCTTTTAAGACTATGGCTATGAAAAGACAAATCAACACTTTTGAGCAGAAGTATGATGAAGTCTTCCATTAGTCCTATGATCGGTTTAAGGGATTGCAAAATCGGTGCCCACATCACGGCTTTGATAGAGGACAGCTCCTCCAATTCTTTTATAATGGATTGCATCCGGAAGTTCAAGCACAAGTGGATATCATTTGTGGAGGAAGCATGGGAGAGTTGTTTCCGAGTCAAGTTCAGGCCAAGTTGGATACGATGTACCGGAATTATCATAACCGAAATGTAAGAGCCAAGTTTTTTTCAAGAGCACCTAGAGTAGAACCCAAGGAATTTTTTGAAGAACAAGTGGCTCGTGATGATTACCATGAGCAAGTATTTATCAATCATCGTCAACATGCTCTGGTAAATTATGGGGCACCAGGATATGCTCCATCTTCTTTGCTTGCTATGGTGCAAAGCTTGGCACAAAAGACCGACAAGTTTATGAAATCTTATTACAAGAATCAGGCTATGAACGAGAAGCGGTTTGAGAACTTGGAGGCTAGTACTTCTTCTCTCAACAAGAAGCTGCAAGAGCTCATTGATAGAGGAGCTAGTCGTGAGCAAGAGAAGCTTTTGGGTAATACCAAGAGATCTATGGTCATCACGGTGGTGACTGATATTGTAGTTGAGATCACGGTCACAAGAGAAGGAGCACGAGTAGAGGTGCGAAGTAGCAAGAAAATCTTTGAGCCTTGCGTTGCTAACAAGGAGCCTAAGTCATCTATGGTTGAGGAAGAAGCTTCGCATATTGTTGAAGAAAACTCATCGTCTGAGGATGAGATGGTGGAAGTACCCGCACTTGAAAGCTTAATGTGGAAATCGGTCTTGGCACGAAGGATGGTCTATTGGCTACACTGGACACGGGAGCTGTAGTCAATGTCTTACCGATGAACGTGTATGAAGAGTCCCGGTTGACTGGTTTGAAGCCAATGAAAGCTATGGTTCAACTTGCTGATGGGTCTATGAGGAGACCTTTGGAAGTTTTCGAGGACTTGGTTGTGAGAGTTGCTGGTGTTGAGGTGAAGACGAGCTTCGTAGTCATGCCGATTTCAGAAGCCAAGCTTAAGGATGTGGTCCAGTTGGGAAGAGCCTTCATCAATAAGGTGCACATGGTGATTGACATGTACCGTCGTACATGTAGTTTTGAGGTAGATGGGATTCTACCGATTGAAGAGGGCGTTGATGGGGAACTCTGGTATCCAAATTGAATTCAACCCCAATTGAGCCTTGAAGAGTCGAGCCAACGACATGTAAACAAAGGCGCCTCTCGGGAGGCAACTCGAGGTGGTAAAGTATTTTTGCATTTAGTTAGATTCTTTTTCTTTGGATAGATTTCTTGTTTTTCTTTCCGCATGCATTTGTTTTTGTGCCTTAGGTAGGAAAAAAGTGAAAAAAAAAAATAGAATTTGGATATACAGGACAAGTGGCCCGCTTAGAAATTCCAAGCGGTCCGCTTGGAAACTGGAAAAATTCCACAAACTTAAACCAGAGTCAAGTGAGCCGCTTGGAAATCCCAAGCGGGCCGCTTGGAGAGTGGCAAAGTCTCTGGAATTCTGCCCGATTCCAAGCGACCCGCTTGGTTGGTTCCAAGCGGTCCGCTTGGACTTTGCCCAGCGGCCCACTTGGCCCTGTATCACCAAATTCTAGTTTTGTTTTCCCTTTTTCCACCTATGAGCACCCGTTTCACTTGTTTCTTGAGTCCTTTCAGGTACTACTCTTTATTAGGAGTTGGACACGAACCTTTATCCCAAGGAAGTGTACTATCAATCCAATTTTTCCTTTCTTATCAACTCTTCTATGCTCGAGGACGAGCAAAACTTTAGGTTTGGGGAGGGGTTATTGGATTTTCAGTACTATGTGCTCTTTTGGTTCGTGCATACCTTTTAGCTCAAGTTTCTAGTGATTTGTCGTGTTTTTTCAATTTTTCCATGCATATCATCCTTAGATTAGTTGTTGCACGTTGTTGTGTGTGGAGTTTATTGCCAAGTTTTTTAACTTTTCTATTGAATAGACTAAGTGTTTATGACCATTGATCATATGTTGCATCACTTTGCAAGTAGTTTGAGGCTTGTCTCTCTTGGTTTGTCACATTCGCATGTGCACTAGTTAAGCTTAGTAGTCTCGACATCACCTTGAGTGGTGTTTCTTCTGTTGCGGTTCACGATGGCCTTATGAAATGATGCGTGTTAGAATCTATGGTTGTAACCCATGTAATTATGTACGTAAGAGGCGACAAGTTCTTCACCTCGATTAGAGATTGCCAAATGCCTAGGAAGGAGGTAGTGTGAGGTGTGCGATTCCTTGTATTAAACTTATTCTATCGAATAGGTTTGGGGAGGGGGTTGCTTCGTTGTACTTGTCTTTCGTCTTTGAGTCGTTGTAAAGTTTCCTTTTCTTCTTTTTGTTTTGTGCTCCAACCTATTCTTTCGAATAGGTTTGGGGAGGCGTCTTTGTAGATTTTGTCTTTTTTCTTTTCGTCTTTGTACTCAAACCTATTCTCTCGAATAGGTTTGGGGAGATGTTTTCGTTATTTGATTGTTGAGTACTGCTGCTTGCCCACATATATATATAAATAAATAAATAAATAAGAGAGAAAAGAAAAGAAAATAAAACAAAAAGTGAAAAAGAAACTAAAAAGAAAAAAAAAAGAATAAGGCCCAAAAAGGAAAAAAGAAGGGTCCTCGCAAGCCAAAAAGCAGTCTTATAAAGTGTCAAGTGTCATGTAAATATTTTGTTCTTGTGAAGTTATGGAGTTCTAAATTCTATCTTTTGTTTCGTGTCGCTTTTGTCCAAGGCCTGTTCTTGACCACCCTCGTCCTGCTACTCAGGAAGTGGTTGAAAGAGACTCATTCTTTGAGAGTCTGGGTAGAATAGGGGAGTGTTATCTTTTTAGGGAACCCTCCTTCGTTTGATGAGAGCCAGTATTGATTCGCCCTCCCTTGAGGAAAAGTCTCGCTTGGTGAACAGTAGTAAGCCCCCGGTTTCATAAGCACGGGCCAATCATAGTATGATAATATGCATCATTGTGTCGTCATTGACCAGATCCAGGTAGAAGATGTTACGAGAGACTCATTTGTTTAACCAAGTGCACATGAAAATGTGTATATTCGCAATCGAGGCATTCTTCAACCTATTTGCATGTCATGCTCATATAGTCTTGTTCATAAGAGTTTCGTAGATTCAATATATTAGTTCACTTAACTTGGCATGAGACTCCTTTTTGTGTTGCATTTAGATTAGTTTGTGCCTTGACGATAAGCAAGTGTTTGGTTTGGGGAGATTGATGAACGTATTTTTTTTACGCGTTCATCTTGTCTTTTTTACCTACTTTTGCTGTCTTTTTGCTTAGTATTTTGGTTAGTTTTGTAGAATAGTGCCACGTTCTGTGTTTTCTGCATTTTTAGGCAATTAGGTACGAAACGGTGTTTTTGGAGCTAAAAACGAGCATTTTTGATGGAAAATGGTCCCGTTGAAGTTCCTCGACCTCCGTGGCTTTGTTCGTGAGTGTCCGAGCCCCAATAAGTGTTTAGAAGGACGAGTCCAAGGCATTTGAAGGCCGTTCGTGGGCAAAGGATTGAATTTCCAAGTGAAAATCTGTCCCACAGAGCAAGTGGTCCGCTTCCAGCAGCCAAGATGTCCGTCTGGGAACAGAGAATTTCCAAAGAGTGCCAAGCGGTCCGCTTGGCGTCGGTTACAGAATCAGATTCTGTCCTTTAAACTCAATTTTTCAATTACATTTTGGCATTCAGACTTGAGCATTTGAACTTTGGAGAGCTTTTGGCCCCAATTTTCACCCTAGAACTCAGATTTGCATTGTAATTCACAATTGGATTGAAGATTTGGTCATAGGATTGTGTTGGTCCCTTTAAACAACAAGAAAAGACCAGAGGGGGGGGGTGAATAGTCTTTTCAAACTTTCGTCGTTTAAAACTTTCTCAGCAAGTGCTTATTACTTTTCAGTAATGAGTTTGCTGATACTTAACTTTCTCAGCAAGCGTAAGTTACTTTTCAGTAACTAGGTTTGCTGATACTTAAATTCAGAGAGCGGAAGTTTTTGATACAATAAGTGCTCTTTCAGTAAATGAAGGTTTCAGCAAGTGATGTGAGTGACTGTGTACAGACAGATATGATTTGCTGAAAACTAAATACAGTAAGTAAATCACACAAACACTTTTATAGTGGTATCTGAGAGTGGCGTAATCTCTCAACTAATCCACTTTGTCCTTTCTAGGACTGAATCCACTAAGATATGATTGAGGTTCCTTACAATCTCCTATCTAGAGCGATTCAAACCGAAACCAAAGCACACTTGCTTCGTCTCCAACCTAATCTAGAGAACTCAACCTTGTTCTCCACCAAACTTGGTACTTTTAATCAGCAAAACTATGCTCGATTAAGTTCCCCCTGAATATCACGCCTGAAAGGGTGTATTTTCAGTTAGAGAGTTTTGGGGTGAGATAACTTAATTATAACTTATTCAGTTACAACAAGTAATCTAAGAAACACAACTTTGAATACTTTGCAGTAGACAAGTTAGATTGTTTCTGGTGTCAAGACTTGTTCTTGTTCGAAAGAAAGAAAGAACACTTAACTAATTTCTTAGTCGTGTAAATTCTACTTCTTCACAAGTAGCTTTCTCAAGCTTTAAGTCTTGGAACGGATCAATGGCAGTATAGAGAGTTTGAAGGTATGTGAGTTTAAGCACAAGTGAGAGTTTGATTACGTTGTTGACACACTTCAACTCTTCGCCGGATGACCTCTATTTATAGTGAAATAAGGAGCTGTTTGAATTTTAAATTCCAAGGCGTTTGATCCTTAAGATGTCACTATTTTGCTTTTGTACTTTCAGCAGCGTCTTTGTTTGTCTTCTAGTCTTCATGTCCTTCGCGTGTAAGCTTTGCATTTAATGCTTATTTGAATAGAATTCAAATAGTAACATTGGAGCGCAAATGTAAGTACTTTCAGCAAGAGGTCACATATGTTCCATCAGCAAGTGGCCTGTCTCAGTTTCAGCAAGCACAACCTACTCTGTCTTTCAGATTTTCACTTATGCAATGCTGTTGCTGAAGTTTCCATTTTCTGAGCAACACGTGCCTTTGTAGATACCAGTCTTCAGTAATCTTCTAGTCTTCAGATCTTCGAATTCTTCAAGTCTTCAGATCTTCAATTTTCTTCAAGATTCTGAGTGGTTTCTAAATGCTTCAATAGTTTGTTTGTAAAAACAAAGTACATCGTCAGCAAATGCTTCAATAGGTTATTTTCTTTTCAGAAAATAAGATACATCATAAGCGGTAAAAACCAACCTATCTAGCACCTAATCTAAGTCTTCAGTAAACGTTCCTCTTTTACAATGTCCTTAAAATTCTAAATTCCTATGGACCTTAAGAGTACTAGTTACTGGACTTTCCTTAATTTAGCATGGTTAATTGCTCATCAAAATTACAAGTTTCCTAACAAATTTCCCCCTTTTTGATGTTAGCAATCCATGGCTAAATTAATTGTTACCCTTTTAGAGGTTTCTGATGTTGAATAAATCAGTTGATTAATGCAAGCATACTTGCATAATTAAACAGTAAGCATAAGTAAATTGCATAATCAAAAACCAATAAGAGTCAAAAGCTTCATTGTTGATAGTTATCTTTTAGAAGTTTACAAGAAGTAGCAGAGATAACTTTAAACAGAATTAGCAATCAAAGACTTTAACAAAAACTATTACAGAGAGTTAAACTCTTCCAGAAGATTTTCTCAAAATCTCTCTTACACTCTTCTCAGCAAGTGCAGTAAATTCAACACAGTCCTTTTCGTAGTTTTCCAGAAGCCTACGGACTTGTAGTTGAAGAATTCTTGCATTTTTGCAGGCAGTATGATGATGCTTTTCAGCATTCATTTCCATGTAGTTAGTCACCCACAAATGCATGCCCCAATTGCTGGCATGGAGAAGCTGTGTATCTGAAATGCTTTTCGGATGAATCTTTCTTAGCCAGAGAAGATCTTCTTCTTGATCCTTAGCAGTGATATAGAAGTACTCATAAGGAATCAATCCAAGTCTCTTCTTTGTTTTCTTTGTTACTGGGTCAGAGTAGTAAGCAATGCCAGGTGGTTTGATCAGATTTGGTTCTTGTCTATAAGTTTTGCCAATGGCAATTCTTTTTAGTGAGACCTCAAGATTCAACCATCTCCCAGCAATATTTCTTGGAAGGGATTCTTCCCTTTGATTTCTCTCGACTTTGAGTTCAATCCATTTGAACATTTGATTCAATATGGCTGTAGGAAAGAACTCATTCACCAGCAAGTCTTCCAGCTTTAAGATCCAGCAACCATGAATGTTTCTGATTACATTCTGAGTGGTTTCTTCATTGCTGGTCTTTGTGTATTCGATGCCGGAGCCAATAGCAATGCTGGCCAGCCTCTTTTCTTCCTGTCTTTGCCTTCTTCTTCTTGTTTTAGCATTGTCTTGATCTCTTGCTGAAGAGTCAGACGAGAAATGCTTTGAGTGGCCAGACGGAGTCAAGGCTGTTAAGGGTCTAGCTCTTATAGCTTGAGCTATTGTTTGATTGTCATCATCTTCATTCAGATTGTGATGACTTTCAGTATGGCAAAAATCTTGAGTTTCAGCAGTGGTTTTTCTCTTTTTGGTACTTGCTGAATTCAACTCAGATTTTGCTTGCCTTTTAGAACTTTTCTCTTTTTCAGCAAGCGATTCTATGGGCAGTGGCTCACCAACAGCAGGAGGGGTTCGGTTTCTTTTTCTGGTACTTTTCTTTTCCCCCTTAGACATGGATTGCAACATCGGAGTGATGTGCAGAGAATATAACTCATTGCCATTTTCAGCAAGAGTGCTTAAACTATTATACTTCATGATGATCAGAAGTCATTTTTGACAACTCTCTTTGAATACTCATCATGTTCTCTTCATGTCTTTTCTCTGTTGCGGCCTTCTCATCCATGAAAGTCTGAGCCTTCACGAGAGCATTCTTTGCTAGCTTGAGGGCCTGAGTTACATCTTCTTCATAGCTCTTGTGGTAAAGACTGATATCTTTCTGAGCTATTGTCAAAGTAGTAGTGCGTCTCAGCACTGTAGCCAATATTTTTCCAAAGTCAAGTGGGCTCTCAGCAAGCAATGCCTCATCTTCAGCTTTGCAGGCATCATGGACTTTCTTCAGTGCCAAAATTCTAGGAGTAAACTCCTCAACTCTTGGGAACGACACTAGATGTGGTGTCAAGGAATGAACTTTTAGTTCGGAAGCAAACTGATCATCCTGTAATAGCAATTCGGCTCTTAAGGAATCATCTTTATCACTGATGTAATCAGGAGGAGGAATCTGAATGACTTTGGGGTCTCGCTTGGATTGTTCATCCTCATTTTCTGACAAGTAGTCGTCATCCTCAGATTCATCAAGTTCAGCAACTTTAGAACCTAAGTCAGCAGCTTCACTTCCTTTTTGTTGAGTGGTTGCTGATGGCAACGCTTCAGACTCAACAATTGGAGTTTCACTAGTAGTTAGTTTTAATTGAGTAGTTGCTGAAGGCAACGTTTGAGACTCAATAACTGGAGTTTCGCCAGTGGTTAGTTTTAATTGAGTAGTTGCTGAAGGCAACGTTGAGACTCAATAACTGGAGTTTCGCCAGTAGTTAGTTTTAATTGAGTAGTTGCTGAAGGCAACGTTTGAGACTCAATAACTGGAGTTTCGCCAGTAGTAAATGGAAGGGAGGGGACTTCCTTTGATCTTACTCCTGAAGATTGACCAATTTCTAGATCCTGCGTATGCCTTGCATGGATCAAGAGACTGTCCTGGAGAGCGCGTTGGTAATCTTCATCTTGTTCATCATCATCATCAAGGTTTTCTTCAGTAACCTTGACATCAGAAACGGGACTTTTGCCATTTTTCAAGGCAGCCCTTTTTCTGGCGTATTCTTCTTCAGTATCAGCACCTTGCACAGGTGCTTGATTTTCAGCAGCAGCAGCAGGAGGTTGAGATTCTTGCTAAGGTTGTTGTTGTTCAGCTTGCTGATTTTCTTGTGGAGTATTTTCAGCAACTGTTAGTTTCAACCTCCAGCATCAGGACTTGGACCTTGATTGTCATCATCATCGTCTTTCTTGTCCTTGGAATCTTTCCCTTCATCATCACTTGGATCAGTGGAAATGTTCTCATCTTCTTCCTCTTCATCATCATCGGTCATAATTACTAGCTCAACGTGCTTGTATAAAGCAACACTTGTCACTTCCTCTTCCTCATTGATTTTGTGGGGATCAGCCACCACAGGTACAAATGAACCTTTGAGCATCACAGCTTGTTCAGCTGGAGAGGCACTCTTGAATTTTGCCTTCATATTCTCTCTGATTTGAGCAATCAGATTTGAACTCATTTGCTGAGAATATGTCATTTCTTCAGGAAGGATGGAGTGGACAAATGTTTCGAGCTTCAGCAGAGAAGATCTCTTTTTCTCATTTGAAAGATGAAGGTGAAGATCAGAGAAGTCCATTCGCCTATATCTTTGCCAGTTGCTGACGGACTTAGCAACTTGTGACAAAGTAGTTCTTTTGAAGTTCAAGTACAGTTCCTCAGAACTTACTTGATGATCTTCAGTGATGATTACCACTTCAGTGGTCTCCTTTTGAGCCTGAAAAAGAACATTATTTAGATCAGGATTGGTTTGGAGAATTGTTTTAGAGTTCATAGCTGAAACATGAATTACCTGTTGAGAGTCAGCAAGCTCATGTTGTACAATTTCCATTCCATGCGGAGCTGGAGTAGCATCCTCCATTTGTTCATCCTGAAATAAATTAGAGTTAGATACAAGTACTAAGCTGTCAAACTTAGTTTTATTACCAAAAACATTAACTACCTGCTGAGCAGGGAGTGTTGGTTCTGGTGCAGAGGCTTCAGCAACCATCTGACTTGCATCTTGAGAAGTCTGTAGAGATAACATAATATTAGCAAAAGAATAGGTTTCAGAAATTGAAGTTTTACTGATGGTTGAATTAACTACCTGCTGAAGAAGGACAGGTTGTGGCTCAGTCCTCTCAGCATTAACAGTTTCTTCAGCTTCTTGGACTGGTTCTTCAGCAGACTTCTTGTCTTGCTCTATTTGAGAAAGCTGTGCGGTTTCAGCAATCTCCCTTGTCTCTGAAATGACAAGTTGAGCAGAAGCATCTTGACCCTTGAGCTCACTGCTTGTCATGAAGACATCAATGGATTTGTTGGATGATTCTTCAATCTCCAACTCCATTTGTTGGCTTATTGCTTCCAGTACAAGCTGGACTTTGTCAATTGATGTCTTGGGTGAACTTGGGCCAGTATTCTCAGCATCACGAGATGCGTCGTTGAATAGTGCTTCTTGTGTTTCAGCAACTTCTGGAACTGGAACCATTGCGGTCTCAGCAACTGGTCCTTCAACAAGCGGGGTTTCAGCAACTTGATGAGTTGCTTGTTCAGCAATCATCTTTTCAGCAGCATCAGCAAGTGCCGCTTTTGCAGATCAGCAGCAATGTCACTTGCTAGTTCCATAGTTTGATCATCTAAATTATCTACAATGTAGACATTTGGGACTTGGGCAGGAATTTCATTTCCACTGCCTTGTGGTCTATTCTCAGTAGAAGTATCAACATTAAGTTGATTGTTGAAGGCTTCCGCAAACACTTCAACATTGCTAACATAGGTTTCAGTAATCACCTCAGCAACATCTACTGGCAAATGCGTTTCAGCATTTGTCTGGGAATTGTCTAAGAGGTCTTGGACAGCAGGAACTGACTTGGGAGCCAGTGTTTTCTTCCTTGTGTTGCTGGTCCGTTTCCTCTTAGGTACGGGGTTTGCTGATGACGCTGCAGTCTGAGTGTCATCATCAGCTTTCCTCTTTTCTTGTTAGATTTCTCCGGTTTCCCAGAGGCATCTATAGTTGCATTTTCAGCAACGGCTGTTGTACACGTACCTTGTTGATTATCTACAGCAGTTTCATTTGTGTTACCACCACCAACAGCAGTTTCATCTCTAAGTTGCTGAGTGGTAACATCTGCAGCTGTTGTATACCTTTCTTACTGGCTTGTGCTGACAACATTTGCAGTTGTTGTCTTCTTTGATTTCTTTCCAGCAGTCTTAGGTACATTCTGCTTGTAGAATGATCTTCCCACATTGCATACAGACTTTTTGATTGGCAATGGGTTTCTTAGCTGAATCCTGAAATGTTCAAGGATGTAGCATATCTTGATTCCATACATAACTGGAAAGGAAGGTGAGACCTTGTTGTCTTCTACCTTTACCTTAAACTTAGTAACACAATGAACAAGCCTGTTGAAAATGTACTTAGCCCAGTTAAGTTCTGTTTTGTTCTCATGGATATGCATCAACAATGGCCATTTCTCAGGCCTACTTGGTCAATTCCTCCAACTTGGGAGTCAAGAACTTTTATTAGTAGCAAAGCTACTAGACCAAGGGAGTGGCAAAGATGCTTTCTCTTAACGTGCTTTGTCCAAGTCACGGGAGCAATCTCGCCTTTCTTCATTTTCTCATTTCTGACGTCACTGTAGAAAGCTTCAATTTTTTCGTCAGTGGCAGTCACGTCATCTTCAGTTCCAGTGGTTGGAATCTGAAATATCTCCGCTAAATCAGTCCATTTCAGGACGATTTGCGTGTTCTGAACTGTAGTAAAGATCACTTTTTCAGTGACTCCTTTACTATCAGTAAGGGACTGGATTTCTGCATTGTTGTAGAATTCCATAGTATCTATCATGCTCACTTGCTTAGTGCGAGCAGATATAAAGTTCATGAGGCCTTGCTGCTTGATAAACTCAAGCGCCTCTTCATTCTCGTCATCGAGTTCTTGTTCGTAAAAGTACCTAATGTACTTTTCTTTTGCAAAACCTCCCCATTGCATCAACATCTCACACTTTGCAGTGTCAAGATATGACGGAGGCATAGGTTTTTCTGAGATTCGGTCGTTTTTCAACACAACTTTCGTTGTGTTTGTAGCCGGAGTAGTCACCGGAGCAGTGCGTGTTTCAGCACTGTCAACCTTTGATGACTTTGAGGACTTGGAAGACTGTCTCTTGGGAGCCATTTCTTTTATAGAGCAGAGAAATGTGTACGAAAAGAGATAGTTTGCTTTTTGACCGGAGGTACAGTAGATTCAGGCTAAAATTTGCAGAGAAAGGAAATGTGAGTTAAAGAATTTGTCATTTCTATAACTCCTTCTTTATATAGTGTCTCTTATGTGTGAGGAACTCAATCGATTTGAGCTCTCAGCAAGGGTAAAACAGAGAAGCATATGCGTTAGTGGAGCCTTTGCATTAAATGCGTAGTGGCCCACTAACTTGAAACCGTCAGAGCACTCTCTCTCTTTGTTTTATTAACCGTTAGATAGTAACTCCTTTTAATCAATGGCCACGATTGAATTTCATGTCATGATTATTACGAGTTTATCTGTGACCGATTAACGTCACAAATTGATTTTACCGAGTTTTAAGGGAATAGATTGCTTGCTGAAATAGACAAGAATCTTTTCAGCGAGTTTGAATTATCAACCTAGATACTTGCTGAAAGTTCCCCCTTACTTAGATATCTCATATTTTCTTAAGTTTAAAAGATATTTCTGATTTCCCGTATCAGTAAATTCTTTTGTACTTGAGATATCCTTTGGTAAAATCTGAGAGATGAGCTTAGCTCTTTTTCTGAGTTCTCGTCTCAGAATATTCCCTTGATACTTGAATACCTGTTTCAGTATCTTTGATTGTCTGAATGCCTGTTTCAGCAATCCTTAAGTCTTCTCTTACTGAGTGCCTGTCTCAGCAAGTGATCAAGTTTCCTAACAAATACCCGTTTTGAAGGAATTACTTGCTGAATGCCTGTTTCAGCAAACATGTAGTGACTTATCATTTCTTAGGAGAAATTAGTAGATGAGTTTTAAGTAAGAATACTTTGGCTTGCTGAATACCTGTTTCAGCATTCTGCCAAGTGTATCCTTTATTGAGGTAGTTCAATCAATCCAAGGTTATACCTTAGCATTGCGAACCTATTATCTGGTAGGGGCTTGGTAAAGATGTCAGCAAGCTGATCTCAGTGCCTACTTTCACAACCTCAATATCTCCTTTTTCTACATGATCTCTAATGAAATGATGTCTAATATCAATGTGCTTAGTCCTGAGTGAAACTTAGGATTTTGCTTGTTGCAATAGCACTTGTATTATCACAAAAGATTGGTGTTTTC
>CM051455.1:100646421-100699255 GCA_028274465.1 Plantago ovata | reverse complement strand
AGCAAGAGGTCACATATGTTCCATCAACAAGTGGTCTGTCTCAGTTTCAGCAAGCACAACCTACTCTGTCTTTCAGATTTTCACTTATGCAATGCTGTTGCTGAAGTTTCCACTTTCTGAGCAACACGTGCCTTTGTAGATACCAGTCTTCAGTAATCTTCTAGTCTTCAGATCTTCGAATTCTTCAAGTCTTCAGATCTTCAATTTTCTTCAAGATTCTGAGTGGTTTCTAAATACTTCAATAGTTTGTTTGTAAAAACAAAGTACATCGTCAACAAATGCTTCAATAGGTTATTTTCTTTTCAGAAAATAAGATACATCATAAGCGGTAAAAACCAACCTATCTAGCACCTAATCTAAGTCTTCAGCAAACGTTCCTCTTTTACAATGTCCTTAAAATTCTAAATTCCTATGGACCTTAAGAGTACTAGTTACTGGACTTTCCTTAATTTAGCATGGTTAATTGCTCATCAAAATTACAAGTTTCCTAACAGATTGCATGATATTTTCATCTACGGAGAGGTTTTTTCATCAATTCCACCGAATAGTACCAACTTTGGTGGTAACTTGTATCAATCTCTTGTCTAGTAGTTTGATCAAATATCTTTCTGTAACAATTAATATGAAATGATGTTTACGTTATTGAATATGAGTAGCTATATCTTTTGTGTTGGTGGTAGAATGTGGAATATGCATGTTTTGGATTATGTTTGTGCTTACATGAGATTGTGATTCAATCTTGCTGCAAATTGCTTGATAGATTCATAGTTGCCTATAGAACATTTTCGAATTAGAGAATCGTGACAATCTCTTGGTCAATGAAAGCCATAGGATTGTATGTTTGTGATTTGCAGCATGCTAGATAAATGGTGTTAGTGACAAGCACCTCTAAAGTATTGATACCGATCTTTTATGATGTGTGTCTTGAAAGTTCCCTAGACGGTTGCTTAGCAGACTTAGTCGAAGGTTTTCGCACTGAACTTGTGAGCATATTCGTAATCCATACATGTTAATTCGCTTTCTACCACCAACCATTTTCCATCTTTGATTACAAACAAATTCGATTCTAGTTTGTTGTGGTCTAAAACCATTTTCAAAAACCACTTTGAACTCGTTGACTGAAATAGCATACAAAAACCTCAAACAAAGCCACGTTAGGTCCCGAGAGCATGACACTCGGGGACAACTTGCCATTGCACTCTGATTTGTGTAGTGATAAGTGTTCTTTGGCTTTTAAACAAATTTAATTGGTGAAAAAAAAACGACTCATCAAGGGCACACAGTGATATAGCACATGTAGAGGGGATTTTTGGTCTAGGAGCTTGGTAGGTGTGATGTTATGAATATGTATGGCCATTTGGAGAGCATGATGCCAAAATGATGGAGGGATGGACGCATGAAGCAGAATAGTACGCATGATGTTGTTGATAGTGCGAATTTTGCGTTCAACTTTTCCATTTATATTAATTCTCCAACAGAGCAGAGTTAGAGTCTTCTGGCATCTTGTCGAGTTACGGAAGAGAGGTCTGATCAGACAGACATATTGTAATTTTTAACCACCCAAAGAAAAATTAGGTAACGTTTTACGGCGATCTAAAGCGAATTAGCTAGTTTGTAGAACGCACCGCTTAGTCAAATTCAATTTTTCGATCCAAGCCTTAATTATCGAAATTCCTACACTAAACATCCTTTTAGATGTCATATCAATGCTAGTTCCTCTACAAATTGTGCACTATTCATGGTTCATATCTTATGGTACATCTTAATTGTCTTGTATGTGATATACTTCCTCCTGAAACTTTATAGTTTCCCACTTTGTTTTAGTTGACTTTGTTATGTCCGGTTTGACTTCAAATTAACCATAATTGATTATGAAAAAATTAATTTTAAAAGTCATATTATACAAATATAAGAAGTATAATTTCATAATCGTTATAAATATGAATGCCATGAGTTCATGACTCTTGCTATACTCCATTTATGTACTTTACTTATTGTTATGATTATGTAAAGTGAGAGTTACTAACTCAATTAGTTATGGAGAGATCCCTATAAATAGGGCTTGAACTTGTACATTGAGATACACTTTTGATAATACAATGACATTCTCTCCTCTCTTCTAACTCTTTCATTCTTGCAAGTTATTATCTTATGAAACGTTATCAGCACAACTCTACCGAGCTAGTCCGACTCCTAATCGTTCAATTCTTCCTAAGTTTGATCATGGAAAATCTTTACAATCTTGAATTTGTCGCTTTGGACATCTCCGGGAACAATTTCCTATCATGGGTTCTCAATGCGAAAATTCACCTCGATGCTAAGGGTCTCGGAGACACCATAAAAGATGAAAATACCGCGTCCAGCCAAGGCGATGATCTTTCTCTCCGCCACCATCTTGATGAAGGCCTCAAAGCTAAATATCTTACCGTCAAAGATCCTGCAGATCTTTGGAATAACCTCAATGAGAGGTACGATTATCAAAAGACCGTGACACTGCCTACCGCTCGTTATGATTGGTTACATTTTCGTTTCCAAGATTTTAAATGTGTGACCGATTTTAACTCAACAATGTTTAAGATCACCTCTCAATTAGAGATATGTGGTGAGAAAGTCACGGAAGCGGATAAGCCCGAAAAGACACTATCTACTTTTCATGTTAATAACTTGCTCCTGCAGCAGCAATATCATGAGAAAGGGTTTACAAAATATTCAGCTTTAATCTCATGCCTTCTTGTGGCTGAAAAAAATAATATGCTCTTGATGAAAAATCATGAATCCCGCCCAAGTGGTTCAAAGCCGTTGCGTGAAGCAAATTCCACAAAGTTTAACAATAATGGCCAAAACCCCGGTCGTGGTAGAGGTCATGTACGTGGGCGTGGCCGAGGCCGTGGATATGGACGTGAACGTGGGGGGTCTCGTCAAAGTAGTGGCTTCAAAAATGCAAGTCAACAAGAGAAGCCAAATAATGGAAAAGTGGACAATTAAAAAATAATGTTGAAATGTGCTAGAGGTGTGGCATGACAAATCATAAGTCTCGTACTTGCCGTACAGCAAAACACCTTGTTGAAATGAAGAGATCTCCATTAATTATGTCGTAACTGGAAAGATATGGAATCGACATGATACAAACATCGATGATATTTTCTCATATAATGTAGCGCGCGATATTATTGAAGAAAGTGAGGATCTTGAACCTACATCAATGAAAGAATGTAGGCGTAGAAGTGATTGACCAAAATGGAAAGATGCTATCAACAAAGAATTAAGCTCTCTGAGTAAGCGTAAAGTTTTTGGACCTGTAGTCCGTACACTAAATGGTATAAAACCCGTTGCATATAAATGGGTATTTGTACGAAAAAGAAATGAGAAAAATGAAGTTGAAAGATATAAAGCAAGACTTGTCGCACAAGGCTTTACTCAAAGATCTAGAATTATGAAGAAACATATTCTCCAGTAATGGATGCTACTACATTCCGTTACCTAATAAGTCTGGCTATACATGAAAAACTTGAGATGCGTCTCATGGATGTAGTAACGGCCTATTTATATGGGTCCTTGGAGAATGATATTTATATGAAAACTCCTAAAGGATTCAAAGTGCCTGAAGCACAACACCCAAATGCTCGAGAAGTTCATTCGATCAAATTAAATAAAGCTCTATATGGACTAAAATAATCAGGACGAATGTGGTTCAATTGTTTAAGCACATTCTTATCAAAAGAAGCATACAAGAATGATACCATATGTCCATGCGTTTTTATTGAACGATCCGGAGCAAATTTTTTCATTATCGCAGTCTATGTTGATGACTTGAACATTATTGGTACTCCTGAAGAGCTATCAGAAGCGGTTGATTGTTTGAAGAAAAATTTTAAAATGAAAGACCTTGGAAAAACTAAGTATTGTTTAGGTATGCAAATCGAGCACTTGGAAAATGGAACGTTTGTGCACCAATCGAATTACGTAGAAAAATTGCTAAAACAATTCTACATGGATAAGGCACATCCACTTAGTACACCCATGGTTGTAAGAAACTTAGATGTGGAAAAAGATCCTTTTAGACCTCTGGGAGAGAATGAAGAACTTCTTGGTCCTGAAGTATCGTACCTTAGTGCTATTGGCGCACTAATGTACCTTGCTAACTACACACGACCAGATATAGCTTTTGCGGTTAACTTACTAGGTACCTTCGAGGTACAAGTGATATGGGTTTGTACTATTTGAACTCTGGTAGCTCTAAGTTAATTGGATATGCCGATGCTGGATATTTGTCTGATCCACACAAAGGCCGTTCTCAAACATGTTATTTGTTCACTTGTGGAGGTATTGCTATTTCATGGTGTTCTCTTAAGCAAACTTTGGTTGTTCCCACTTCTAACCATGCAGAATTGATAGCAATCCATGAAGCAAGTTGAATGTGTCTGGTTGAGAACCTTAATTGGACATATTCGCAATATGTCTGGTCTTACATTCCAAGAGGAAGTTCCGACAGTACTTTATGAGGATAACGCAGCTTGTATCGCACAATTGAAGGAAGGATTTATTAAAGGAGACCGGACAAAGCACATTTCACCAAAGTTCTTCTTCACTCATGACATACAAAAACAAGGGGCTATCAAAGTAAAACAAATCCGTTCGTCTGAGAATTTAGCAGATTTGTTCACCAAGTCACTTTCAACATCTTCATTTCAAAGATTGGTCCGAAAGATTGGAATGCGGCGACTAAAAGACATAAAGTGATGTTTGAATCAGGGGAGACGGATACGCACTACACTCTTTTTCCCTTCGCTAAATTTTTATCCCACTGGGTTTTTCTTAGCAAGGTTTTTAACGAGGCAATAACTTCAAAGCGTATCCGATAAATAAACTAATGTCATTCAAGGGGAGTGTTATAAATATGAATGTCATTAGTTCATGGCTCTTCCTATACTCCATTTATGTACTTTACTTATTGTTATTATTATGTAAAGTGAGAGTTACAAACTCACTTAGTTACAGAGAGATCCCTATAAATAGGGCTTGAATTTGTACATTGAGATACAATTTTGATAATACAATGACATTCTCTCCTCTCTTCTAACTCTTTCATTCTTGCAAGTATTATCTTATGAAAATAATATAATTTTTAATTTTTTTTTTTTTTGCAACGAGTTATTATTAATGTGAGGTCAAATTGAACATTGAAAAGTCAATAAAAAAAGTGGGAAACTATAAAATTTCCGGAAGAAGTATCTCTTGAAATAAAGTTCATTTAAGATTTCACGTTTACAATTTATGATTTTTGCAATGAAACTATATATATGTGTGTGCGCGCGCGCGCAATCTAATACCTACTTATACATGAGACCTGTTATGACGTTGTTTTCGGTTTTGTAAGAATTGAGCTGATTTATGTAATATGCATATTTTGCGTGTAATATGGTGTGGATTGGCATATATTGTGGTTGCCTGGTTGGTCATGTTTTGAGAGACCTGTTAATTTTGTCAAGAAACAAAAATAAAAAGGTTTAATAAATGTTTTTTTTTCTATTAAAAAAAATGCAAAAGCATAGCACCCCAGACAATGACTGGGAGGACTATAAATGCCCAACATGTCAAATATCCTCATTATGGCGGGGTAAATATTAATCATTTTTTTTGTGCCCTAGCGTTAACCCAAGATTCCAAAAGTACGAGAAATGACACATCTCTGATTAAAACCAAGATGGAATTTCAAGGCGAAATTAATTTATGTAACTAAGTGAACGCATGAAGATGTTCCACCCCGAATCACGATAATAAGTGAGTGAGATCTTGGTTTATGGTGGCTTGTGTTGCTGTTAAAATATGTCCAATCCGCATTTACGAACTGGAGCGGTCTAAGAGTGCGACAAGGCCCTGAGGACTGTTCCTCAAGTGGCTCGACCATACTTACAGGCATGTCACCTGAGTATGGATCGACCATCATATGGTCCGACCAGCATAAAGAGGTCGACCCTCAAGAAAGTTCACTAAGGACAAGCTGACTAAAGTAGCTCGAGCAACATCCTAGGGTTCGACTACTCAAGGTGGTCCGACCAGCATAAAGAGGTCGACCATCAAGAAAGCTCACTAAGGACAAGCTGACTAAAGTGGCTCAAGTAACATCTCTAGGGCTCGACAAGGGAACACCCTCCAGAGGAAACCAGGCAGAGCACTACTCGAGCTGTGGATCCTGGGGCAGGGCTCGAGCACCCAGGTCGACCACATCTGGTCGATCCCTGGGGGGGCGCCATCCAGAAGATTTCATGAGTCTTGAAATGTCCATAATACCCTCCAAACCGTAGTTTGGATGTTTGGGCCAAAGCCCATGGACCTCCTTAATGGGCTTGGGCCAAAGGAGGATTCAATCTCAGACGGACACTTGTCACGATCCTACATAAAGTGACAATAAAATATTATGAGTATATAAGGGGACCTCATTCATGATCCCAATGTAAGCAATTATTGTTCACCTATCGCATTTACTACTCATACTAGGGAATCCCTTCAACTCCGTACACGTAAAGTCGTCCCTCCGGTCTGATATTCGACAGACCGGGTAAGAGTTACTAACCCCCCCCCCATCTAGTTCATTTCAGGTACAAGGAAGTCACACGGAGTTTACCTAAAGTCAAAGGAACATCCTTCAGAGAAGACCAAAGGAATATCCTTTGGAAAAGACTTAGGACGAATTTGAAAGAAAGCACGAACAACCCTTCAACATTTGGCGTCGTCTGTGGGAAGCCGATCAAAAGGTCATTCCTTTCCCTACTGGTCGAGCCAAGAGCCACTCCTCAAAATGGCTAATCCGAGGCGAAGTACCCGACTCGCCAACGCAGCAGCAGAGAATCCTCCTCGCCTGAGGGGCCGCCCCCTCTAAATAGCCGAGGAGGAGGAAGAGCAGCTACTTCAAGGGATCCTAGAAATAACAATGTTGAAAGGAATCAAGAAATGATAGATGGGGCATTCACTAATGTCACGGGATCCCGAGAGGAAAGGTCGGGCGAAAATCAACCCTAGGACGTCCCAGCTGGAAGTGATTTTGGGGCATTAAGAGTCTCGAATAATGGTGTTTCGAGGGATCATCCTCACATCCCAAGGGATCATCATCTACCTTCTGCCGCGGTGAACCCTCCACCGCCAGCCGCATTGAACTTCACCCTTCCCAATAGCCAGGTGGTCCGACCAGCAAATTACGGGATGGGTGAAGCTCAATACGGCTTGTTCCTTCTCACCATACAAGGATGCTTGGGGCGAATGAAGCAGCAAGAGTAGAAGAGGAACTCCAAGCCCGGGGGTAAGACACCCACAAGCACCAGGGCCACCCCTCCAGAATGTTCGTGCTCCTCAGCAATCCCAACCAAGGGTGCCCCAAGCTCAAGATCAATCTCATTCAACAGCTAATACAAGGCCAATCCAGTCTAGACTTGGACCTCCAAGGGTTCAATCTAGATTGGGACCACAATGGGCTCCCGATGACTTAAGGGAATTGATTGATAGAAGGATAAGGGCGTCAATGCAAAATATTGTTCCTCAAGAGAGTCCGGTTCAAGTTGCAAACCCTGCCGCTCCTCCAAACCAAGTTACTCCCAACCAGGCCACTCCTCAAAATCGGCCCGAAGTGATGGCAGAGAACAATGCTTTGAGAACCGTTGCAGAGGTAACCCCTTTGGTCGGGATCAACCCAGTCACTGGGAGAAGACTCACTTTGGAAGAACTAAGAGCTCAAAGGACTGCCCTTAAAGCTCGGATAGAAACCTTGAGGAACGTTGTCCAAGAGCAAGAGCAGGATCAAGATCCAAGTTCATTGTGTGATGAGATAAGGTACCACCAAGCAAAGGTTGAGAGAGGGTTTTCAACGTTCGAAAGCTATGATGGAACAAGTTGTCCCAACGACAACTTGATAAGATTCGGTACCAAGATGGATGCATAAGGCCACGATTCTAAGACAAAGGCGTTACTCTTCTCGGCCAACCTCACAGGGGAAGCAATGAAATGGTGGTCGCGCCTCCCTCTTCGCTCCATCAGGTCTTACAAGGAACTCTACCAAGAATTCTCCAATAGATTCGAGAAGGCCATGAAAGCTAAACGGAGACTAAGATACTTGGTTGAAATCGTTCAAAAGCCAAATGAAGGTCTGAGGGACTTCGTCAATAGTGTGAGGTGTTATCTCAACAACAACAGCTACAGTAGGTAGGTGTTAAGAAAGGTGTTGAGCAACTCCGTGGATAACTCCTGTTTCCGAAAGCAGTCAGGAAAAGGTAATTGTCTCCATTAGGAAATCAATTCCTATTCGAAATCCTTTGGGTTTTAGCTGCGAATTGTATGCTATATAAAGGGGTGATTACTGAATGCTCATACCAGATCAAGAGACATAACAACACGACAAAGAAGGCTTGTTCGACTACTTCGACAAATGATATATTATACATTATAGGTTCTAGCTTTGAGAGACAGATTTGTTCTTGTTTCTTGCATACTGTTAGGGACTTGTAATTGGTGTTGATATATTGAAGCTGGTTGATCTCCGTGGACGTAGGTTATTTACAACCGAACCACGTTAAACTCTTGTGTTCTTTCTTGCTTGCGTTCTTGTTCTGTTTTCTGGTTTTGGTTGCTTGCGTGTGTGTTTGATTGGTGCAACTGATCTTGGTGGTTTAGTTGTGTTGTGAGCTTTTGTGATTAGGTAGAATCGACTATTGTTGGAATCGAACTCAACAATTGGCGCCGTCTATGAGAAGAAGGGTAGAAGGAGTTTACCAGGAGAATCCAAAGCTTGATATAAGAAATGTCGTCAACTAAAGACGAGATTGAGAAGCTGACGAAACACACTGATTTCAGCCTGTGGAAACTGAGGATTAAGGCTTTGTTATCAGATTATGGAGCTAACGATGCTATGTTGGGGGATGAAGGTCTTAAGGATATTAAAGACGATTAAAAGAAGAAGGAAATCAAGAAGAAGGCATATAATACACTTGTTCACTCATTAAGGGACGAAGCATTGAGGGAGGTAATTAAGTGTACTGATGCAAAAACAATCTAGGATAAACTTGAAGAAGTTTATATGGGAAAATCATCAGCCCAGATGATGTATCTCAAGCAGAAGTTTCTTGGTTTTAGGATAGTTGAAGGTAGGTCGGTTTTGGAGCAGTTGGTAGAGTTTGACAAGATCACAACACACTTGGAGAATGTTGGTGATAAGACTACAGACGCAGACAAAGCTATGGTGTTGCTCAACTCCCTGCCTAACCCCTATGAGAACTTCAGAGATTCGTTGATGTTTGGAAATGTTGCAGTGACCTTGGATTTGGTAAGGGAATCATTAAATACTAGGGAGTTCCATAAGCAGAAGAATCTGCATGAAGGTGGACATTCAGCTGAAAGTCTTGCTATGAAATACCATGGTTCCAGGAAGGGTGGTACTGCAAGGGAAAGATTACCAAAGGAGAAATATAAGAAGCAAGAGAGTAAGAGGTCATCAGATTCTGTAGAGAACAGGAGGTGCTATCACTATCACAATAAGGGACATCTCAAGAAGGATTGCCCTGTGTGGAACAACAGGAAGCCAAAGAAATCTGGGGGAGAGGCAGGAACAGTTGATGTGGCACAGGATACACAATCATTTGACATATCAGAGGTACTTATGGTCTCTATTTCTAATATAGACTTATCCTGGATACTTGATTATGGGTTCTCTTTTCACATGAGTCCGGTTAAAGAATGGTTTACAAACTTCAAATATGGGAAAGGTGGAACTGTAATTTTGGGGAACAATCAGTCATGCATGGTCAAAGGCATTGGTGATGTTGTTGAAGTTGCATGATGGAACTGTTAGATTTTTAACTGGTGTAAGGTACATACCTGATTTGAGGAGGAATCTGATCTCACTTGGTCAATTTGATGGTATGGGTTATTCATGAAGCTGTAGTCATGGTGTTCTGTGGGTTATGCACGATGTTGAGCAAGGAGTTACACTAACTCCTCAGAAAACATTGTTGGAAGGTGTTAAGAAAAATGGTCTTTACTATTTATCTGGTAACACAGTAGCTGGAGAAAGTGCAGCAGTTCATGGGAATGACAACACATATCTATGGCACAAGAGGCTTGGCCATCTAGGAAAAAAAGGATTGAAGGAACTTACCAAGCAGGGATTACTTGGAGGAGACAAGTTCATTAAGTTACCATTCTGTGAGACATGTGTGATGGGGAAGGCGCACATGACCAGTTTCAGCACAGGGAAGCATACTACTAAAGCTAACTTGGATTATGTGCATTCAGATTTATGGGGACCATCTAGGACACTCACTCAAGGTGGAGGTAAATATTTCATCTCATTCATAGATGATTATTCAAGGAAGGTCTGGGTTTATATTCTGAAATCTAAGGATCAAGCATTTAATCAGTTCAAGGAGTGGTTAGGTGAGGTAGAGAATCAATCAGGAAGATCACTGAAGTATCTCAGGACTGATAATAGATTGGAGTTCTTATCTACTGAGTTTACTAATTTCTGTAAAGAAAAGGGTATTACTAGACATAGAACAGTTGCAGGTACACCACAACAGAATGGAGTTGCAGAGAGAATGAATAGAACTCTATTGGAGAGAGCTAGGTGTATGCTACTGAGTTCTGAGGTAAGCAAAGGTTTCTGGGGAGAAGCTATGGTTACAGCAGCAATACTCATCAACAAGAGTCCAGCTGTGTCTTTGGATTTTAAGACGCCGCAGCAAGTGTGAACTGGGACAACTGGGGGCTATTCAAAACTCAAGGTGTTTGGGTTTTGGCTTTAGCACATATCAAGCAAGATCAGTTGGAAGCTAAAGAATTGAGGTGTATCTTTATTGGGTACCAAAGGGGGTTAAAGGATATAAGCTTTGGTGCATTGAACCCGGAAAGGAGAAGTGTATTATAAGCAGGGATGTTCAGTTTAATGAAGATATATTATCTCTGAAGGATAAGTGATGAATGTGTATTTTACACTTTCATTTGAGTCTTTTTCACCTATTTTAGCTATCCTCTATGTTAATTTAGCTATATTTTAGTGCATTTTATTAGAATAGTGTCACGTTTCCCTTTAGATTTTATTTTACAGGTTTTGGTTGAAAATCGAGGATTTCCGGGCAATTATATTGAAGTTGACAAGGAATTGGTGTTCCAGAAGCCTATTTGGAGTATCTGAAGGTTTCCGGATAGGATTTGGAGTCTAGGGGTCGAATCTGGAGGTTAGAAGGCCACTAGAAGTCAGAAACCGAGTCTGAAAAGGGGAAGAAATACAAAAACGCGTCGAAAACGCGGAATTCCGCGAAAAAGTCTCCGGAGCGAACCGCCCCAGACGTGGGGCGAACCGCCCCACACTTATTCGAGGCCTATATATAGTTGCTCAGTTTTCTCCGAAAATCATACTTTTCCAGACCTACTTTCTCACCTTTCTCTGTAGTTTTAGGTAGGAACTTCCCAGAGCCTGTTCTGGGGGTTCGTAGCTTAGGGGACACTTTTTCATAGCAGTTTGGAGCTTGTAGGATCGCAATTCTTGGGAGATTAACAACCTTCGGTAACATTGTATCTTACAGTTTATTCTACTTATTTTTTATATCTTTCAACATGTTTTCTTCTATGATTTCTGTTGATTGCATGCCTATAAACTTATCGTTGGTGGTAGTATGTGAATTCTTAGCGAAGGGAAGATAATCATGCTAATGGCTATATCGCGCATTATACTCCGTGTTATTGCTTTATTTCGTTGATCAGGCTCAGCCTAAATTCTCGTATGTTGTATTGATTATTATGCACAATTGGACCCTCGTCGACCTATACGCGAGTTTATCTTCGTAGTGTTGAATAATTACGGAACACAATAGGACAATAGTGATTGACTTGTCAGACCCATTATCTTCGTAGTGCTTAATAATTGCAACAGGACATTAGATTGATCAAAGATCTCCATGCAAGACCGAGAATTTATGCATGATTATCGACCCGTTATGCTTTGAAGGATCATACCATCACCAATCTCTATTATCTGTTAGAAAAACCCCTTTGCTATCTGTCTGTTGTTTTTATATTCTAAATTAGATTTGATAAAGCTAGTTATAGTCCTGAGAGAACGACACTCGAGTCATTCTACTGCTACACTACGGTTTTCGTTGTAGTTGTGGATTGCCTTTGGCTAAATAACAAATATTATTTGACTGAATTCGGAACCGACAAATCCACGTTCATCAAATTGGCGCCGTTGCCGGGGACTATACTCCTTTTTTTCTGTTTAATTTGTTTATATTTTCAGCTTTCGATTCCTAATTCTATTAGTTTTAGTTTTCCTTTTTAGTCTCTCTCTGACACTGCTTTCCTAGTCTGTTACAGATAGTGTATGCCGCATACGCGATCTGCAGGAACACCGCTTGCTGGTTCAATTGCTGAGATCGACAGAGTCTACCACCAAAGAAGGCGACTACTTGAAAGGCGCGCACTAGAGGAAATAGAGGATACCGATTTCTCTGAATCTCTACACATTCTTTTCAAGGAAATCGACGGAATGGCAGAAGCTTAACCACTCAAAGCATGGGTGCAACCCACCAAGGATCGTATGAGGGGACCGGCGATTGTTCTTTCGTCTGCAACTCGAGATCTGGAAATCAAGAACCACGCATTCCAACAACTTCCGAGGTTCTATGGCTTATCAAGGGAAGATGTGATGGGGTACTTGCACGATATCGATGATTTCGTCAACCAACTCCCACGACCCGGAGCTGAAATAACAACGGATGAGTTGAGGATGAAGGTTTTTGCTATGGGACTTGGCGACAGAGCCAAGTCATGGTTGAGTTCTCTACCAGCAGGCTCGCTGGACACTTGGGAGAAGGTTTTTTCAGCTTTCATGGAGAAATACTTCCCTCACACCTTGACTACCGCGCTTAAGGCGCAAATCACTGGATTCAAGCAGGACTATGATGAGACCATCTACACCGCGTTTGAGAGATTCCAAGATCTCACGAACAAGTGCCCTCACCATGGTTTTGAACTTTCTGACCTAGTCCAACACTTCTACAATGGACTAACCTTCGAGAACCAACAAGTGGTGGATTTCCAATGCCGAGGCAATATTTGGGAGGAAACCGCAGAAGCCGTCTGGGCAGTTTTCGAAAGGCTTGCTAAGGGTTCACAGTTCAAGGATCCAAGAGCAATGGTTAGGAGACGTGGACCTGAAGCTCCACCGACTCAAGAAGCCCCTATGTATAGGGGGAATGGGGATCAATTCGAGTACTTTACCAACGAATTGAAGCAAGTCCTCAAGAGCGCCACCGGAACAACTGTTTCGAACGAAGTATGCCGAATATGCAAGAACTATGGGCATGGGGCTCATATGTGTAGATCGGAGCTTGCGTATGATGATGGCAATTGGGCTCGAGGAGGCGAAGAGGAAGCCTTTGCTACGGAGTTTGGTACTCAAGAAGTTAGCTACGGACAAGACGGTAGGAATCCTCGAGGTGGATTTTGGAGAAGAGGATTCCGAAACAATCAAGGATATGCACCGGCTAACCAAACTTATGGCCCTAACCAAGACCGTAGTAGGCTAAACTATGTTAATGATCACTGCGAAAACCCCGCTCCGAAAGAGCCACCGAAGTCGAAGTCGGCTCAACTGATGGAGAACTTGCAAAAGATGGTTGATCACACCCAAAGTTTTCTCAAACGTTATGAAGAAGATTCCGAGAAGACTAGGGCAAGGCTTGATAGGTTGGAAGCGAGCACTAGGCTTGCCCATCAAAAGATGCAAGAATTGATCGACCGAGGAGCAAGTAGGGAACAAGGCAAAATGCCTAGCAACACTGAGAAATCGAATGCCATTACATTGGCTGGTGATCTACCTGACAAAATCACCATCAAGAAGGTTGTTAATTGCGAGTGTTGCAAGAAGGAAGAACTTCTACAGGCTAAGGAAGAAGAGAAGGACCTTGGTTCTGACGAAAGTGAAGAGGAGCAAGAGGATCCCGAGCCACTCCCTAAAAGTTTCGATGTTAAGGTAGGGATTGGTGATCTTGAAGACGTCCGTGCCACACTAGACACGGGATCCTACTCAAACATACTCCCTTTAAATGTGTTTGAAAAGAGTAGCCTTGGAAAACTATCTGAGCATAGGGCTATTGTGCAACTGGCGGATGGATCCTTTATGAGACCCGAAGGCGTTGTGAAAAATGTGTTGGTCAAGATTGGTGAAGCATCTGTATACACCAATTTTGTAGTTATGCCGGCGTCTACACCTGGAACGGGGGATGTCATACTCTTAGGGAGAACGTTCTTGACTAAACTACGATCCGTGATGGACATCTACCAAAGAACTTGCACTATTGAAGTAGATGGCAAGCAACACGTGTTGCAGGCCATAACTGATCCACCTGATCCGCTTGATATTTCTTTCACTACTCACTACTGTGGTCTTGCAGCCTATATTCTTTCTTATTCACATGTTCGTGGCATGGAGAGGAGATCAATGAAGGGGAAGCCTAGTACCCGCAAAAAGAAGAGATAGGCGCAGACAGGAGTCGAGTCAAAGACTTTAAACAATGACGCTATCCGGGAGGCAACCCGGAATTTTTATCGCTTTCTTTACCGCTTTTTTGCATGCATTCATTCTTGAACTATTTGCTTCTCGTATGCGAATTTGTTCATGTCTGTGTCGTATATGCTTATGTTTGAGTGAGATTTTTCGAGCGGTTTTTGAAAAAATTGGTTTCGGGGATGAAAACCGCATTTTCTGACGACAGGAACCGTCTCCCCGCATCGGGGAGCACGGGGCGAACCGCCCCACGTGGGGGCGAATCGCCCAGTGTGGGGCGACTCGCCCCGCACCAGGGGCGAACCGCCCCACGGCTCCAGTAAGCCAAAAACGCGGATTTCTTCCTCTTTACCTCATTTTCTTCATATCTTCATCATTCCTCCTCCCCAAAAACCGAAAATCGCGATTTTACATTCAAATCTTCATAACTTCTTCATTTCTTGACCAAATTTAGTGTTCTTTAACTTAAATCGAAGCCTATTACATGATCTATCTTTCCATCCGAACAGATTTCATTCTTATGCATTAGATTTTCAGATCTGAGGTATCATCCTAAGAACCCTAATTTTCGAATTTGGGGGTTTTCTAATTTGAGCTTCAATTATGCTTTTTTGATGCATGGGTATGTTGTTTGTGTGATTAGAAGTGTTATTTACTATCAATTGCATGCTCAATTATGCTTGGATTGTTGATTTGGGAATTTTGCTACTAGATGATATATCTTGTTATGCAATATGTCTTTATCTTTGATATCTTGCATATGATTGTGTTTATTGATGTAATGTTGGTGGAATTGATGATAGAATGCTTAATTGTAGAGTATGAGGATTTATGATGATAGAATTTTTCGCTACTATGGTATGAATTGAGTCTTGTTATCTAGGATATTGGTTGTCTAGTAAGAGCATAATGTGATGTATTGCATGTAGTAGTTACATTGGTATGTTGCATGATGAAGAAGCTAGGCTAGACATTAAAGGTTTGGGGAGCTCGATTGTTGTTCGTATCACTCGTGTGTTTTGTTCTTACACTAGCATATGCATGAGTCAGTTTTGTGTCATACGAGGTACTAACTGTTGTTTGTAGGAACCATGCCAAGGGAAAGGAGCATTCCCGTATGATTTCTATGAAGTATTGGAGAGGGATCGATTACAACCATGTCAAGAAGAGTGACCTCGTTGGATGTGCGTTCGAGCCAAGGGGTTTTGCAACAACGTCGTGGATTATCCAAGAGGAGGAGCTAGAGTACACCTGGAGTAAGGACTCATATGCCTATTCATGCACCACCGAAGGGACAGAAGCCATTATTACGTTAGCAATCCATCACAAGGACTGCAAAGTTCATGTGAACTGGAAGGCACCGAGACATTCTCGCCGTGACGGATTCAATCTCGAGTTCGCAGTTGCTAGAAGGTTCCGAAGCGCCAGCTTGGTTCCAATACATAATGACATGGGTACCCAGCCCCTCGTTGGGGTGCCCCTTGCCTGCCTCTAAAGAGAGCATCATATAGACATCGGGAGCATCAACTGTAGAGAATGTGGTCGACATAGGAAAAAACGGAAGACAACCTCTGAATACCCGAGCAGCTCGCTGTAACCTCCTTGGGGTGTAAAACGCTGGAGGGGGAGGTCATGATACCACTGCCCTTTCCCCTTCAACAGTTCACAACCTGTTGGAGAGATACCGGGTGGAAGATTCCATAACAGAGGCGGCCAATCTTGAAGATTCCCTTCGACACTGCAACTCTACCAGTGACGATGTGCGTGACAGTAGTGACAATGAAGACAATAGGGACAATGATGAGACAGATGGTTGAATTGGTCCTATTCGATCTATTGGTGGAACTACCGCTTCTACCACAAGTCCCGATGATCATATATGAGGCTCCCAGAGCAGTCCCAATAACTCACGAGCAGCATACTCAGCCGACCGAGGCCAAACCATGGGGTAACATCTAGTATCACATCTTATTTCCTCATTTTCTTACTGCTAGGGACTAGCGTTAATTTCATGAGGGGGGATGGGATTTAAGTGATCTAGTGTTCTTAGCTTCGAGCTTGGTATTGGTAAGATCAGTATAGAACCTCGCATGCTTTATCCGTCTGCATTTGCATTTGCACGTTTACCGCTTTCTTAGATTTTTTAGGTTGCATTCACTACATTCATCCTAGGATAGTCTTGCATGTTTTATATGGAGTTTATTGCCGAATTTTTTGAACTTTTTTATTGGGTAGATCAACTAACTATGCCATTAATCGTATGCTTCATCTCTATGAATTTGTTTGAGGTTTTTCTCGCTTGGCTTGTCACATTTATGTATTGCACTTAGTTAAGCTTGGTAGTCTCGACATGACTTAGTGGTGTTTTCTCTACTGCGGTTCACGAAGGCCTTTATAATAGGATGATGCATGTTAGGGTCTTATGGTTGTTTTCCTGAGTAATTATGTACCTAAGAGACAACAAGTCTTCACCATGCTTTGAGATTGCTAAATGCCTAGGAAGGAGGTAGTGTGAGGTTGTGTGATCCTTTGTTTGTAACCTATTCTTGCGAATAGGTTTGGGGAGGGGGTTACACCATCATTAGACTTGTTTTTGTTTTTCATTTCCGTATCGTGAGTTTGTTTTTCTTTTTCCGTAAATTTTGTTCTCCAACCTATTCTTTCGAATAGGTTTGGGGAAGTCGTGAGAGTCATTTTGCTTCTCTTTTTGTTATGCTACTGCTGGCTAGAAAAAATCGAAAAAAAAAAGAAAGAAAAAGTTCCAGAAAAAAAAAAGAAAGAAAAAGGAAAAGAAAAAAAGAGAATCTGGAAAGAAAAAAAATGAGAAAAAAAAAAAAGAAAAGACCCCAAAAAAGCAAAGAAGGGTCCAAAAAGAAAGCCAAATAGCAGTTTAGCAAAATGTTGAGTCTTATTTTCCATTTTTTGTAATGTTCGTAATCGTGTTGTAATTTTCTATTTTTTATTTTTTATCTTTTTTGTCTTAAGTGTCATCTGTTCTAGACCACCCTCGTCCCTCCATTCAGGAAGTGGTGAATAGCTTAAGACTTTACTTGAGAGATGGGTAGAATAGGGGAGTGTTATCTTTTATAGGGAACCCTCCTTCGTTTGATGAGAGCCAGTACTGGTTCGACCTCTTTTGAGGAAAAGTCTTAACATGGTGGAACAACAGTAAGTCCTCAGTTTCATAGGCACGGGACAACCATTCGTATCTTAGCATGCTTCATTACGTCGTCACTGACTAGGTCCAGGTAGAGAATGTTACGAGAGACTATCTTGTCTTGACATAAGTGCTTATGTGGATGTGTATAAGTCAATCGAGGTATTCTTCAACCTATATTCATGCTTTGATTTATATGGTTTTTGTTCATATGTTATTTGATGGATTCAGTAGATTAGTTAATTTTATTTGGCATGAGACTCCATTTTGTGTCTTGCATGTTTTTTGCATTAGAGCCTAGCTTAGTTGCTTTAGGACAAGCAAAGGTTCGGTTTGGGGAGTTTGATGAACGTGTATTTTACACTTTCATTCGAGTCTTTTTCACCTATTTTAGCTATCCTCTATGTTAATTTAGCTATATTTTAGTGCATTTTATTAGAATAGTGTCACGTTTCCCTTTAGATTTTATTTCACAGGTTTTGGTTGAAAATCGAGGATTTCCGGGCAATTATATTGAAGTTGACAAGGAATTGGTGTTCCAGAAGTCTATTTGGAGTATCTGAAGGTTTCCGGATAGGATTTGGAGTCTAGGGGTCGAATCTGGAGGTTAGAAGGCCACTAGAAGTCAGAAACCGAGTTCGGAAAGGGGAAGAAATCCAAAAACGCGTCGAAAACGCGGAATTCCGCGAAAAAGTCTCTGGGGCGAACCGCCCCAGACGTGGGGCGAACCGCCCCACACCGGGCGAACCGCCCGGTGTGTGGGGCGAATCGCCCCACACTTATTCGAGGCCTATATATAGTTGCTCAGTTTTCTCCGAAAATCATACTTTTCCAGACCTACTTTCTCACCTTTCTCTGTAGTTTTAGGTAGGAACTTCCCAGAGCCTGTTCTGGGGGTTCGTAGCTTAGGGGACACTTTTTCATAGCAGTTTGGAGCTTGTAGGATCGCAATTCTTCGTAGATTGACAACCTTTGGTAACATTGTATCTTACAGTTTATTCTACTTATTTTTTATATCTTTCAACATGTTTTCTTCTATGATTTCTGTTGATTGCATGCCTATTATGAGTAGCTAAACTTATCGTTGGTGGTAGTATGTGAATTCTTAGCGAAGGGAAGATAATCATGCTAATGGCTATATCGCGCATTATACTCCGTGTTATTGCTTTATTTCGTTGATCAGGCTCAGCCTAAATTCTCGTATGTTGTATTGATTATTATGCACAATTGGACCCTCGTCGACCTATACGCGAGTTTATCTTCGTAGTGTTGAATAATTACGGAACACAATAGGACAATAGTGATTGACTTGTCAGACCCATTATCTTCGTAGTGCTTAATAATTGCAACAGGACATTAGATTGATCAAAGATCTCCATGCAAGACCGAGGAATTTATGCATGATTATCGACCCGTTATGCTTTGAAGGATCATACTATCACCAATCTCCATTATCTGTTAGAAAAACCCCTTTGCTATCTGTCTGTTGTTTTTATATTCTAAATTAGATTTGATAAAGCTAGTTATAGTCCTGAGAGAATGACACTCGAGTCATTCTACTGCTACACTACGGTTTTCGTTGTAGTTGTGGATTGCCTTTGGCTAAATAAAAAATATTATTTGACTGAATTCGGAACCGACAAATCCACGTTCATCAATAAGCAGGCAGGCGTTGACCAAAGGGAGTTGCGCAACTCCACGCCTAAATCTGACACTACAGAAACTACCAGAATTGAGTTGGAGGAGGATAGAGATCACCCTGAGGTGGAGCCCACAGTAGAAGATGATGTTGCAGATGCAGAACCTATATTACCAGTGAATGAAGAGTCTATTAGTAGCTCAGATTCAGATGGTGATGATCGACCTGATGATGAAGTTGGTGAAACTTCAAACTATCAGCTTGCAAGAGAAAGAAGTAAAAGGCAGCAGAGGAAAGCACCAGATATGTTTGGTTTTGGCAGGATTAGCAAGACATATCTTGCGCATTCTCTTAATACCGCGGAAGAGGGAGTGGATTCATCTGAACCATAGAGTTATCAGGAAGCAATTACATGTTCTGAACGTGCAAAGTGGATTGGAGCTATTCAAGAAGAGCTAATGTCACTTGAGAAGAATGATACATGGAAGATTGTGAAAGTTCCTGATGGACAGAAGCTTGTCAGTTGTAAATGGATCTTCAAGAAGTAGGTGGAGCTCAAGGGTACAAAATACATAAGGTACAAGGCTATATTGGTTGCTAGAGGATTTACTCAAAGGGAAGGAGTTGACTACAATGACATATTCTCTCCTCTAGTCAGACACACACCTATCAGGGTAATCTTAGCTCTTAGCTGCAGGAAGAATTGAGATGAAGGATCTTGGGGATGCAAGTAGAATTCTTGGGATGGATATCACAAGGGACAGGAAGGAGAAGAATATGTTTCTATCTTAGCCTAGTTATCTCATGAAGGTTCTAGCCAAGTTCAATATGTCAAATTGCAGTAGTGTGGTTACTCCTATTGCACCTGGGGTGAAGTCATCTGAGGAACAATGTCTTGGTAGGAAGGCCTGACTGATTCCCTTTTCGTGTAAGAATGATGCTGAAGCAAGGATTATGTCTATAGTACCTTATGCAAATGCAGTAGGAAGTATTATGTATACTAGGATTTGCTACAGGCTTGATCTTGCATATGCTATGAGTGTTATCAGCAGATACATGGGGAATCCTGGGAGAAGGCATTGGGATGTTGTGAAAGATGTTCTCAGATACATAAGTGGTACAAGGATGATGGAACTAATTAAGGTTCAAGAAAAGCAATGATTTGCAGAATCCATTGGTTGGATATGTCGATGCAGATTTTGCAGGGAACTTGAATGGGAGAAAGTCTATCACAGGGTATGTGTTTACTTTGTTTGGCACGACAGTTAGTTGGAAGGCAAGTCAGCAGTCTGTGGTTGCATTATCTACAACGGAGGCAGAGTTCATGGCTATCACTGAAGGAGTTAAGGAAGCTATCTGCTTGGGTGGATTATTGAATGAGTTGGGTGTCCAACAGGATCATGTGAATATTCACTGTGACAATCAAAGTGCTATTATGTTGACTAAACATCATGTGTATCATGAAAGAAAAAAACACATTGATGTAAGGTTTTTCTTCATCAGAGATATCATTGCCAAGGGATTTGTGAAGATAAAGAAAATTCATACATCTTTGAATGCTTCAGATGCTATGACTAAGGCGCTTCCAGGACCAAAGTCCAGGTTTTGCCTGGGACTTGTGGGTATCAAGAGAGTAGTGAGTTCATCCTAACTGCAGGGATGGAAAGGGGAGGCATCTTAACCTTAGAGGTGCATATGGGGATTCGTCTTAACCTTAGAGATGAGCATGGGGGTGCATCTTAACCTTAGAGGTGAATAGGGGTCGTGTCCTAACTTCAGGGATACAGAGGTCGTTGGTGTTGAGCTAAAGGTGGAGATTTGTGAGGTGTTATCTCAACAGCAACAGCTACAGTAGGTAGGTGTTCAGCAAGGTATTGAGCAACTCCGTGGATAACTCCTATTTCCGAAAGCAGTCAGGAAAAGGTAATTGTCTCCATTAGGAAATCAATTCCTATTCGAAATCCTTTGGGTTTAAGCTGCGAATTGTATGTTATATAAAGGGGTGATTACTGCATGCTCATACCAGATCTAGAGACATAAAAACACGGAAAAGAAGGCTTGTTCGACTACTTCGACAAATAATATATTATAGATTATAGGTTCTAGCTTTGAGAGACAGATTTGTTCTTGTTTCTTGCATACTGTTAGGGACTTGTAATTGGCGTTGATATAATATATTGAAGCTGGTTGATCTCCGTGGACGTAGGTTATTTACAACCGAACCACGTTCACCTCTTGTGTTCTTTCTTGCTTACGTTCTTGCTCTGTTTTCTGGTTTTGGTTGCTTGCGTGTGTGTTTGATTGGTGCAGCTAATCTTGGTGGTTTAATGTTGTGAGATTTTGTGATTAGGTAGAAATGACTATTGTTGGAATCGAACTCAATAAATAGGTTCCACGAGGCAGCCCTCCAAGTGGAAGACCACTCGATCAATCAAAGAAAAGAATATTTGTATGGTAACACTACCAACAAAAAATTCCAAAAGAAGCTCTCCAAATCTCAGGTGGAAAATGAAGCACAATTGGCAAAAGTATGTAAAGACTTCCTTGAAGTGGAAGATTTCCGAAAGATGGTCGCCGTGAGGGCCAACCCTCCGAAAGAAAAAGGAAAGGAAAATGAAAGGATGTTCGGCCAACCTAATCTTCACTGGCACTCTCAAACGAATGCACATGAATCCGAGGGAAGGCCTTAGAGAAGTAAGGAGTGCCCTGGTAGGTTTTGGAGGACCACCCATCATGCCCCTGGGAAGTATCATATTGACCGTCTCGATGGGAACTGCCCCCGAAGGGTAACTCACCATGTCCACGGTCCACAACAAATTGAAGTTCCTTACTCCATTGGAAACCGGACAAGAGGTTGGGAATATAAGAGAAGCATGGGAATGCTACACTCTCTCGGCAAAGTTTACCTCCAAAGTTGCTATCATGGAAGTGGGAACTAGCCAAGGACCGGAGGATCAACCTTTCGTCCATCACGCTCCCCATCGATTCTATTCAGCTCGACGTACCAAGAAGAAGTCAAAAAATTCAAGTCCAACACTTAGGCGAAGGAAGGCTAGTCTGAAACAAGCGAAAGTAAGTCTAGTGGGAGAGGTGAAGGAGCTAGAAGAGTACCAAGTAATACCCCCGGTGCCACCATCCTCCAAAAAGAAGAAATTTTTTGATGAGAACAAAATTGAAGCAAGGGAAAAATTGGGGGAAATCCATATTGTTGAGGGAAGCCCTGATAAAATCACCAAGATTGGAACGAAAATGACCGCCGAAGTCAGGATGAGTATCATCCAATGCCTGAAGGATAACAACGATGTCTTTGCATGGAGTACTGAAGACCTGAAAGGGATTGACCCAAGGATCGTCGTTCACCGTATGAATGTTGATCCTTCTATCACCCATATTCGAGAAAAGAGAAGGGACTTTAGCATGGAAGACAATGTCATCATAGAAGCAGAAGTGCAAAGGCTACTCAAAGCCTGCCACATCCTGGAAGTAAGATACTCCGACTGGGTTTGCAATGTAGTCCTGGTAGAAAAAGGAGGAGGCAAATGGAGAATGTGCAACAACTTCACACGTCTCAACAAATTTAGCCGAAGGATCCCTACCCTTTCCCCCCAGATCGACCAGCTGGTCGATTCAACGGCAGGGTGTACCCTCCTAAGTTTCATGGACCCATACCAAGGGTTCTATCAAATCTAGATGGCCAAGGAAGATGTGTCCAAGACTGCGTTCTTTGCAAATGGTAGCGTCTACTGTTTCAACATTATGCCCTTCGGACTTAAAAATGCGGGAGAGACCTACCAGAGGTTAGTCAACAAGATGTTCAAGGAAGAAATCGGGAAAACAATGGAAGTGTACATTGATGACATGGTTGTGAAGAGTAAGACCGATGAGCAACACGTAGCATACTGGACAAAGTGCTTCTCAATCTTGAGAAAGTCTGGAATGAAGCTCAATCCGGCCAAGTGTACCTTCGGAGTCAAAGGAGGGAAGTTCCTCGGATACATGGTGACAGAGAGGGGAATCGAGGAAAATCCTAAAAATATCAAGGCCATCCTAGATCTTCCTCAACCCCAAACTCTGAATGAAGTGCAACAATTGGTTGGAAAATCAATCGCTCTACGTAGATTCATCTCAAGATCTGCAGAGAAGAACCTTCCATTTTTCAAAGTTCTACGAAAGAGCAGCCATTTCGAATGGACCAAGGAGTGCGAGGAAGCCTTTGAAAATCTCAAAGAGTACTTACTCTCTCCGCCACTCTTGTCAAAAGCCATGGAAGGAGAGACACTTTACTTATACCTTGCTGCTACAGTTGAAGCCATAAGTTCGCTGCTCGTTTGAATTCAAGGGAATGATCATTTGCCCATTTACTACTTGAGTAAGGTACTTGCTGGAGCTGAAACACGCTACATGGACATTGAAAGGTAAGCATTCGCTCTAGTCTACACGGCCAAAAGGCTCAAGCCTTACTTTGGAGCGCACAAGATAATCGTGTTGACAAAGAAACCCCTCAAGCAAGTCCTAGGGAAGCTAGAAAATTCCTGAAGGTTGGCAAGGTGGGCAAAGAATGAATTTCCAGCTCTCTAATATGAAAGTATATATGTCCTAGAGACAACCTACGATAGGGACGATATGTACTTGATCACATTCAGTTATTGTTATTTATTTATGTTCATTTATTTATACATTATTAAATACAATTGGCATTACATTTTTATGAATATATTATTTGGTTGTTTGAATTATTCGATAAAATGTTCCCAAAGACTTAAGGTAATCACCAAGTTAGTGGGAGCTTGTGTGTCAATAATTAAGTCCTAAAATAAGCCACTAGCTGAAGGTCATTGAGATACGGGATATCAATGACGCGATTGAAGCTAGCATATGTTGCATTAGATCCTTCGAGGATGTAGTAGGTCTCACTGCTACGAATGAACTTGGTTATTCATAATGAACATATGGACACTTTGGAGAGTGTTGGCATATCCAACCGAGAGACCATTTGGTAAAGCTATTTAAGTGTCTATGGTAGTATCGGTGTGTAGGGTGATGTTAGTAGTCCTTAGACTTGAGGCCAATACTACATCATATGTGGAATAATGTACTTTGACCATGCGCAACGCTTGCACTCTTAAAGTAGGGTAGATACGACATGTGTTGGGTACATTAGGAAGCATATGGTGTGAGTGATTGGGCCAAGATAGGATTCATTCCTCCGTAATAGATACTAGGAGAGAATACTCACTTCTCATATTTAGTGCGATCACAAAACCGGTGGCCACTGTATGTGAATATGTCAAAATGGTATTTGGACATAATTCATAGATCGACTAATAAGATTGAAAGACAATGAATGAAGTTAGTAGAATAGACACATAACCATATTCTAGACTCATTCGAGTATTCGTGAATGAAGGGACCGTATCATCAAAGTACCTTACGCTACAGGTGGTTTGTTTTCCTCACAAACGTTCCTTTCATATTAATATTGTCAGATAAATGTCTAGGAATTTATTATGACCTTAATTGGATTGTTGCTTAATAGTGGGTCACACTTCAAGGTGGTGTTTCTACAAACGAGCTATGTATATTAAATTAAATATTAATTAGATTAATATTAAATTATTATACAAAATATATAATGGAATTATTATTAATTAGATTCATATTAATTTATTATATGTGAAATATATTTTATAAATATAATTAATTTAATTGAATTGAATTGAATTGGATTTGATTAATTAATTGAAGGCCTGTGCACTTGGGCGAGATTTAAAGCAGCCCAAGAAGAGAGAGAGGATTAGCAACCAGCTGGGCCGAGCGGCCCAGGTCATTGCAATGCCTGGCGCGTGCCAGGGGAGTGGAGGATGGCGCGTGCAATGCACGCGCCATCAGAAACGTGATGGGAAAGCTGTCCCCACGTGACTCTGTCTCTTTTATCTCTTTCTCTCTTATTTTGACTGACTTATTCTTTTGTTTTGACTGAGATAATTAATTATTATCTCTTTGTTTGTTAGTTGATGACTTTTGAAGTCTCCTAGTCAATAAGATTTACTTGGTAAAAAATCTTACATGATTTTCTGAACCAACTTACTGACTTAATCAGAAAGAAAGAATAATAGTCTTCATTCACAACATACGTAAAATATTCTCTGATAGTCAGAAAATATTCTCTCTCTCTATTAGCTCAAAATAAACAGAAGAACCTCCTAGCGTTCTTGATAGAAATCACTGCCCGTGGATACCAAGGTCGAAGGAAGTAATCAACCTGTTGATGAGCCATCTTGGAAATTCTGTTGACGAAGATTTCATCTCTGAAGAAGAAGAAATCAACCAGTTACCGGACGAGGAGATTGCAAGGCTCTGTCTGGAGATTGAGGAACAACTACCCGGTGAATTTGCTCATCTATTGGAGGACACGTAAGTGATATCTTCTAGTATAATAAACGAATATAGTCATATCAGTTTAGTGAGATTAAAATTTTTAAACTTCCGCTGCTTAGTCTTAGAGATAATTTTTCTCACTTTTACTAACATAATACCCTCTATTTATAGTGTCTATTGGAAGCCTTTAGAAGTCAATAGAATCTTGAAAGGAAAAACAACTCTAATTCTTATTGCACAAGTAAATCTAGCTTCTAGAAGATTTCCCATTTACACCATGTGCTTAATTAGGAAAAACTTATCCCTCAAGTTTAATTAGGAGAAGGCCCACATACACAACACACGCGCACCGCCGGTTGGTAGAGGGAGGTGGGCCCACCTTTGGGCCCACATGCTAGTTGGAATATTTAAATTCAATTTAAATCTTGCGCAAGTGCATATATTAATTCAATTAATATATCCTTTCAATTAACCCATAATTGTATTCTTAAAATACAATTAATATATTAATACATAATTAATATACATATATAATTAATATTTACAAAATATTAATTATGCCACAATCAATTATAATTGACCAAGTTAATTATAATTCTTCCTATAGTATTTTTAACCAAGCCGATCCACCGTATAGTGTGACCCATAGTGCCTCAATGTATTAAGCTAGACAAGACGACTAGGCATTATGGAATTCTCAGACGATTCCGTTTGCGATATTAATAGATGAGGATGTTTGAAGAAAACCTCAAAACCACCTCTCGTTGGGGAAGCCTGATGAAGCTATCCTCATCGCACTACACATGGAAAAATCACTTGAAGTAAAGAAACTGCGGCTCTTCACTGATTCACAACTGGCCGAGAAGCAAATCTCGGGGAGTTGTGTTTAAAGGATATATTTCTTCAATAGTTTAGAACATTAGTTGTTGTTCGACGATCCTATTCAGGATTAAATTAGAAGTTGGAACCCTAATTGTGTTCGTCCCGCAATAATGTAATTTATACATTAAATGCGTTCGGCGAGCTTAATTCACAATAATTTAGAACACTAACTACACTCGTAGGGTCTATTCCCTAATAGTTTAAAATACTAACTACGTTTCATGAGTCCATTCAAAATAATTTAAAATACTAATTGCATCCGACGGGTCTATTCTCAATAAACAACTACAATCGACGGGTCTATTTTTGTAATCATGTAGAATACTAACTGGGTTCGACAGGTCTATTCCGCAATAATTTAGAGTACTGATTACGTACGACGGGTGTATTATGCAATAATCTAAAACACTAACTGCAATCGACATGTCTATTCTTCAATAATTTATAATATTAACTGCATTTGATTGGTTTATTTTAATGCGTCGGATGAAAATTTCCTACGAGAGGGATGCAATGAAGACGCAAAACTGTGATCTTTAGTCACGTTTGATGGAAAAAATATATCTTATATACGGAAAGAATATGAGCACCGTTGTTCGAAACAATGCGGTGTGTTCTTTCATTATTAATACGGAGGAATTGAAAAGACACATGGATAACATAGTGCTCCAAAGGGGTAGAAGAAATATTTTTATTTTGTAACTTCGAGATACATTGCATCATCACATCTAATGAATATTATTTGTCATCTCAATAGATGTTTTCAAGAGAAGATTGAGTACTTCTCAGGAGGCAATTTTAGACAGATTTTACCCTTGGTACCGAAAGAGAGTAGGTTTATTAACACTTTGACATCGTGAATACTACAATTATTCAGCTGGCCTTTGGGATCACTGTGAGGCACTCAAACTAAGGAAGAACATAAGACTCCAAGTAGAATTATATTTTCTCATATGTTCCAATTTGGTTATACAATTCTACTATATTTATACTCATATGCTTTTCTGGATTCTATACGTATTCCATTTTCGTCTGTTTTTCTGGATTTTATACGTTTCTATTTTTGGCAAATTCTACCATATTATTTAATTATTATCTCATATATATTCCAATTGAGATAAAAGAACTATATTGTGTTACTGTATTGCTTAATCATTTATATTGGTCCAGGCCGGATCAACATCTACGGAGATTGAGGAGACCAAAGAATTCGCTGATTGGATACTAAAAGTGGGAGATGGACTTGTAGGGACTCAGAATGATGGTCGTGTTGAGATCGAATTGTCAGATGATATACTTATTCGAGAGGTAGCTGACCCGATCCCAACTATCATCGAAGGTACGTAACAATCAATGTTATACCACATAGCTAATCCTTCAGTTGATGCAATGTTTTTTCATGACCGAGCTATCCTAGATCCAACTAATGACATAGTGGCTGAAATTAATGATTATGTAATGTCTAAGATACCTGGGAATTCGATTGAGTATCTTAGTGCATATAGTATAATCCAGGTTGATGCTGATGGCGAAGGTTGGATGAAATGTAGTCTGTAGAGGTCCTTAATGAAATAAACAAATCTGGTATGCCTGCTCATTGGATAGTGCTAAAGGAAGGATGTATGATAATGCTTCTAAGGAATATAGACCAATCATGTTTGTGCAGTAGCACGAGATGATTACCAAACTTGGAAGTCATATTATAGAGGCAAAAATGATATCGGGTTTAAGGGCAGGAAATACCGTTTATATCCCTAGAATGTGCATGACCCCATCGGATGAGACTAAGTTTTCAATACTGTTTGAGTGAAGACAGTTTCCTATTTTTGTATGCTTTGCAATGACCATTAACAAAAGTCAGAGACAGTCGCTGTCACATGTAGGACTCTTTCTACCCACACCAGTTTTCAGCCATGGACAATTGTATGTTGCACTATCGAGGGTGACCAGCAGAAAGGGACTCATGGTTTTAATATGTGACGAAGATGGCAAAAACTGCGATTCTACAACAAACGTTGTATTCAAAGAAGTCTTCCAAAGGCTTTGAGGTGATATGCTTGATTTTTTGGGTAGCCAAAAGCTTATTGACTCAGTTAAATAAATTAACATTATTACTTTACACTGATACATGTTGTATTTATAATTTCTACAGCTAGCGATGGAACAACGGGGCTACGCAACAATTACTTTTTTTAAATAATCGAACTATTACAACTTCATAAGTAGTATTACAAAGCTAGTAATAAATAATAAATAATCCCGCACTTGACGAGAATTGAACCTATGACCTCTAGTGTCATGACACCTCAGTCTAACCAATTGAGCTAGACCTCACCGGTTACGCAACAGTTACTCATCAATAGTTTCACATAGAATAATAATACATGTACTGTACTTTGTAACAACGTACACTAACGTAATACTATTTTGTAAGATTATTTATATGATTCATACATTCAATCACTTTTTTATTCTTTCATTCCCCGTCAGTTTGCCAATGGGTCATTGACTAGTTTGTATCTAAAGCAAGTTATATCGATCCTACATTCTTTCATTCTTTCAGTAAGCTAGTAAGCTTCCAGAATCATCAGTGTGCTCTATCTCTCTTATCTTGCATTTGGACTCATTAGGATACACTTACCCTTGTGGTTGAACAAATAGCAATTGGACAAACTTTATCACTGGACATGTTGATAGGCCCAAGCTCCTTATTACTCCTAAAACCAACCTTATATTACTCCTAAAACCAACCTTATAACTCCCTTGGGCCTTGTTGTTAATAGAAACAACACCATTTCAATACTAAAACAAGTATTACACAACCATTATACAGTCAAATGTCAACATACATACGGTACTAACCGATCGAAAATGGCAACGAGTACAAGATTAAGTTCCAGATCATATCAAATTAATCAACCGAGAATGACAATGCAAAATTGAAAAACGCTATTAAAATGTTTGATCGATCAAGTTCGAACATGATCTATCTAAGAGGAAGATAGTCGAGAACGTCCGAGATCATAAGTTGATATATGGAGCAACACCACTAATCAGTCAATATTCTTTATCATTCTGCTGTAGGAAAACAAAATAAAAAAAGTAAAAATAATAATAATAATTGAAACAAGGGCAAGAAGCCACTATATCAAAGCTTCCATAAGACCAGCAGCCGGAAAAACTGCCAACAAAAATTTACGAATTGCCAAAACTGCCTCTAAAGAAATTTATGTAGTTTAAGAGCCTAACAATATACTGTTTTTTTTTAAACGGCAAATATTACAACTACTCCTACACTACTACTATACAACATTTTAAACCACCTTATATCTCCACACCTTTCTTCTCCGCCTAACACTATATTGTAAAGTTAATCCAACAACACAACAAAGAGCCTCAGAGCCAAAAGATAAAAGGAGTATTCTATGCACACAGAACGCAACACCTCAAGGAACATAAAGTAAAATCAAGTAATGCATAACCAAAAATAAAAATCATAGAAACTACGTAGTTGCATAGGAAAAAGAAAAAAAATTTAAAAAAAATCAAACCATAGAAACATGGAGAACATACTTTATAGGCAATCATTCATCGCATAATCATATAATTAAGGAGTTGAGCATGCAAAACTTTGGTGGCTCAGTTCAATAAACTTTTGGTAAATCACAGACTACTTCACACACCATCTATGGCACCCGCAATGGCTGCAGATAACTGTTATGATTATCGCCACACCAAGATACGGTAATGCTCTTAGACAGTGGAAATTAGTCTATCGATTTTCAACAGCAATTGACTCCTCATTGATGCATAGGACTCAAGTAAACCAACGACTTCACCACACAATCCCTCTTCTGTAACTGCTGCATTGGCACAAGACCACCACAATTACAACTGGGAATAGGACACAAACTACTATATTCGTCCCACAGACTCTTAAACTTGCCATAGTAAGTAGAAATAGCCTGATTTCCTTGAACCATTGTTGTAACGGTACCGATTTTTGAAAATAGAATTTTTCCTCAGAACAAAAAGAAATTTTAGAATTTGAAAGTAACTGTAGTCAATAAATGCAATAACAGACTTTGGCGCCAAAACGCTTACAAAATCAAAAGAATAACGGTTCAACGGTAACTAAAATAATTCAAAATAACCAAATCCAACGGATAGTGAAGAATTTAAATAGTTTTTGTTCTTATTTCGAAAGAACATAAATCCCAATGTAACACCCAATCCCAACTCTCAGTCGCTGGACACCTAGTCTTGTTTGCCTTCAAAAGAATCTACAAGGAAATTTTGAAAACAGAATGAGTGTGAGATAAAGGATCTCAGTGAGGTTCGAATTTTTAACAGACAGAAAAGATTAACAGTTTTTAAAAGAAAGCGTAACACATAAGACAACAGATAGAGACGGACAACAGAACAGAAGACAAACAGATAACAGAACAGAGAAGACAAACAGATAACAGAACAGAGCAGATTTCGTTGGTACAGCCCGCCTTGTTGCTCCTACTCCCAGATTGCCCTTGTAACTCACTCCAGAGATGGCCTTCTTTACACAGAAACAGAGCCCCGTGTACTTTGGGGAAACAGATCCTACGACCCTAATAGACCTCAGCGACTTCTGCCTCGTGTCTAAAAGGGAATAAACTAGGAAATAATCAAATAAACTCGATAGTCCACATTACCCAAGTCTACCTAATTAAACCTAATCGACCGGCCAAACAGACACAGAGCAGAACAAACAATAACACAACAGATCTAAGATCTCCAAACCCGGCTGAAGGTGATTCTAGGTGATGGTGGTGGGATGAAGGTGGGCAGAGGAGTAAGCGTAGGTGAAGTTGGTGATGTGCACGGGAATGATGATGAGTTATGGTGTTAATGATGATGATGATGGAGATGTTTTTGATGATGAAGAAGAAATGGTGATAAGATGATGATGGTTTCTGATGGTGATGAACGAAATGGTGCAAGTAGTGTGAGTAGTCTATGGCTGCTCATGGGAGGGAAGACAAAATGAAAAGAGGTGAGTGAAATGGGTTATTAGGTTTAGGGTTGCAAAGTGGATCAGACTTTGGAGTTGGGCCAGCTGAAAAGGGCCAAGATTAGTCTCTGCCAAACTGAGATATTAATTGGCCCAAAACTGAAATCGCAAACGGTCCACTAATCAATCGAACTTTCTAAATCGAATTCGATAACGCGAGAAGAAAATTAATTAAATTACCAAATAAATAATTTACTCAAGTAATTAATTAATTAAAAAAAATAGAAAAATATGGGATGTTACACTCCACCACCCTTAAAAGAAGTTTCGTTCTCGAAACTTAACTAGCGTAAAACTAACGAACGTGGAACGGAGAATCAAAGCTTCAACTTCAAACGCCGGATGAAAGATCAAACTTTGAGAACCAAAAGTTAACAAGGACGTAACTAACCTAAAGAAACAAGGCTCAGGTCTTCAACCAAACTTTTAACCATCAATCCTCGATAAACATTCTATACTTAAACGTCAAATGAATATATCCTAGCGAAAGAAGTGCAATACGACAGACAAACTAAAAACTTTAGAAGAACTTTGGTCAAATGAGGCGTACCTTTAGCCACATTTGACGATGGAGTCTCATGTCCTACCAAACTGTATACTCTTGCCTTGGCTTTAGCACCACTTCCTTGGTTCTTAGAAGTCGTACCTCTAGACCTTCCTTCTTCAGCCAGGGAGTTACGTTTACGACAACCACTAATCTTATGCTCCTTGCTTCCACACGCCAAACAGGCTCCATGCTTCTTCCAGCAGTTAGTCTTCTCGTGAGTTGTTCCTCCGTAGAAATCGCAATTCGTCCTAGATGATTGTCCAGTACCTTTAGCCATAAGACGAGATCGAATTTCCTGCTGCCGACGAGAATATATGGATGGCGAGGAATGATCCTTGCTACTTCTGTGACTGGAACTCCTTTTTCTGGAACGGTGTGGTTCATAACTCTCAAGTTCTCCCAAACCATCCTCTACTTCAGCAGCTCTTTCAACAGCCCTCGTGTAAGTAGACAATTTAATCCCAAACAATTTTTACCAAACTCTGAGTTTAGCCCCTTCACAAAACGTCGTACCTTCTTCCTCTCATCGTTTTGAAAGTGTGGTACGTACTTCAACAGTCGTGTGAACTCGGCGTCATAGTCGGCAACATTCATTCATGGCACCAAATTGCGAAATTCGTCCTTCTACCTTCTCGGACCAAACAAAGCACGAACTTGTCATTGAACTCCCTCTCAAATTTCACCCACGTACGATCAACTTGATCTTTTCTCCACTTTGCGTCTACGGTTCTCCACCAATTCCGCGCTGCTTCGTCGAACTGGAAAGTAGCTAACTCAAACTTCGTTTCACTAGTGTAGTGCAAGATCGAGAACAAATTCTCCATGCTCTCAAGCCAAAACTCGGCCTTACGGGAATTAGGGTGCCCCGTCGAATCTCTCAGGATGGAAACGAGTAAATCATTCGGCTGCTTGGTTGATCGTTAGTGGCGGTGACGGTGACGGTGTAACCCACTGAGTAGGAGGCGGCCTAGCATTGCATGCTCACTGAAGTTACCCAAAGCCGCGATGATCCGCTCCACTTGGTCCGAAGTGTCAGCATTGTTGTTGTTGCCATTGCTGGTGCTGCTGGTACCGCGGTTGTTGTTCCTTGGAGCCATTCTATCGCAATTAGTCTAAGGTCAATAACGTAATTAACTTCCTCAAGCGTGGCGTAACGTGAACTAAAGCACTAACTTAAGTCAATCTAACGTGAACGAGTAGGAGAGCGTAAAAGTAACAAAATTACTAAGGTCAAATTCAAATTAGGGAGTCATTAGTATGATAGTAACTTGTCAATAAGTAAATCCTCGAGTGTGTCTAACCTAGCATACAAGGCAGACATAAATTGAAGACAAAACGGGAAAGCATAAGTAAGAAATTCAATAATGAAGAAAAGACAAAACATCATAAGCATTAAACCAGCAATAACTTAAAGTGTTCTCTCACAAAGTGACCAACCATTTGACATCATTTAACACGAATCACGTAAACAGTCGGCCGCCTGCCAGTGATTTATGTCGACTTTGGTTAAACAATAGATCACAGTATGATAGAACCAAGCAAGATCATACATTAACCACATACTAAGTAATACTATTAAATAAATGAGTGTTTAAAGCATGCGATCAATAACCTCATACTAAATAAACATACTTTCAAACAAAATACTCATGCATTTAATATAAACAATAAAATAGCCATAGAGAAAAAGAACGAAAGTGACAAGCGTAAGCTTGTTATAGAGGTTTACCAAAATCAACAACAAGATAGTTTCAAAAAACAGAACAGTAGGACAATTAACGTACAAACGGAACAACTCAGAGTTAGTGCGGAAGATTAAACAATATAAGAGACAGATTAATAACCACTCAACTTATATCCATCGACTCGGACCCTCACACACACCCCAAGGCCATAAGATCCTATCCTAGCAAGCTTGAGTTTGAACTCAAGCTCTGATACCAACTGTAACGGTACCGATTTTTGAAAATAGAATTTTTCCTCAAAAAATAAAGAAATTGTAGAATTCGAAAGTAACTGTAGTCAATAAATGCAATAACAGACTTTGGTGCCAAAACGCTTACAAAATCAAAAGAATAACGGTTCAACGACAACTAAAATAATTCATAATAACCAAATCCAACGGATAGTGAAGAATTTAAATAGTTTTTCTTATTTCGAAAGAACATAAATCCCAATGTAACACCCAATCCCAACTCTCAGTCGCTGGACGCCTAGTCTTGTTTGCCTTCAAAAGAATCTACAGGGAAGAGATTTTGAAAACAGAAAGATTGTGAGATAAAGAATCTCAGTTAGGTTCGAATTTTTAACAGACAGAAAGATTAACAGTTTTTAAAAGAAAGTGTAACACATAAGACAACATATAGAGACGGACAACAAAACAGAGAAGACAAACAGATAACAGAACGGAGCAGATTTCGTTGGTGCAGCCCGCCTTGTTGCTCCTACTCCCAGATTTCCCTTGTAACTCCCTCTAGAGATGGCCTTCTCTAGACAGAAACAGAGCCCCGTGTACTTTGGGGAAACAGATCCTACGACCCTAATAGACCTCAGCGACTTCTGCCTCGCGTCTAAAAGGGAATAGACTAGGAAATAATCCAATAAACTCGATAGTCCACACTACCCAAGTCTATCTAATTATAACCTAATCGACCGGCCAAACAGAAACATACAGAACAGACACAGAGCAGAACAAACAATAACACAACAGAGCTCGAGAAATCGAGAACAATCCTGCAGAAGAGGTAGCACAAAAACAGAGTACAGTCTTAAAGGCGGATGCAGAAAATAGTCATACTTAGGACTACATACAGTTGCGGAAGCATATAGAATACAGTACACGTAAATATATATATACATACATAACACATTGCCTTCCAGGTTTTGCAAATAAATAACTTTGGGGTGAACACTCACCTTGAAGTAGGTTGAACCTAGCACGGATTAAGAAAGCAACTACGGGACAACGGTGATACGGAACCTAAACAGAAACTCCAAGTTACTACCTTAAGTAGAAACGGGAAACAAAACTAAAAGAAAATAATCGGAGAAAAAAGGTGGGTAAGGTTGGGTTCGAACTCGGGACCTTTAATCTTTAACTCACAAACCAACTAGGGTAGAAGTAAACTAGTGACTTAACATGAAGACAAAAAGTATTTAAACATGAACAACTTCTAATAAAAGATCTTTAACCTCAATTTGAAAGGTTAGAAAATACAAAAGTAACTCTAATAACCGTAAAACAGAATAACCCTTTTTCATAAACAAAACCCAGATTAAAACGTCTAACATACGTTTAGTGGTAAAATTACCATTTTGCCCTTCAAGGTACATTTACAGAAGAAACCCTCTTTATGTTTCAAAAACCAAACAAGTACCTCAGGTTTTAAAATCAAGCTTAACAGTCCAAATGAATTACACAGTTTACATTTTAGTCCTCAGTCAGTCAATACGGTCAACCTCAATTGGCAAATAAGTCCGTACAGTTCTCAGAAATTCTAAAACAACCCCAACAGAAGCTAAATCATATCAAACTAGTCCAACGAATCCAAAACGATCCCCGGTCAGTCTCAACCTTCCCCAAACAGTCCAATTTCAGTCTTAATTCGAATTCGGTCAACATCAATCAAAATCAGAACCATACAAGCTCGTAGGGTCAAATCAGTCAACAATCAGCCCACATCAACAACAAAAATCGAACATGTACTACCCTAAGTCCCAATTCAAGGTTCAGTTTCAAGGCAGAGATGGAATAGGGGTAGAATTGTCATAAATGAAAAGAAAGAAAACGAAAAGGAACTAGAAATTATACCTTCGATCATGAACAGAGTAGTTCGAACTGAGAAATGAAAAAAAAAAAAGTTAAAACGAGATTCGAATGTAAACTGAATCTGGCGGACGAAACAGAGTCGAATCTTACCGGAACCGAAACGGGATCGGAGCAAAATGGACAGAAACGAGCCGGCACGGAGCGGGTTCGAGCCAGAACGGGCAAAATGGAGCAAAATATGTGCTTACCGGAATAGTACAGAGCAAATCGGAGTAGTACGGGCAGATAATACTGAACAGAGTCGGAGACGGGATCGATTGCGCGACGATGATGATGGTGACTTGTGGTGTTCGTGAAATGAGATCTAAGAACTCCAAACCCGGCTGGAGGTGATTCTCGGTGATGGTGGTGGGATGAAGGCGGGCAGAGGAGTAAGCGTAGGTGAAGTTGGTGATGTGCACGGGAATGATGATGAGTTATGGTGTTAATGATGATGATGATGGAGATGCCAAATCTGATCAAACCACCTGGCATTGCTTACTACGCTGACCCGGTAACAAAGAAACCTGCTGACCCGGTAACAAAGAAACCTAAGAAGAAACTTGGATTGATCCTTATGAGTACTTCTATCTCACTGCTAAGGATCAAGAAGAAGATCTTCTCTGGTTAAGAAAGATTCATCCGAAAAGCATTTCAGATACACGGCTTCTCCATGCCAGCAATTGGGGCATGCATTTGTGGGTAATTAATTACATGGAAATGAATGCTGAAAAGCATCATCATACTGCCTGCAAAAATGCAAGAATTCTTCAACTACAAGTCCGTAGGCTTCTGGAAAACTACGAGAAGGATTGTGTTGAATTCACTGCACTTGCTGAGAAGAGTGTAAGAGAGATTTTGAGAAAATCCTCTGAAAGAGCTTAAGTCCCTGCAATAGTTTTTGTTAAAGTTTTTGTTTGCTGATTCTATGTTATCTATGCTTTTTCATGTAAACATCTGAATGATAACTATCAGCAATGAATTCTTTTGACTCTTATTGGTTTTTGATTATGCAACTTACTTATGCTTACTGTTTATTTATTCAAGTATGCTTGCATTAATCAACTGATTTATTCAACATCAGAAACCTCTAAAAGGGTAACAATTAATTTAGCCATGGATTGCTAACATCAAAAAGGGGGAAAATTGTTAGGAAACTTGTAATTTTGATGAGCAATTAACCATGCTAAATTAAGGAAAGTCCAGTAACTAGTACTCTTAAGGTCCATAGAAATTTAGAATTTTAAGGACATTGTAAAAGAGGAACGTTTGCTGATGACTTAGTTAGGTGTTAGATAAGTTATTTCTTTTGCGTATGATGTATTTTATTTTCTGAAAAGAAAATATCTTATTGATGCTTAGCTTTAATGTATCTTATTTTCTGAAAAGAAAATAACCTATTGAAGCATTTGCTGAAGATATATTTTGTTTATTACAAACAAATTATTGAAGCAAATAAGAAACCGCTCAGAATCTTGAAGACTTTTGAAGATCTAAAGACTTGAAGATTTCGAAGACTTGAAGATTGCTGAAGACTGGTAAGGCACGTGTTGCTCAGAAAGTGGAATTTTTAGCAACAGCATTGCATAAGTGAAAATCTGAAAGACAGAGTAGGTTGTGCTTGCTGAAACTGAGACTGACCACTTGCTGATAAACATATGTGACCTCTTGCTGAATGTACGTGAATTTGCGCTCCAATGTTACTGTTTGAATTCTATTCAAATGTGCATTTAATGCAAAGCATGCACGCGAAGGACATGAAGACTAGAAGACAAACAAAGTCGTTGCTGAAAGTACAAAAGCAAGATAGTGACATGTTAAGGATCAAAAGCCTTAGGATTTGAAATTCAAACGGCTCCTTACTTGCACTATAAATAGAGGTCATCCGGCAAAGAGTTGAAGTGTGTCAACAACGTGATCAAACTCTCACTTGTGCTTAAAAACTCACAAACCTTCAAACACTCTTAGTGCCATTGATCCGTTCCAAGACTTAAAGCTTGAAAAAGCTACTTGTGAAGAAGTAGAACAAACTCGGCTAAGAAATTAGTTAAGTGTTCTTTCTTGTGAACAAGAACAAGTCTTGACACCAGAAACAATCAAACTTGTTTACTGCAAAGTATTCCAAGTTGTGTTTCTTAGATTACTTGTTGTAACTGAATAAGTTATAATTAAGTTATCTCACCCCAAAACTCTCTAACTGAAAATACACCCTTTCAGGCGTGATATTCAGGGGGAACTTAATCGAGCATAGTTTTGTTGATTAAAAGTACCAAGTTTGGTGGAGAACAAAGTTGAGTTCTCTAGTTTAGGTTGGAGACAAAGCTAGTGTGCTTTGGTTTCTGTTGAATCGATTTAGATAGGAGATTGTAAGGAACCTCAATCATATCTTAGTGGATTCAGTCCTAGAAAGGACGAAGTGGATTAGTTGAGAGATTACGCCACTCTCAGATACCACTATAAAAGCGTTTGTGTGATTTACTTACTGCATTTAGCTTTCAGCAAATTATATCTGTGTGTACACAGTCACTCACTTCACTTGCTGAAACCCTTTACTTGCTGAAAGAGCATTTATTGTATCAAAAACTTCCGCTCTCTGATTTTAAGTATCAGCAAACCAAGCTACTGTTAAGTAACTTACGCTTGCTGAGAAAGTTAAGTATCAGCAAACTCATTACTGAAAAGTAATAAGCACTTGCTGAGAAAGTTTTAAACGACGAAAGTTTGAAAAGACTATTCACCCCCCCCCCCTCTAGTCTTTTCTTGTTGTTTAAAGGGACCAACAAAAATAAGGAGTCGTTTGAATTTCAAATTCTAAGGCTTTTGTTCCTTAAAATGTCACTATCTTGCTTTTTTACTTTCAGCAGCGTCCTTGTTTGTCTTCTAGTCTTCATGTCCTTCGCGTGAATGCTTTGCATTTAATGCTTATTTGAACAGAATTCAAACAGTAACATTGGAGCGCAAATGCAAGTACTTTCAGCAAGAGGTCACATATGTTCCATCAGCAAGTGGTCAGTCTCAGTTTCAGCAAGCACAACCTACTCTGTCGTATAGATTTTCACTTATGCAAGTTGTTGCTGAAGTTTCCACTTTCTGAGCAACATGTGCCTTTGTAGATACTAGTCTTCAGAAATCTTCTAGTCTTCAGATCTTCGAATTCTTCAAGATTCTGAGCGGTTCTAAATGCTTCAATAGTTTGTTTGTAAAAACAAAGTACATCATCAGCAAATGCTTCAATAGGTTGTATTTCTTTTTAGAAAACAAGATACATCATAAGCTTTAAAACCAACCTATCTAGCACCTACTTCTAAGTCTTCAGCAAACGTTTCTCTTTTACAATGTCCTTAAAATTCTAAATTCCTATGGACCTTAAGAGTACTAGTTACTGGACTTTCCTTAATTTAGCATGGTTAATTGCTCATCAAAATTACAAGTTTCCTAACAAATTTCCCCCTTTTTGATGTTAGCAATCCATGGCTAAATTAATTGTTACCCTTTTAGAGGTTTCTGATGTTGAATAAATCAGTTGATTAATGAGGGCATACTTGAATAATTAAACAGTAAGCATAAGTAAATTGCATAATCAAAAACCAATAAGAGTCAAAAGCTTCATTGCTGATAGTTATCTTTCAGAAGTTTACAAGAAGTAACAGAGATAACTAAACAAAATCAGCAAACAAAACTTTAACAAAAACTAATACAGAGAGTTAAGCTCTTCCAGAAGATTTTCTCAAAATCTCTCTTACACTCTTCTCAGCAAGTGCAGTAAATTCAACACAATCCTTTTCGTACTTCTCAAGTAGCCTACGGACTTGTAGTTGAAGAATTCTTGCATTTTTTGCAGGCAGTATGATGATGCTTTTCACCATTCATTTCCATGTAGTGAGTTACCCACAAATGCATGCCCCAATTGCTGGCAAGGAGAAGCTGTGTATCTGATGATGTCGTTTTTCACCAATTAAATTTGTTTAAAAGCCTAAGAACACTTATCACTACACAAACTAGAGTGCAATGGCAAGTTGTCCCCGAGTGTCGTTCTCTCGGGACCTAACGTGGCTTTGCTTGAGGTTTTTGCTAGTAATTTCAGTCAACGAGTTCAAATGTTTATAGAATCGTTTTTCTTTGACCAAAGCAACGAGAAATCAAATTGCTGTAGTCAAGTTTGGAGAACGGTTGGTGGTAGAAATCGAATACACATGCATGGGTTACGAATATACTCACAAGTTCAGTGCGTAAAACCTTCGATCAAGTCTGCTAAGCAACTCGTCTAGGTAACTTTCAAGACACACATCATAAAAGACCACTATCAATACTTTAGAGGTGCTTGTCACTAACACCATTTATCTAGTATGCTGCAAATCTCTAACATACAATCCTATAGCTTTCATTGACCAAGAGTTTGTCACTATACTCAATTCGAATATATTTTATAGGCAACTAAGAATCATATGAAGGAATTTGCAGCAAGATTGAATCACAATCTCATGTAAGCATAAACATAACCCATAGCATGCATATTCTACATTCTACCACCAACACAAAAGATTTAGCTACTCATATTCATCAACATAGACATCAATTCATATGAATAATAATCAGAATACATAATATCAAACTACAAGACAAGAGAGTGATACAAGTTACCACCAAAGCTGTCACTAATCGGTGGAAAGCAAAGAAAACCTCTCCGTAGATGATTACAAAGGATGAATTCCAATCAAAATCTTGAATCCCAAGCTAAAATACAATGTAATCTGAGTTTTCTCTGAGTTTTGAGGCTTAGGAGCTCTCCAAAACGAAGCTACAGTTCAAAAGATATCCAAAAAATGACCAAAGATCAGATCTAAGAAGGAAAATCCGAAAACGTAACCGCTGCCAAGCGGACCGCTTGGAGAAGCCAAGCGGAGCGCTTGGCAAGCGAAGCGCTTTGGCACTCCAAGCGCTTCGCTTGGCTTCTGTGCCAAAGCTCCTGGAAAATGAAGCGGAGCGCTTCACTATTCCAGGCGCTTAGCTTGGCTCTTGGGCAGATTTTTGTCTTCAAACTCAATCTTTTTGCCCTCGCATGGCCCTCGGGTGCCTTGGACTCATCCTTCACGATGCTTATTGATGCTCAAACACTTACGAACAAGCCACGGAGATTGGGGAACTTCAACGGGGCCATCTTTTCCATCAAAAAGGCTCGTTTTTAGCTCCAAAAACGCCGTTTCGTACCTAAGTGCCTGAAAATGCAAAAAACACAAAACGTGACACTATTCTACAAAACTAACCAAAAAACAAGGCTAGAAGATAGCAAAAGAAGGTAAAAAGACAAGATGAACGCGTCAAAAATACGTTCATCAAACTCCCCAAACCAAACCTTTGCTTGTCCTCAAGCAACAAACAATCCTAAATGCAACACAAAAGGAGTCTCATGCCAAGTAAAGTGAACTAATCTATTGAATCTACCAAATGCTTATGAACAAAACCAAATGAGCATGACATGCAAATAGGTTGAAGTATGCCTCGATTGCGAATATACACATTCTCAAGTGCACTTGGTTAAACAAAGGAGTCTCACGTAACATCTTCTACCTGGACCTGGTCAGTGACGACACAATGATGCATGTTATCATACTACAATTGCCCCGTGCCTATGAAACCGAGGGCTTACTACTATTCACCAAGCGAGACTTTTCCTCAAGAGAGGGCGAACCAATACTGGTTCTCATCAAACGAAGGAGGGTTCCCTTAGAAAGATAACACTCCCCTATTCTACCCAGACTCTCAAGAATGAGCCTCTTTCAACCACTTCTTGAATAGCAAGACGAGGGTGGTCAAGAACAGGCCTTGGACAAAGGCGACACGAAACGAAAGATAGAATTTACAACTCGACACTTCAATAACAAATATTTACATGACACTTGACACTTTACTAGACTGCTTTTGGCTTGCAACGACCCTTCTTTTGCTTTTGGGTCTTATTCTTTATTTTCTTCCTTCTCTTTTTTTTTTTTTTATTTATTTTCTCTTTTTCTTTCCTCTTTTTCTTCTTTTCTTTTTCTCCTTTTTTTTTCTTTTATATAGGGGCAAGCAGCAGTACTATGTGTCAAAAACACCTCCCCAAACCTATTCGAGAGAATAGGTTTGAGCACAAAGACGATAAAGAAAAAGGAAAGACTCTCTTACAAAGACACCTCCCCAAACCTATTCGAAAGAATAGGTTGGGACACAAAACAAAAAGAAAAAGAAAAAGGAAACTTTACAACGACTCAAAGACGAAAGACAAGATCAAATAAGGCAACCCCCTCCCCAAACCTATTCGATAGAATAGGTTTAATACAAGGAATCGCACACTTCACACTACCTCCTTCCTAGGCATTTGGCAATCTCTAATCGAGGTGAAGAACTTGTCGCCTCTTACGTACATAATTACACGGGTTACAACCATAGACTCTAACATGCATCATTTTATAAGGCCATCGTGAACCGTAGTAGAAGAAACACCACTCAAGGTGATGTCGAGACTACTAAGCTTAACTAGTGCACATGCGAATGTGACAAACCAAGCGAGACAAGCCTCAAACTACTTGCAAAGTAATGCAACATATGATCAATGGTCATAAACACTTAGTCTACTCAATAAAAAAGTTCAAAAGACTTGGCAATAAACTCCACACACAACAACGTGCAACAACTAATCTATGGATGATATGCATGCAAAAATTTGAAAAAACACGACAAATCACATGAACTTGAGTAAAATCAGGCATGTACGAACCACACAAGCATATAGTACTGAAAATTCAATACCCCCTCCTCAAACCTAAACTTTTGCTCGTCCTCGAGCAAAGAAAATTTGAATGAAAAGGAAAAATTGGATTGAAAGTACACTTCCCTGAGATAAAGGTTCGTGTCCAATCTCCTATATATGAGTAGTACCTGAAAGGACTCAAGAAACAAGTGAAAACGGAAAAAAAATGAGGAAAATCTGGGTACAGTGTCCAAAGGTGAGAAAAATGGAAAAAAAATGAGGAAAATCTGGGTACAGGGTCCAGGCGGACCGGAGCCAAGCGGTTCGCTTGACAAGCGGGGCGCTTGGGAGGTTCCAAGCGCTCCGCTTGAATTTCCAGAAAGTTACAAAACTTTCTGGAATTTCAAGCGGACCGCTTGGCCCTTCCAAGCGCTTCGCTTGGCTCTGTTTCCAGATTTTCAACGTTTTTCCTATCTTAATCATCTAAGGCACCAAGACAAAAACTAGACTAAACTAATCACGACAAAAAGCACACAGGCCACAACTACGAAAGCATATAAAGAGTACAAGAGTCAAATGTCACAACATCATACAACCAAATCGAAATGAAAAGAGTTTCAACCAACAATAGTAAACAAGCCAAAATAACGATAATATACAAATACTACCGATAAATGTGGCCCCTGTCGGCTGGTGTCTCTAGGAGTAGGGGTCGTAGGGGGTGTTAGGAAAGGCATTCCCACTACCACCGGTCTGATCATAGAAAGTATACCCCGGAATTCGGCGAGCTAAGGCATCATGGCGGTTCATCATCTCCTCCTGGTGGGCTCTCCAACGCCTAGTGTCCTCTGCTCGAGCGGCCTCCCAACGCTGATCTACACGCCCTTGGTAATCATCCCAACGCTGCTCCTCCATCACACGGAAGTCCTCCCACCTCTTGACTTCGCGCCTCCTCAAATCCCCGGAATTGCTCGGTAAGCTGGGTCGACTGAGCCTCCAACATGGTGGTTGAACCCCGAGAAGTCGAAGCTTCCTTGTCCGGCCGTAGGCGGAGGTGGAGGAGGTGTCACATGGCGCGTAACCCTCGGTTGCATGGGTTCTCCTTGCTGATTGCACCAAGTCCCGTACATCTCATTGTACGTATCAATGTTGATGGGTTTCTTCGGCTTTTTGTCCAGTACGAGGTCGGGAACTCCGACCTCTTGCACATGCCCGTGATCAAGTTACCAAAGGCAAGCTTCCGGTTTGCATTACGGCGGCGCTTGAATTCCTCGAAGATGACGATGCCAGGAGTGAGAGGCAAATTATGCAAGAGAGCATAGACTAGGACTCCGTAATAGGACTGAACCTCGGAATCATGTGTGCTAGGGATCAGATTGGCTTGAACGAACTTCAACATCATCCTTGCCTCGAAGGTGAGATCGTTGTGGCGCAAAATCCGGGGTGGTTCATCAGGCAATTCAAAATCTTCCACGGTAATGCCATTCAGTACCTCCATGGGGTAATGATCAGACTCCCGGTCGTAGACATAGAGCTCCGCGGGATCAAATCTCTCGTGGGATGCAGGCCGGCGGTTTGGATCCCGCGCCAGTGGCCTATCATATCGCATAATGAAGCGAGTGATGCTCAAAGGAGTAAACTCGACCCCAGCACTGCGGACGGGAACTCACCGGTCCGTTCATTGTAGTCCGTGAAGGCAATGTAGAAGTCCTCCACTACTGCTTGGTCCCAATTTGGCATGACCTCGCCATAGTACTTCCAGCCTCGCTCAGTAATGAGCTTGTTGAGCTCTCTGGCACCATCCAACTCGCTCTCACCAGCCGTGAAGCGAATTCTCCTCTCAGAAATGTACGTGTGCTTGTGGGCATGGAAACTCGCTTCGAATTGCCTTGCCCTCCCCGATTGGCGATACTCGCCGGGTGTGGCCGTTTGTTGGGCACTCGAGGTCCCTTCTCCCCTTGATCTCTTGGATCTTCTTGATGCCATTGTACCTAGAATAATCTTATTAGATAACTTCAAGAGACAATGAGACTTAGACTCGACTCCTAGACTCCTAGACTCCAATACTCACTCAAGTAATCTCATGGTGAGTTTGAAGGCTTGCTAAAGTTCATATGAACAAATCGAAAAGCTTTAACACTTCGTTACGATAAATCCATACGAATCTAAACCAAGCAAACAAACTCTCCAATTGAATCACCCAACCAATCCAACACATTCTCATGCAATCACAACATCACCATAATCATAACATAACTCAAATTCAAGGCTAACAATCATCAAACAATTATATAGCAAAAATTCGAGCACTAGAGTTCATCATAAATCAAGAGGAGCAAAATTCGAATTTAGACATCACATCTAGTAAGAAACATGCTCAATAATCATTATCAAACTCTAATTCACCAATGCATAACACAATTGAAGAAAGTTAGGGTTCATGAGAGGTACCTTTGATTCCTTGTTATGGATGCCTCAAACGTGAAATTTGATTGGTTTAGATGATAGAGGGGGTGATGGGCTTTGTAAAATGCACAAGATTGCAAGAATTGGTGGAGAATTGAGAGAGATTGAGATTTTTGGGGTGCTAAATCGACAATGGAGGAAGAAAAACGAAGTGGGGAGCTTTGAAACACAAGTGCCCCGCTTAGCTCCCTTAAGGAAAGCCAAGCGAAGCGCTTGGGAGTCCCAAGCGAAGCGCTTGGCAAGCGGTCCGCTTGGGAACTGCCAAGCGCTACACTTGGATTTCCAGTAAGAATTTTCATTCTTACTGGAAATTCAAGCGGACCGCTTGGGCGTGCCAAGCCCTCCGCTTGGATTTCCAGTAAGAATGGAATTCTTACTGGAAATCCAAGCGGACCGCTTGGGCTTTCCAAGCGGTTCGCTTGGGACCTGAAGCTCCCAAATCCATTTTTTTCCGACTTTTGCTAAATTTTCACCCCAAAAACCTTGTCTAATCAACGAAACAAAATTTAAATGTGCTTCTAATCTATATGCAAGTACCTACAACCTCGGGTTGCCTCCCGAGAAGCGCCTTCGTTTAAAAGTCGTTGGCTCGACTCGTCTTAGCTCATGCGGGATCAATTTCGCATCGGGTACTAGACTTCCCCGTCCAAGTGCTCTTCAAAGCACCAAGTCCCTGCACATCTTGACGAACATAAAGAGGACCAAAGAATCCTACAAGTTCGTTAGTATCAACATAAGCACATGAATTAATTATGGCTCGCAACGTATGTTGCTTGCCATTTACCTCGAAGCTACATGTACAACGGTACATGTCTATCACCATATGTACTTTGTTGATGAAGGCTCTACCCAAAAGAACCACATCCTTGAGCTTTGCGGAGGATGTAGGCATGACGATGAAGTTCGTCTTGACCTCTACACCGGCGACTCTTACCACTAGATTCTCGATCACACCCAATGGCTTCTTCATAGACCCATCCGCCAATTGCACCATGCACTTCATTGGTCTTAAGCTAGACAAACCCGACTCTTCGTACACGTTCAAAGGTATGACATTCAGACCCGCTCCCGTGTCTAGAGTTGCCACTATTCCATCCTTCTTACCCAAGCCGATTTCCACATCAAAGCTCTCTTGGATAGGCACTTCCACCATATCCACCAACTCATCCTCAGACGATGAGTTTTCATTCACTTCTTCCACTATCGCATCAGATTGTGCGACCACTTTCTCTTCCACAACTACCTTAGGAGTCTCAAGCTCCTCACTCACTTTGCAAGTTTCAGTTATCTTGCAACTTGGCACCTCAACTAGTGCACTGTCTCTCACAACCGTGATCTCCACGGGCAAATCAGTCACCACGGTTATGGCCATAGCCTTCTCCGTGTTTCCGGGAAACTTCCCTTGCTCTCTACTAGCCCCCCGATCTATCAGCTCTTGCAACTTCTTATGGAGGTTGCTACTACTAGCCTCAAGCTTCTCAAACCGCTGATTATTAGTAGCTTCATTACGATAGTAATGCTCCATAAACTTATTTGTTTTCAGCACAAGATCGTTGAGAGAAGAGACAAGAGGTGAAGGAAGCACCCCTCCACCTTGTGGTCCCGAACTAGCAACCTAAGGCGGAGGTGTAGGATTAGAAGGCGGTGCTCCTTCATACCAATTGTTCCCATAGCTGAGACGACTTCTATCTTGATTAGGCCCATAGGCATTTTGATCCGGGTTATGAAGATAACCACGGTTGCCTTGATTCTGGTACCCACGTCGGGGTCCACGGTTTTGTGGCCTCACATTGCCATAACCTTGCCCGTAGTTCACATCTCCAACTACTTTCTCTCCCTCAGCAACATATACTTCTTGACGGACATCGTTCGTGATATATTGCTCTCTAACAAATTCAGAACGGCATAAGTAGGCCGGGTGACCATAGTTCTTGCACACACCACAAACTTCCGTAGAAGGAGAAGGAACGCTTTGCCTCAAAGCTTGCTTCACTTCATGGGCGAACCCATCGAAGGCATTTTGTTCCACTACTACCTTGGCCTCACCTCTTTGCTCCTTTTGGAGCACACGAGCCCTCACATTCCGGTTTTGGGAATTCCGGTACATCATGTCCAGCTTCACTGGGCTTGAGAAGGAAGCAACTCCCCCATACTACCTCCACAAATACTATCCACTTGAGATTGAATCTCAGGATGTAAACCGTTGTAAAAGAATTGGAGAAGCTGACCTTTATCATACCCGTTATGTGGGCATCGATGATGCAACCCCATGAAACGATCATAGGCCTCGTGGAAAGGCTCATCGTACCTCTGCTCGAAGGAGCTAATTTGGCTCTTCATAGCCATTGTCTTGGAAGCGGGGTAGTAACACTCCATGAACTTATCAAAACATAGATCCCATGTTGTCAAAGACCCGGCCTCCAAAGTATTGAGCCAAGCCTTTGCACGATCGCCTAGCCCCATAGAAAAGACCTTCATGCGGAGATCATCATCCGTAACACCAGCTCTTGGTCGCCCAAGATGGAGAACAAAGTTCTCGAGCTCATTCAAGCACCCTATCACGTCCTCATTAGCCATCCCATAGAATTTGGGTAGTTGTTGGAACATGTGATTCTTGATCTCCAAGTTCCTTGTGGCATCATTGAGGACAATTGCTGGTCCTCTAGCCCCAACCGTAGGCTTAGTAAGTGTACGTATGGGCCGCTCCGCAATTTCACCTTCCAAGTAAACAGATTCAAGAATTGGCTCCAAAAGATAAGAAGAAGACTCTTCCCGAATACCAGAAGTGGAAGCTCTAGATGCTACTCCTTCAAACTCGAGATTCAAATTCCTCCTTCTCCTTTGAAACAAACGATCGATCTCGTCTACAAAAGGTTCAATAATAGGTCCACCCGTTCGGGTTCTAGGCATGCACTCACCTGAAATACAAGATAGTGAGTATCTCAAGCAAAAAGAAACAAAAACAGAAATGAGACAAAGAAGAGATGTTGACTGAAAAAACCAAAACAAAAACACCAACCAAAGGAGTTAAGTCCCCGGCAACGGCGCCAAATTGATGATGTCGTTTTTCACCAATTAAATTTGTTTAAAAGCCTAAGAACACTTATCACTACACAAACTAGAGTGCAATGGCAAGTTGTCCCCGAGTGTCGTTCTCTCGGGACCTAACGTGGCTTTGCTTGAGGTTTTTGCTAGTAATTTCAGTCAACGAGTTCAAATGTTTATAGAATCATTTTTCTTTGAACAAAGCAACGAGAAATCAGATTGTTGTAGTCAAGTTTGGAAAACGGTTGGTGGTAGAAATCGAATACACATGCATGGGTTACGAATATGCTCACAAGTTCAGTGCGTAAAACCTTCGATCAAGTCTGCTAAGCAACTCTAGGTAACTTTCAAGACACACATCATAAAAGACCACTATCAATACTTTAGAGGTGCTTGTCACTAACACCATTTATCTAGCATGCTGCAAATCTCTAACATACAATCCTATAGCTTTCATTGACCAAGAGTTTGTCACTATACTCAATTCGAATATATTTTATAGTCAACTAAGAATCATATGAAGGAATTTGCAGCAAGATTGAATCACAATCTCATGTAAGCATAAACATAACCCATAGCATGCATATTCTACATTCTACCACCAACACAAAAGATTTAGCTACTCATATTCATCAACATAGACATCAATTCATATGAATAATAATCAGAATACATCATATCAAACTACAAGACAAGAGAGTGATACAAGTTACCACCAAAGCTGTCACTAATCGGTGGAAAGCAAAGAAAACCTCTCCGTAGATGATTACAAAGGATGAATTCCAATCAAAATCTTGAATCCCAAGCTAAAATACAATGTAATCTGAGTTTTCTCTGAGTTTTGGGGCTTAGGAGCTCTCCAAAACGAAGCTACAGTTCAAAAGATATCCAAAAAATGACCAAAGATCAGATCTAAGAAGGAAAATCCGAAAACGTAACCGCTGCCAAGCGGACCGCTTGGAGAAGCCAAGCGGAGCGCTTGGCAAGCGAAGCGCTTTGGCACTCCAAGCGCTTTGCTTGGCTTCTGTGCCAAAGCTCCTGGAAAATGAAGCGGAGCGCTTCACTATTCCAGGCGCTTAGCTTGGCTCCTGGGCAGATTTTTGTCTTCAAACTCAATCTTTTTGCCCTCGCATGGCCCTCGGGTGCCTTGGACTCATCCTTCTTGATGCTTATTGATTCTCAAACACTTAAGAACAAGCCACGGAGATTGGGGAACTTCAACGGGGCCATCTTGTCCATCAAAAAGGCTCGTTTTTAGCTCCAAAAACGTCGTTTCGTACCTAAGTGCCTGAAAATGCAGAAAACACAAAACGTGACACTATTCTACAAAACTAACCAAAAACAAGGCTAGAAGATAGCAAAAGAAGGTAAAAAAGACAAGATGAACGCGTCAAAAATACGTTCATCAGTATCTGAAATGCTTTTAGGATGAATCTTTCTTAGCCAGAGAAGATCTTCTTCTTGATCCTTAGCAGTGAGATAGAAATACTCATAAGGAATCAATCCAAGTCTCTTCTTTGTTCTCTTGGTTACTGGGTCAGAGTAATACGCAATGCCAACTGGTTTTATCAAATCAGGTTCTTGTCTATAAGTCTTACCAATTGCAGTTCTTCTTACTGAGACCTCAAGATTCAACCATCTCCCAACAATGTTTCTAGGAAGGGATTCTTCCCTTTGTTTCCTTTTTACCTTGAGTTCAATCCATGTGAACATTTGGTTCAATATGGCTGTAGGAAAGAACTCATTCACCAGCAAGTCTTCCAGCTTTAAGATCCACCAACCATGAATGTTTCTGATCACATTCTGAGTGGTTTCATCATTGCTGGTCTTTGTATACTCGATGCCGGAGCCAATAGCAATGCTGGCCAACCTCTTTTCTTCCTGTCTTTGCCTTCTTCTTCTTGACTTAGCATTGTCTTGATCTCTTGCTGAAGATCTTGAGTCAGAAGAGAAATGCTTTGATTGGCCAGACGGAGTTAAGGCTGTTAATGGTCTAGGTCTTATTGCTTGAGCTCTTGTCTGATTGTCATCATCATCATCATCTTCATTCAGATCTTGATGACTTTCAGTATGGCAATAACCTTGAGTTTCAGCAGCAGTTTTTCTCTTGTTGGGACTTGCTGAATTTAACTCAGATTCTGCTTGTCTTTTAGAACTTTGCTCTTTTTCAGCAAGAGGTTCTATTGGTAGTGGCGCATCAACAGCAGGAGTAGGAGGGGTTTGGTTTCTTTTTCTTGTTTTCTTCTTTTCCCCCTTAGACATAGATTGCAACATCGGAGTGATGTGCAGAGAATAAAACTCATTGCAATTTTCAGCAAGAGTGTTTAAACTGTTATACTTCATGATGATTTGTTGTTGGTCAGATGTCATTGTTGACAACTCTCTTTGAATATTCATCATGTTCTCTTCATGTCTTTTCTCTGTTGCGGTCTTCTCATCCATGTAAGTCTGAGCCTTTACGAGAGCATTCTTTGCAAGCCTGAGCGCTTGACTTACATCTTCTTCATAGCTCTTGTGATAAAGACTGATGTCTTTCTGAGCTATTGTCAAAGTTGTAGTGCGTCTCAGCACTGTAGCCAATATCTTTCCAATGTCAAGTGGGCTTTCAGCAAGCAATGTCTCATCTTCAGCTTTGCAGGCATCATGGACTTGTTTTAGTGCTAGAATTCTGGGAGTAAACTCCTCAACTCTTGGGAACGGCACTAAATGTGGTGTCAAGGAATGAACTTTTAGTTCGGAAGCAAACTGATCATCTTGTAATAGCAGTTCGGCTCTTAATGAATCTCCTTTATCAGTGATGTAATCAGGAGGAGGAATCTGAACAACTTTTGGGTCTCGCTTTGATTGTTCATCGTCATGATCTGACAAGTCGTCATCATCCTCAGATTCATCAAGTTGAGCAACTTTTGAACCTTTATCAGTAGCTTCACTTCCTCTTTGTTGAGTGGTTGCTGATGGCAACGCTTCAGACTCAACAACTGGAGTTTCACCAGTAGTTAGTTGTTTCAATTGAGTTTGTGGCTGAATTACTGGAGTTTCGCCAGTAGTTAGTTTTAATTGAGTTTGTGGCTCAATTACTGGAGTTTCGCCAGTAGTAAGTGGAAGGGATGGAACTTCCTTTGGTCTTGGTCTTGAAGATTCACCAATTTCTAGATCCTGCGTATGTCTTGCATGGATCAAGAGACTGTTTTGTAAAGCGCGTTGGTAATCTTCATCTTGTTCATCCTCATCATCAAGGTTTTCTTCAGTAACCTTGGCATCAGAAACTGGACTTTTGCCATTTTTCAAGGCAGCCCTTTTTCTGGCGTATTCTTCTTCAGTATCAGCACCTTGCACAGGTGCTTGATTTTCAGCATCAGCGGGAGGAGGTTGAGATTCTTGCTGAGATTGTTGTTGTTCAGCTTGCTGATTGTCAGATTGAGTATTTTCAGCAACTGTGAACTTCATTCCACCAGCATCAGGACTTGGACCTTGATTGTCATCATCGTCGTCTTTCTTGTCCTTAGAATCTTTCCCTTCATCATCACTGGGATCAGTGGGAATGTTCTCATCTTCTTCTTCTTCTTCTTCTTCATCATCTGTTAGAATGACTAGCTCCACGTGCTTATACAAAGCAACACTTGTCACTTCCTCTTCCTCAGTTAATTTGTGGAGATCAGCCACCACAGGTACAAAAAGACCTTTGAGCATCACAGCTTGTTCAGCTGGAGAGGCACTCTTAAATTTGGCCTTCATATTCTCTCTGATTTGAGCAATCAGATTTGAGCTCATTTGCTGAGAATATGTCATTTCTTCAGGAAGGATGGAGTGGACAAATGTTTCGAGCTTTAACAGAGAAGATCTCTTTTTCTCGTTTGAGAGATGAAGGTGAAGATCTGAGAAATCGATTCTCCTGTACCTTTGCCAGTTGCTGACGGACTTAGCAACTCTTGACAAAGTTGTTCTTTTGAAGTTCAAGTATAGTTCTTCAGAACTTACTTGCTGATCTTCAGTGATGAGTACCACTTCAGTGGTCTCCTTTTGAGCCTCAAAAAGAATTTTATTTAGATCAGGATTGGTTTGGAGAATTGTTTTAGAGTTTATATCTGAAACATGATTTACCTGCTGAGAGTCAGCAAGCTCATGTAGTACAATTTCCATTCCATGAGGAGCTTGAGTAGCATCCTCCATTTGTTCATCCTGAAATAAATTAAAGTTAGACACAAGTACTAAGTTGTCAAACTTAGTTTTTATACCAAAATTATTAACTACCTGCTGAGCAGGGAGTGTTGGTTCTGGTGCAGAGGCTTCAGCAACCATCTGACTTGCATCTTGAGAAGTCTGTAGAGAAAAGATAATTTTAGCAAAAGAACAATTTTCAGAATTTGAAGTTTTACTGATGGTTGAATTAACTACCTGCTGAGGATAGGTTGTGGCTCAGTCCTTTCAGCATTAACAGTTTCTTCAGCTTCTTGGACTGTTTCTTCAGCAGACTTCTGGTTTTGCTCTATCTGAGAAAGCTGTGCGGTTTCAGCAATCTCCCTTGTCTCTGAAATGACAAGTTGAGCAGAAGCATCTTGACCTTTGAGCTCACTGCTTGTCATGAAG
>CM051455.1:100555737-100646321 GCA_028274465.1 Plantago ovata | reverse complement strand
GCGGTTTCAGCAATCTCCCTTGTCTCTGAAATACAAGTGTGACGAAAGCATCTTGACCTTTGAGCTCACTGCTTGTCATGAAGAGATCAATTGACTTATTGGATGATTCTTCATCCCTCCAACTCCATTTGTGTGCTTAAAATCTTCCAGTACAAGCTGGACTTTGTCAATTGATGTCTTGGGTGAACTTGGCCCAGTATTCTCAGCATCATGAGAGCGTCTTGTGAATAATGCTTCTTGAGTTTCAGCAACTTCAGGAACTGGAACCATTGCTTTTCAGCAACTGGTCCTTCAGCAAGCGTTGTTTCAGCAAGCAACTTGATGAGTTGCTTGTTCAGAACCATCTTTTCAACAGCATCAGCAAGTGCCCCGCTTTTTTTTGCAGATCAGCAGCAATTTCGCTTACTGGTTCCATGGTTGGTATCATCAAGTTATTCTATATGTAGATATCGGGGACTTGGGCGGAATTTCATTTCCACTGCCTTTGGTCTATTCTCAGTAGAGTTCAACATTGAGTTGATTGTTGAAGGCTTCCGCAAACACTTCAACATGCTGACAAGGTTTCAGTAATCACGTCACAACATCTACTGGCAAATGCGTTTCAGCATTTGTCTGGGAATTGACTGAGGAGTCTTGTGTTAGTAAAGTGAGAAAATTTGCCTAAGCTAAGGCGCGGAAGTTTTAAAATTTTGTTCGCACTAAACTGATATGACTATATTCGTTATTAACTGGAAGAAATCACTTACGTGTCCTCCAGTAGACAAGCTAATTCACCCGAAAGTTGCTCCTCCATCTCCAAGCAGAGCCTTGCATATCCTCGTCGTCAGTTAGCTCTCATCTCATCTTCATGAATGAATTCTTCGTCAATGTTATCTCCAAGATGGCTCATCAACAGTTTCTTTCTTTGCTTCCCTTGGACCGGTATCCACGGGTAATGTTTCCACAAGAACGCTAGGAGGTTCTTCTTGACTTGAGCCTTTTTTGAGAAACTTCTTTCTGACTATCAGATAGATTTCACGTGAAATTGGAATAGACTGAAGACTCATTTCTTTCTTTCTGATTTAGTCAATTAGTTAGTTTAGAAAATCACGTATGCTTTTACCAAGCAAGTTGAATTTTATTAGGAGACTTCAAAAGTACTCAACTAACTAACAAACAGATAAATCAAATTACTGTTAAAGAAAGAAAGGAAGAATGGAATAAAAAAAATAAAAGAAAGAAAAAAAGAAAAAAAAACAAGAAACGTGCAGCTGCAATTGCAGCTGCCACGTTGCTGGGCCAGGCCCAGCATTAGTATGCTGGGCCAAATCGGCCCAGCCCAATTCTTTTCTTTTCTTTCTCTTCCTTTCTTTATTTTCGGGCTTTAATTAAATCCCGTCCAAATGCACATGTCTTCAATTAATAATTAAATCCAATTTAAATCAATTAATTATATTTCTAAAATATATTCCATATATAATAAATTAATATTAATCCAATTACAATAATTCTATTATATTTATGTATAATGATTTAATATTAATCTAATTAATATTTAATCCAATATACATAGCTCGTTTGTAGAGAAACACCACCTTGAAGTGTGACCCATAGGGCCTTGCATATTAAGCAACAATCCAATTAAGGTCATAATAAATTCCTAGACAATTTATCAGACAATATTAATATGCAAGGAACGTTTGTGAGGAAAACAAACCACCTGTAGCGTAGGGTACTTTGATGATACGGTCCCTCATTCACGAATACTCGAACGAGTCTAGAATATGGTTATGTGTCTATTCTAATAACTCATTCATGGTCTCTCAATCTTATTAGTCGATCTATGAATATGTCCAAACACCATTTTGACATATTCACTTACGGTGGCCACCGATTTTATGATCGCACTAATATGAGAAGTGAGTATTCTCTCCTTGTATCTATTACGGAGGAATGAATCCTTTCTTGGCCCAATCACTCACACAATATGCTTCCTAATGTACCCAACACATGCCGTATCTACCCTACTTTAAGAGTGCAAGCGTTGCGCATGGTCAAAGTACATTATTTCACATATGATGTAGTATTGGCCTCAAGTCTAAGGACTACTAACATCACCCTACACACACGATACTACCATAGACACTCAAATAGCTTTACCAAATGGTTTCTCGGTTGGGTATGCCAACACTCTCCAAAGTGTTCATATGTTCATTATGAATAACCAAGTTCATTCGTAGCAGTGAGACCTACTACATCCTCGAAGGATCTAATGCAACATATGCTAGCTTCAATCGCGTCATTGATATCCCTTATCTCAATGACCTTCAGCTAGTGGCTTATTTCAGGACTTAATATTGACACACAAGCTCCCACTAACTTGGTGATTACCTTAAGTCCTTGGGAACATTTTATTGAATAATTCAAACAACCAAATACAATATTCATAAAATGCAATGCCAATTGTATTTAATAATGTATAAATAATTAAATACAATAACTGAATGTGATCAAGTACATATCGTCCCTATCGTAGGTTGTCTCTAGGACATATATACTTTCAATCTCCCATCTCCCACTTGGCCTAGAGCCAATCACCTACGTGTCTAACACTTGTGTTGAATGTCTAACATGTTTATTCGAACTCAACATTTTGGTGAAAGGTTCAGCCATAATTTCCTCAGTGGGAACTCGTTCTATAGATACTCTCTTCTAGCTATCATCTATCCAATCAGATGATACTACCTCTGTACATGCTTGTTCCAGTTTATGGATCTTGGTTCCTTTGTTTGTGCAACAGCACCTTGGCTGTCGCAGTAGACCTTGATGGGACTACTATTAGGAGCTACCCCTAGTACCTTCAGGAATTCTGGAATTCAGACAACCTCCTTGAGGCCTCTGCATCAGCTATGTACTCGGACTAGCAAATAGAATCATTTAAGGTGGGTTGCTTGGAACCTTTCCAAGTGACGACACCACCAATGAGTGTAATCACATACCTAGTTTGTGATTCAAAGTCGTCCAGGTCAATTTGCATACCAGTATTGACATAAACACTCATTTGCAACTCTCGGTTTCCACCATCTATTAGAAAGGAATCTTTAGTTCTTCTAAGACACTCAAGATTGCTTTCGTATCATTCTATGTGTGTTTCATAACTAGATTCTGGTGGTATTGACAAGTACAACCAAATGCATAAGCCACATCTGGCCTTGAGCATTTCATGGCATACATGATAGATCCAATTGCCAATGCATATAGGATCTTTCTTCATGATTTCTATATACATATATATATATACTCTCACGTGGAAGGACTATCCTCTTGAGTGAGAGTTATGCCATGCCTAGTTGTTAAGAAACCTTTATTTGAACCATCAACATTAAAGCGTTTCATTACTTTGTCAATGTATGTGGAATGTGACAGCCTTAACAGTTCCTTCGGTCTATCCTTATGGATTTTGATGCCAAGGATGTAATAAGCTTCACCTAAGTCTTTCACCAAGGAGCCTTAGATAACCAATGTCTTGTGGATCGTAACATTGAATATTATTTTCATAATTAGTATGTTATCAACATAAATAACCACGAAAACAATTCCAGTATCGCTGCGTTTGATATACACGCATGGATCTTTTACGCTTATGATGTAGTCAAACGATTTGATAAGTTCATCCAAGCGAACGTTCCAACTCCTCGAGGTTTGCTTGAGTCCACATAGGATCTCTTATAGTTTACAAACTTAGTTGGGATTTGCTTTGGATGTAGAATCTTCCAGGCTGTATCATATACACCTATTGCTCAAGATTCTCATTAAGGAAAATAATTTTCACATCCATCTGCCAAATCTCATAATCATGTTGTGCAACTATAGCAAGTAAAATTCGAATAGACTTAAGCTTGTCTACTGGTGGAAAGGGTTTCGTCATAAACGATACCATATCGTTTACTAAAGCCTTTTTATACCAGTCTAGCTTTGTATGTTTGTATGTTGCCAATGGCATCGGTTTTCTTCTTGAAAACCCCTTTTCATCTAATGGGTCTAACCCCTTATGGTGCATCAACCAAGTCCCATACTTGATTTTCATACATAAAGTCTATTTCGGATTTCATGGCTTCCTGCCACCTCTTTGAATCAATGTCTAACATTGCTTCTTTGTAAGTCTTAGGGCACCTTGTTGAGATAAGTCAATATCAAAATTTTCAGCTCATCCAAGAGTGAACTTATCCTTTCGGGAGCTTCCCATTAATCTCCTAGACTTACGGAGTGCGACATATATTTCGTTTGTACAAGCAATTTATTCTGATTGTGAGAATGTTGAACTGATTCAGTCCATCGAATAGTTGTAGAAGAATTAGGAGCAACCATTGCCGCTGAACTTCGAGTGGTTAGCCTCAAGTAGGTCGACCGATTGAACCATTCCTGTTGGTTCGGTCATTTGAACCGCTCCCACTGACTCGACCATCTAAACCGTTCCCGTCGGTTTTACCGGTTGAACCGTTCCCGTCGGTTTGGCCGGTTGAACCGTTCCCGTCGGTTTGGCCAGTTGAACCGTTCCCGTCGGTTCAGTCAAAAGGATTGAGGTTTAACGAGACATCTTTAAAATTCTCAAAAATTTCTTAAAATGCTCCCACTGGCTGGCATACATCTACCTAGAGATGTGCCTTGAGCCATAAGACCTTTCTTGAGCTCCCACTTAAATGTTGTCACAACCATTTGACAACTTTTCTACGTAACTAAGTGTTATTTTTGTGATTCTTGGATTTCCACAAGTTCTATATCATTGTCTCCACTTTGGTTGAAAGGCATAGTCATCTTCTAGAAGGACCATCTTCTAGATGTGATGATACTATGCATTTCTGGCATATAGAATCAGTAACCCCTGGTTTCATTTGGATATCCTACAAAATAACATTTCTCACTTTAGATTCCAATCATGTCAACGAGCATTCCTTTCACATATGTCTGACAACCCCAGGTTCTAATATGTGATAAGTTTGGCCTCATGCCATCCATAACTCATATGGTGCTTACTCGACTGACTTAGATGAAACTCTATTCAGAATATGGATTGAGTTTGATAATACGTATCCCATGAATAAGTTGGAAGAGTACTGAAATTCATCATTCATCTAACCATGTCTAACAAGGTTTGGTTTCTCCCTTTCGAAACATAGTGTTCTAGAAGGAGTAAATTTTGACTGAATTTCATGCAGTTTTAAATAATCCAGAATCTCACCACTTAAGTATTATGCTCTTTGATCTAATTGAAGAGTCTTAATACTTCTTTCAGGTTGTTTCTCTACTTCAGCTTTGTACTCAATGAATTTCTCCAATATTTTAGATTTGTGTTTCATAGGATACACATGTCCAAATTTAGAGAAATCATCAGTAAAGTTATAAAGTAAGAGAAATCATCTTTAGCCTGAGTTTCAAATGGTCCATACACATTGTATGAATTAACTCAAGTAGTCGTTGTGCACGTATGCCTTTTCCTTGAAAAGGATTTCTTGAACAATCTACCTTTGAGACAAAATTCATGATCCAATATGATTCTAAATCAAATGGTGCTAAGTAGTCCTCACCTATTTAGCCTAGCAATTCTTGTCTCATTGATATATCAAGTCTACAGTGCAACAAGTAAGCGGTGTTTCTAGGATTATTGAGCCTAGCTCGTTTGTTTTGAAGATGTATTAAAGTATGTCTACAGTTTAGCAAATATAAACCATTCATATTTGCTACTAATATAATGAACGAAATAAAAATTATCAAGTTCCATATATATATCTGAGGATAAATCAAATTTATGATTTTTATACGCTAATAAGTAATAGACGATCCATTTCTTATGCGTAGGTCAACTCTTATTGGTCTAATCGATCTGCTGTCAAATAGCCCTTGCACATATTAAAATGTAAGAGCCACAAGTTGTATCCAACACTCAGCAGTTCGAGTTTTTGTAGACATATTTATCTTAGTGACAAACAAACATTGATTGGAGATAGATGCACAATGCATTACTCCATTAGCCCTTAGCCTTGGGCAATTTCTCTTCCAGTGTCTTTCTGCTTGCAGTAAAGACATGTCTCCTTCTCCACGTTACTACCTTCTCGTGATTTCCAATCTTATTCTGTTTAGCTTTACCTTTCGAGCCCTTGCTCTTTAAGGTGAGATTTCACAGATAGTCCAACCATTAAAACAGGTTACCTCTTAGGTTGAGCCTGTTCATAAGCCTTGCGTATGTTATGGAATTCAGGTAGTGTAGCATCCTTGGCATTCATATTGTAATTCATCATGAACGTTGAATATGAATGATGTAATGATTGAAGGATGATGATAACTGAAACACGGTTCTCAAATGTAATTCCAGCACTAGCTAGTTTCTCGATGAATCCAATCATCTTGAGCACGTGATCAGATACATTCCTCATTTGGAAAATCTCATTTTGAAGATCTCTCTAAGAAGATCAAATTCAACACTCTTGGAAACAGTTTCAAAGAGGCTTTTGAGATGTAGCAGCATTTTAAATGGTATTATGTTACCATGTTGCCTTTGCTGTTCCATAGTCATTACAGCTTGCATAATACACTATGCATTAGCAGCTTCATCCTTATTGATGAGCTTCTTTGTCAAACGCAACAAGCTCAATAGGATTAGTGAGAGGAGTAGGGATTGACTTGTCCAAGACATTCTCAATCTTCTCTTGCCTTAGTACCAAAACGATCGTTACGGATCCAATCCACGAAGTTCGGACTAGTAAGAGTGCATTTCTCCAAGATAATTCTATAACGGATAAGTTGGTCATCTTAATTGACCAAAGAAGTAAATATTAAAACTGAAATTAAAACTCTAAGATTAATTTCTATGATCACAATCAGCGACTAAATAAACTAGGACTGTAGCTTATTTAGTTCTCACTATTTTCACATACTCTTGACCCCTATAAAGAGTACGAACTAATATCTTATAATAGTCGTAGTGAGCCAAGATCCATGCTTGCACTATTATAGCCCCAGCTATGGCTGATCACTATAATAGTCAAACAGGTAGGTCTCCAAACCAGTTGTACAATACAACTCTTGGTTTGATCAAAACTATTTTGATCGATGTCCTCAAATTATGCCTGACGCTATGGCGACTCAACATAATTCAAGTAAGTCATAACCATCACACGGCACCAACAATGGTCCTATGAAGGCAACTTTCTTACGGCAAACGAAGTAAGCACTATGGTGCATATTACCCACGAGATTAGTAAGTCCATTTATCCTTCAATTATGATGGGTGACATCATACGATTCAATCGAGACTTAAATTGGTTGGGGAACATTTAAATGGGGTATTTAATCGCTTGACCAAGATCCCTAACGTGCATCACATAATGGGTGCCGCATACCCAAGTCTCATGCAATGCGGTCCAACAAGTAACGAGTGCCGCCTACTCGTACATATCAATCGCGGACTAGCAAGTAATGGGCGCCGCCTACCCATGCATATGACAGATGCGGTCCGGAAACTAATGGGTGCCGCCTACCCATACAATAATAGCGGACTAACAATATTTAAATACAATATTTAAATAATTAAATTGCTCATGTAGACATTCAACACATGTGATACAACCAAGTTGGAGCAAATAAGTAGTTGTTGTGGATTATTATCATTATATGTAAGTCAGATATAATTTATAAATTCTCCAAGAATTTCGAAAATATTTTAAAACAAGTTTTAATAATAATATAATCTTCCAAAGCAATATATTATTATTGAAATGTAGTTTATAAACAATTTATAAACTAACAAACATGTTACTAAATATTATAAACTTATATTTATGTCTCTAAACATTTTAATCACTTTCTAAAAGTATTAATAGGGTTTTAAAATAATTTATAAACCATTTATAAATTAAATAATAAGTTTCTAAAACTCCAAGGACCTCTTTATAATTCTCAGAAAGTTGAAATTAAGTTTCTGGGTCAATTTGAAAACATTTAGCAAAGTCTGGGGTCAATTCAAAATAATCTGAAGTTCAAGGGCTTGAGCCCCAATAAGACAGAATTGTCAAATTGGGACACAAGTCCCTGAATTCTTCTTTCTTGACTATTAGTGACCACCAATGTTTCTGCAAAAGTTCAATTGAGTCCCTGTAACAATGAAAAGTTTCCAAAACCTTCAATCTTCATCTCAACTCGAATCTAAGGTCCACAAACATGTTCTAAACATCATACACCATTGAAGAACAAATCGCAAGGTCATAAAAACGTTCAGAACAGAGAACGAAATTTTTTTTTTTTTTTATTACGGTCGTGTTCAAGACCTTGAGCAAGAGTTGCTCAATTTGATTTGTTCAACATCCTATGTTGTTCTCCATGTTTCCACGAATCTACTACACCCAATTTTAGTTTAGTTTGAGTCAAGAACACAAAGTTTGGAAGAAACCCATTAATGGAGTTTCAAGCTCCATGAACCCTAACTCAAACTTCACCTACGAATCTTTAAACTCGAATTCAAAAGGTGTAATAGTAAGAGGGCGAAAAATGGAGAAGAATGATATATAGAACCCCTAGGGAGATGAAGAAAATGGAAGAGCTCAAAGCTCCATCAACCACCAACAATGGTGGATGAATAGTAACCCGCGGGTTACTATTCATCATCTTCCCAAAATTTTTTTTTTTTTTTTAAATTTAATTTTCCTTTTCTTAAAATCCAATTATAAGAATCTGAAAAATTAAAATAAACATACACATAATAATCCACAACAACAGTATAAAATGAAATATAAACGAATATAGTCATTGAATCAGCCTAGCTCTGATACCACTGTTAGTAAAAGTGAGAAAATTTGCCTCTAAGGCTAAGCAGCGGAAGTTTTAAAATTTTGTTCTCACTAAACTGATATGACTATATTACGTTATTAACTGGAAGAAATCACTTACGTGTCCTCCAGTAGACAAGCTAATTCACCCGAAAGTTGCTCCTCCATCTCCAAGCAGAGCCTTGCTATCTCCTCGTCAGTTAGCTATCTCCATCTTCATGAATGAATTCTTCGTCAATGTTATCTCCAAGATGGCTCATCAACAGTTTCTTTGCTTCCCTTGGACCTCGGTATCCACGGGTAATGTTTCCACAAGAACGCTAGGAGGTTCTTCTTGACTTGAGCCTTTTTGAGAAAACTTCTTTCTGACTATCAGATAGATTTCACGTGAAATTGGAATAGACTGAAGACTCATTTCTTTCTTTCTGATTTAGTCAATTAGTTAGTTTAGAAAATCACGTATGCTTTTACCAAGCAAGTTGAATTTTATTAGGAGACTTCAAAAGTACTCAACTAACTAACAAACAGATAAATCAAATTACCTGTTAAAGAAAGAAAGGAAGAATGGAATAAAAAAAATAAAAGAAAGAAAAGAAAAGAAAAAAAAACAAGAAACGTGCAGCTGCAATTGCAGCTGCCACGTTGCTGGGCCAGGCCCAGCATTAGTATGCTGGGCCAAATCGGCCCAGCCCAATTCTTTTATTCTTTTCTTCCTTTCTTTTATTTTCGGGCTTTAATTAAATCCCGTCCAAATGCACATGTCTTCAATTAATTAATTAAATCCAATTTAAATCAATTAATTATATTTCTAAAATATATTCCATATATAATAAATTAATATTAATCCAATTAACAATAATTCTATTATATTTATGTATAATGATTTAATATTAATCTAATTAATATTTAATCCAATATACATAGCTCGTTTGTAGAAACACCACCTTGAAGTGTGACCCATAGGGCCTTGCATATTAAGCAACAATCCAATTAAGGTCATAATAAATTCCTAGACAATTTATCAGACAATATTAATATGCAAGGAACGTTTGTGAGGAAAACAAACCACCTGTAGCGTAGGGTACTTTGATGATACGGTCCCTTCATTCACGAATACTCGAACGAGTCTAGAATATGGTTATGTGTCTATTCTAATAACTCATTCATGGTCTCTCAATCTTATTAGTCGATCTATGAATTATGTCCAAACACCATTTTGACATATTCACTTACGGTGGCCACCGATTTTATGATCGCACTAAATATGAGAAGTGAGTATTCTCTCCTTGTATCTATTACGGAGGAATGAATCCTTTCTTGGCCCAATCACTCACACAATATGCTTCCTAATGTACCCAACACATGCCGTATCTACCCTACTTTAAGAGTGCAAGCGTTGCGCATGGTCAAAGTACATTATTTCACATATGATGTAGTATTGGCCTCAAGTCTAAGGACTACTAACATCACCCTACACACCGATACTACCATAGACACTCAAATAGCTTTACCAAATGGTTTCTCGGTTGGGTATGCCAACACTCTCCAAAGTGTTCATACGTTCATTATGAATAACCAAGTTCATTCGTAGCAGTGAGACCTACTACATCCTCGAAGGATCTAATGCAACATATGCTAACTTCAATCGCGTCATTGATATCCCTTATCTCAATGACCTTCAGCTAGTGGCTTATTTCAGGACTTAATTATTGACACACAAGCTCCCACTAACTTGGTGATTACCTTAAGTCCTTGGGAACATTTTATTGAATAATTCAAACAACCAAATATAATATTCATAAAATGCAATGCCAATTGTATTTAATAATGTATAAATAATTAAATACAATAACTGAATGTGATCAAGTACATATCGTCCCTATCGTAGGTTGTCTCTAGGACATATATACTTTCATCTTGGACATCAGGGACTGACTGGCGAGCCAGTGTTTTCTTTCTTTTGTTGCTTGTCCGTTTCCTCTTAGGTACGGGGTTTGCTGATGACGCTGCAGTCTGAGTGTCATCATCAGCTTTCCTCTTTTTCTTGTTAGATTTCTCCAGTTTCCCAGAGTCATCTATAGTTGCTTTTTCAGCAACAGGTGTTGTACACGTACCTTGTTGAGTTTCTACAGCAGTTTCATTTGTGTTACCACTACCAACAGCAGTTCCATCTCTAAGTTGCTGAGTGGTAACATCTGCAGCTGTTGAATACCTTTCTTGCTGGCTTGTGCTGACAACATTTGCAGTTGTTGTCTTCTTAGTTTTCTTTCCAGCAATCTTAGGTACATTCTGCTTGTAGAAAGATCTTCCCACATTGCACACAGATTTGTTGATTGGCAATGGGTTTCTTAGCTGAATCCTGAAATGTTCAAGGATATAGCATATCTTGATTCCATACATAACTGGAAAGGAAGGTGAGACCTTGTTGTCTTCTACCTTTACCTTAAACTTAGTGACACAATCAACAAGCCTGTTGAAAATGTACTTAGCCCAGTTAAGTTCCACTTTATTTTCATGGATATGCATCAGCAATGGCCATCTTCTCAGGCCTACTTGGTCAATTCCTCCAACTTGGGAGTCAAGAACTTTTATCAGTAGCAGAGCTACTAGACCAAGTGAATGGCAGAGATGCTTTCTCTTAACGTGCTTTGTCCAAGTCACGGGAGCTATCTCGCCTTTCTTCATTTTCTCATTTCTGACGTCACTGTAGAAAGCTTCAATTTCTTCGTCAGTGGCAGTGACGTCATCTTCAGTTCCAGTGGTTGGAATCTGAAATATCTCCGCTAAATCAGTCCATTTCAGGACGATTTGCGTGTTCTGAACATAAGTAAGGATCACTTTTTCAGTGACTCCATTACTGTCTGTAAGGGACTGGATTTCTGCATTGTTGTAGAATTCCATTGTATCAATCATGCTCACTTGCTTAGTGCGAGCAGAGATAAAGTTCATGAGGCCTTGCTGCTTGATAAACTCAAGCGCCTCTTCATTTTCGTCATCGAGTTCTTGTTCATAAAAGTACCTAATGTACTTTTCTTTTGCAAACCCTCCCCATTGCATCAACATCTCACACTTTGCAGTGTCAAGATATGACGGAGGCATAGGTTTTTCTGAGATTCGGTTGTTTTTCAACACAACTTTCATTGTGTTTGTGGCCGGAGCAGTACGTGTTTCAACACTGTCAACCTTTGACGACTTTGAGGACTTAGATGACTGTCTCTTGGGAGCCATTTCTTATATAGAGCAAGAAAATGTGTACGAAAAAGATAGTTTGCTTTTTGACCGGAGGTACAGTAGATTCAAGCTAGAATTTGCAGAGAAAGGAAATGTGAGTTAAAGAATTTTCTCATTTCTCTAACTCCTTCTTTATATAGTGTCTCTGGTGTGTGAGAAACTCAATCGATTTGAGCTCTCAGCAAGGGTAAAACAGAGAAACACTGGAGTTAGTGGAGCCTTTGCATTGAATGCGTAGTGGCCCACTAACTAAAACCGTCAGAGCACTCTCTCTCTCTTTGTTTTGTTAGCCGTTAGATAAGTAACTCCTTTTAATCAATGGCCACGATTGAATTTCATGTCATGATTATTGCGAGTTTATCTGTGCCAGTTTAACGTCACAAATTGATTTTACCGAGTATTAAGGGATAGATTGCTTGCTGAAATAAACAAGAATCTTTTCAGCGAGTTTGAATTAACAATCTAGATACTTGCTGAAAGTTCCCCCTTACTTAGATATCTCATATTTCCTAAGATTAAAAGATATTTCTGATTTCCCGTATCAATAAATTCTTTTATACTTGAGACATCTTTTGGTAAAATCTGAGAGATGAGCTTTTGCTCTTTTTTTTTTGAGTTCTCGTCTCAGAAAATTCCTTTGATACTTGAATACCTGTTTCAGTATCTTTTGATTGTCTGAGTACCCGTCTCAGCAATCCTTAACTTCTTTCTCTTACTGAGTGCCTGTCTCAGCAAGTGATCAAGTTTCCTAACAAATACCCGTTTTGAAGGAATTACTTATTGAATGCCTGTTTCAGCAATCATGTAGTGACTTATCATTTCTTAGAAGAAATTAGTGACTGAGTCTTTTAGACAGGAATACTTTGGCTTGCTGAATACCTGTTTCAGCATTCTGCCAAGTGTATCCTTTATTGAGGTAGTTCAATCAATCCAAGGTTATACCTTAGCATTGCGAACCTATTATCAGGTAGGGGCTTGGTGAAGATGTCAGCAAGCTGATCTTCGGTGCCTACTTTCACAACCTCAATATCACCTTTTTCCACATGATCTCTAATGAAATGATGTCTAATATCAATGTGCTTGGTCTTAGAGTGAAACTTAGGATTTTGTGTAATTGCAATATCACTTGTATTATCACAAAAGATTGGTGTTTTCTTTGCAGAAATACCATAATATCTTAATTGTTGCTGAATCCATAAGATTTGAGCTGTGCAACAACCAGCTGCAATGTATTCAGATTCAGTAGATGAATTGGCGACACAAGTTTGCTTCTTGCTGAACCATGATATTAATCTAGTACCCAAAAACTGACAAGTTCCAGAGGTACTTTTTCTATCAAGAGTTGATCCTCCATGATCAGCATCAGAATAGCCAACCAATTCAAGTCCAGAATCTTTAGGATACCATAATCCAACATTGACTGTACCTTTAACATATTTCAGTATCTTGATTGCCTTTTTGTAGTGTGATTCTCTTGGATCAGATTGGAATCTTGCACACACACAAACAACATACTGAATGTCAGGTCTACTTGCTGTTAGATACAACAAGGAACCAATGAGCTTCCTATACTTGTGTTCTTCAACACTTTTGTCCTCTTTAGTATAGTCCAATTTGGTACCAACACTCATAGGGATCTTTTCAGGTTTCTCATCCTCTCTGATCCTAAACTTTATGAGCATTTCTTTCGCATACTTTGCTTGATTTATGAATATTCCATCTTTGAGTTGCTTGACTTGCAATCCTAGGAAATAATTCAATTTTCCCATCATACTCATTTCAAACTTATTTGTCATGAGTTTGGCAAAATCATTACAAAGTTGCTTGTCCTTAGATCCAAAAATTATGTCATCCACATAAATTTGAACTAAGAGTATTTTACCATCATGGTTCATGGTAAATAAGGTTTTGTCAACTTCACCTTTCTTGAACCCATTTTCCAGCAAGAACTTAGCCAAGATATCATACCATACTCTTGGTGCTTGCTTTAGACCATATACAGCTTTATGAAGCATGTATACCATCTTGATTTCTGAGGGAAGTTCAAAGCCAGGGGGTTGTTCTAGGTAGACTTCTTCAGCAAGTTCACCATTTAAAAATGCACTTTTAACATCCATTTGGTAAACAATGAAGTCATTGTGAGCAGCAAATGCTAAGAAAAGCCTAATTGCATCCAATCTTGCAACTGGTGCATAAGACTCATCATAGTCCAATCCTTCAGTCTGACAGTAACCTTGAGCAACTAAGCGTGCTTTATTTCTTGTTACTTCACCAGACTCGCTCAGCTTGTTTCTGAACACCCACTTTGTACCAATAGCTTTCTTGTTTTCAGCAAGTGGCACAAGTTTCCAGACTTTGTTCCTTTCAAATTGATCCAGTTCTTCTTGCATTGCCTTTATCCATTCAGAATGCTTTAAAGCTTCTTCTATGGTTTTAGGTTCAATTTCTGAAACAAAGCAAGAGAACAGTGATTCTACTTCTACGACAGTTGCTTCTTCAGCAAGTCCATGAGTAGCTTTGGATCTAGTCACTTGGCGTTTATTAATATCGCCAATCATATCCGTAGAGGGATGATCTCTAATCCATTTACTAACAGGTTTTCTGTTTGTTGGATCAGGATATGTTTGCTCATCAGCATGTGACTCTTCAATATGTACTTGTTCAGTACTACTGGGAATTTGTGTCTCTACTGAGATTTGTTCATCAGCAACTGCTTGTTCAGCATTGCTAGTTTGAGGTATTTCATCAGCAGGCACTGGAGATTGCGTAATTTCAGCAATTTCCGGAGCAACTGCGTCTTTTGCTGGAAATTCTTTGTCGTGAACTATATTTATCTTGTCATGACTCAGGGGAGGAGAGTCATTGTCAGAATCATCATTTAGTTAAATTGACTTGATTTTCCTAGCATCAGATTCAGTTCTTTGCTCATGTATGATTAGCTTTTTCATACATTCTGGTATTTCTTCTTCATCAGGCACACCTTGTGACTTTTCGTAGAATACAACATGCATAGATTCTTCAATCTTTTGTTCCTTTTTGTTGTAAACTCTATAAGCTTTACTATGCAAGGAGTAGCCAAGAAATATCGCTTCGTCTGCCTTTGGTTGAAATGTTCTTAGGTATTCTCTACCATTGTTAAGAACGAAACACTTGCAACCAAATACTCTTAGATGAGTGATGTTAGGAGGTCTTCCAACAAACAATTCATAAGGAGTTTTGTTGTATTCCTTAGTAATCAAACATTTGTTTTGAGTATAACAGGCGGTATTAATCGCTTCAACCCAATAAGCCTCACTTATTTCAGTGTCAGCAAGCATTGTTCTTGCGGCTTCTTTTAGGGTACGATTCTTCCGTTCAGCAACACCATTTTGCTGTGGTGTTCTTACTGAGGATAACTGATGTTGAATACCTTTTAAGGTACAATATTCAGTTATGTACTGGTTTACAAACTCAGTACCATGGTCTGTCCTTATGAATTTTACCTTGTCATTCTTCATGACTTCAAGCTTATTTAGCAAGTTAGGTATTTCAGTCTTGGTTTCAGATTTGTGCTTGATGAATACTACCCAAGTGAATCTTGAATAGTCATCTACCACGACTAGACCATACTTCTTACCAGCATAGCTTGTTGAAGAAGATTCAAACAAGTCAATGTGCAAGAGTTGTAAAGGTTTTGTAATTGACGGTACTGCCTTGTTCTTGAAAGAAGATTTGGTTTGCTTTCCTTGCTGACATGCATTGCAAACACCATCCTTCTTAAAAGTAACCCTAGGTAATCCAACTACAAGTGCCTTTTTAGACAGCTTATTCAGCGTCTTGAAGTTTAGATGACTTGTTCGTTTATGCCATAACCATGCTTTTTCAGCAAGGCAATCATGATATGAGACAAGGCATTTTTCAACGTTTGCTGAAGACCAATCAACGGGGTACAAGCCTCCAGATCTTCTTGCAATCATTATTACCTTTTTAGTCTCAAAATCTACAAGTTTACATTCATCACTTTTAATTTCGATGAAGTATCCTTTGTCAGCAAACTGACTCATGCTGAGAAGGTTAAACTTGAGATTTTTGACATAAAGAACTCCAGTAATGGTTATGCATCCTAACTTCACATCACCATAGCCTTTTGTAGATCCGGAGCCTCCACCAGCAAACCTTATTGTTGGACCTTTAGACCACCGTCTATAGTTTATAAGGTTATTCTTGTTGCCCGTCATGTGCTTTCCACAACCACTATCAATGTGCCAGATTGCATCGTTTGTCTCCGTGGCTGAAGTCTGCACAATCAAGAGCAAACAAGTTAATTATCCAACGATGGATGTCCATTAACATGTTCAAGAATGCGTCCAGTGGAAACCCAAGTCTGAAGTTTTTCAACTTTGACTTGTTTTCTACTTGCTGAGGAACTAGGAGGATTTGAGCTGAAAGACTTTTGACTCGTGCTGGTCAAATCCACTTTCTGATGTGGTGTCTTGCTCGGTTGACCTTTTTGCTGAATATACTTTTCAGTAAGTTCTTTTCTAGCAAGGTTCCTTCTAGTCCTAGCATTGGGAGTCTTTTCAGAACTCTTAGGCTTGATTTTCTTCATCTCTTTGAAGTATCTTTGCTGACTTTGCTTGTACTCATGAAAGAGTTGACTTTGCTTGGTTTTGAAACCTAGTCCATTTTTCGGAGAATGTTGAGTTTTAGCTTCAGTAACCTTACTTGATTCAGATTTGTCAGCAAAGGACTTCTGATTACTTTTAGTAATCTTGCCTTTAGTCTTAACAACTTGCTTTTCAGCAACTTGTTTGGCGGAATGCTTCACAGCATTCTACTTCTTTCCAGTTTGCTTTTCAGCAACCTGTTTTCCTTTTGAAGTCTTGTTACTTTGAGTAGCAACAGCGGACTTTATGGTCATAGGTACTTGATTGCATGTTTCAGCAACCTTAGTTTGACCAAACTGATAGATTTCTGGTGGACTACTATCAGTAGCACGTACAAAGGAGATAGGTGATTTATCTTTCTTCAAGATTTCTACGTTGTCACCTTCGCACGTTGCTCCTAAACCTTCTTTCTGAGATGGATATCTCAAATAAGAGTTTAGTTCAGTCAGCGTATTACTTGCTTCCACATAGGATTTGAAATTGATTTTCATCTTTTTCATTTCTTGGATTTCAGCAAGTAACTATAGAATTGAGGACTGATATTCTTCCAATTCTAATGCCATTTGAGAATTTTTCTCTGTAGCCTCAGCAATCAACTTCTTAAGACGCCTTATTTCAGCATCCTTTTCTTCTGTTTCTTCTTTCAGCAAGACGTACTTTTCAGTAGTCTGCTTGGTCAGAGTTTCAGCAACTTGTAGTTTCTCTTGCTGTTTGCTGAGAGTTTTCTCAAATCTTTCAATTTCTCCTTGAATCTTGTCAAGGTCAATCTCGTCTTCACTTTCTGAGTCCGAGTCAAAGGTAGAGTTGTTTACCTGACCGGCTTTGAAGTGTCCAGGCTTTTTGCAGTAAAAACATAGATCATTTCCAACTGCTGGTTCTTCTGATGATATAGCTTGCTGAGCTTGCTTGTTCAACGAGCTAGTATCATTCTTGTACTTATGGTAGTTGTTACCAAGATGCTTTTTCAGCTTCTCTTTTGCTTTTCGCCTTTCAAGTTCCTTGCTGATGAATTTCTTCATGTTTTTGACAACCAAAGCATTTTCATCAGTAGGTTCTTTTTCATTCTTCTTTTCAGAAGATGACGGCTTTGCAGCAAGAGCAATGTTTTGCGATTTTCAGCAAATACACTTTCTCTTTGCTTTGTCTCATAGTTGACAGTAGCAAGATGAGAGAACAACTTTGTTGGTGTAATGTCTGGCATTCCTTGATTATACTAGAAATTCTGAGTGTGGATCCATTCTTGATTCAAACTTCTGATGATAGTTTTAACTTTCTCAGAATCTGAATAAAGGTTTCCAACACCCAATGCTGCCATTTCACTAACAAGAGTTGTGAATCTGAAATCCAAGTCTTCCAGTGACTCCTTTGCACCTTGCTTAAAGTTTTGAAACTTTAATTTAAGTACTTCAAGTTTGTTTTCCTTGGTCTTGTCAGATCCAGCACAAAGATCTTGAACCATTTTCCAAGCTTCCTTTGCAGTCTTAGCACCCCACAGTTTGCACTGTATGGTATCCGGAGTTGATCGAATGATGATTTCTTGCTTGGCCATCAAGACGGAATCTCTTAGCTTCGTCAGAAGTCCATTCCTCTCTTGGTTTTGGCACAACCGTATCTGATGGTTCGCCTAGGATGGTTTCCTTTCCAGCTTCAGTGATCTTGTGAGGGAAACTCCTTTCAACCTTGGTGATCTTGATAGGTCCATCATTAATGACGGTGACCATCTCATCACTAATGGCCTCAAGATGTAGCATCAGGTTATTTCGCCATTTCTCGTAATTTTCCAGCTTCAGCAAGGGAGCATCTCCTAAACACATCCTGTCAGCAAAGCACTACCAAACTGATCAAGTGAGAGTGATTTACGGAAAGCACCTAAGGGGATCTAGGTTCAGTGCAGAAGGTTAAAGAACCTCCTGCTCCGATACCACTTGTTGGTCCCTTTAAACAACAAGAAAAGACTAGGAGGGGGGGTGAATAGTCTTTTCAAACTTTCGTCGTTTAAAACTTTCTCAGCAAGTACTTATTACTTTTCAGTAATGAGTTTGCTGATACTTAACTTTCTCAGCAAGCGTAAGTTACTTTATAGTAGCTTGGTTTGCTGATACTTAAAATCAGAGAGCGGAAGTCTTTGATACAATAAGTGCTCTATGAGTAAGTAAAGGTTTCAGCAAGTGAAGTGAGTGACTATGTACAGACAGATATGATTTGCTGAAAGCTAAATACAGTAAGTAAATCACACAAACACTTTTATGGTGGTATCTGAGAGTGGCGTAATCTCCCAACTAATCCACTTCGTCCTTTCTAGGACTGAATCCACTAAGATATGATTGAGGTTCCTTACAATCTCCTATCTAAAGCGATTCAACAGAAACCAAAGCACACTTGTTTTGTCTCCAACCTAAACTAGAAACTCAACCTTGTTCTCCACCAAACTTGGTACTTTTAATCAGCAAAACTATGCTCGATTAAGTTCCCCCTGAATATCACGCCTGAAAGGGTGTATTTTCAGTTAGAGAGTTTTGGGGTGAGATGACTTAATTATAACTTATTCAGTTACAACAAGTAATCTGAGAAACACAACTTGGAATACTTTGCAGTAAACAAGTTTGATTGTTTCTGGTGTCAATACTTGTTCTTGTTTGAAAGAAAGAACACTTAACTAATTTCTTAGCCAAGTTTGTTCTACTTCTTCACAAGTAGATTTTTCAAGCTTTAAGTCTTGGAACGGATCAATGGCAGTAAGAGTGTTTGAAGGTTTGTGAGCTTTAAGCACAAGTGAGAGTTTGATCACGTTGTTGACACACTTCAACTCTTTGCCGGATGACCTCTATTTATAGTGTAAGTAAGGAGCCGTTTGAATTTCAAATCCTAAGGCTTTTGTTCCTTAACATATCACTATCTTGCTTTTGTACTTTCAGCAGCGTCTTTGTTTGTCTTCTAGTGTTCATGTCCTTCGTGTGTAAGCTTTGCATTAAATGCACATTTGAATAGAATTCAAACAGTAACATTGGAGCGCAAATTCACGTACATTCAGCAAGAGGTCACATATGTTCCATCAGCAAGTGGTTAGTCTCAGTTTCAGCAAGCACAACCTACTCTGTCTTTCAGATTTTCACTTATGCAATGCTGTTGCTGAATTTTCCACTTTCTGAGCAACACGTGCCTTTGTAGATACCAGTCTTCATCAATCTTCTAGTCTTCAGATCTTCAATTTCTTCAAGTCTTCAGATCTTCAAAAGTCTTCAAGATTCTGAGCGGTTTCTATTTGCTTCAATAATTTGATTGTAATAAACAAAGTATATCTTCAGCAAATGCTTCAATAGGTTATTTTCTTTTCAGAAAATAAGATACATCATAAGCTTCAGCATCAATAAGTTATTTTCTTTTCAGAAAATAAAATACATCATACGCAAAAGAAATAACTTATCTAGCACCTAATCTAAGTCTTCAGCAAACGTTCCTCTTTTACAATGTCCTTAAAATTCTAAAATCCTATGGACCTTAAGAGTACTAGTTACTGGACTTTCCTTAATTTAGCATGGTTAATTGCTCATCAAAATTACAAGTTTCCTAACAGGAGAGAAGCAAGTGAATCCCGAGCCACTCCCTCAAAGTTTCGATGTTAAGGTCGGGATTGGCGAACTTGAAGATGTCCGTGCCACACTAGACACGGGATCTTACTCGAATGTGCTACCCATGAATGTGTTTGAGAAGAGTGGCCTTGGAGAGCTTTCGATTCATAAGGCCATTGTGCAACTAGCGGATGGATCCTTTGTGAGACCCGAAGGCGTTGTGAAAAATGTGTTGGTCAAGATTGGTGAAGTTTCTGTATACAACAATTTTGTAGTTATGCCGGCGTCTGCACCTGGGACGGGGGATGTCATTCTCTTGGGGCGAACGTTCTTGAATAAGCTACGCTCCGTGATGGACATCTACCAAAGAACTTGCACTATTGAAGTGGATGGCAAGCAACACGTGTTGCAAGCCATATCTGATCCACCTGATCCGCCTGATAAATCTTACACTACTCACTATTGTGGTCTTGCAGCCTATGTTCTTTCTTATTCACAGGTTCGTGGCATGAGGAGGAGATCCATGAAGGGGAAGTCTAGTACCCTCAAGAAGAAGAGCTAGGCACAGACAGGAGTCGAGCCAAAGACTTTAAACAATGGCGCTATCCGGGAGGCAACTCGGAGTTTTTATCGCTTTTTTACTGCTTTAATGCATGCATATCATTGTGTTTTATTTTATATTTCCGTATGTGTTTGGTTTCTCACGAGTTTCCTTGAGTCCTATAAGTTACAGGTACAAGATGGCTCTCACCTTAAATCCATTTTCGACATTCGGGACGAGCGATGATGTTCAGGTTTGGGAGGGGGGGGTTATCGCCGGTATTTCTATACTTGTTTTGCTTATGATTACTCGTGAAACCTTTTGTTTGCATTTGCACGTTTACCGCTTTCTTAGATTTTTTAGGTTGCAATCACTACATGCATCCTAGGATAGTCTTGCATGTTTTATATGGAGTTTATTGCCGAATTTTTTGAACTTTTTATTGGGTAGATTATTTAACTATGCCATTAATCATATGCTTCATCTCTATGAATTTGTTTGAGGTTTTTCTCGCTTGGCTTGTCACATTTACGTATTGCACTTAGTTAAGCTTGGTAGTCTCGACATCACTTAGTGGTGTTTTCTCTACTGCGGTTCACGAAGGCCTTTATAATAGGATGATGCATGTTAGGTCTTATGGTTGTTTCCCGAGTAATTATGTACCTAAGAGGCAACAAGTCTTCACCATGCTTTGAGATTGGTAAATGCCTAGGAAGGAGGTAGTGTGAGGTTGTGTGATCCATTGTTTATAACCTATTCTTCCGAATAGGTTTGGGAGGGGGTTTCGCTTTTTCATTTCCGTATCGTGAGTTTGTTTTTCCTTTTCTGTAAATTTTGTACTCCAACCTATTCTTTCGAATAGGTTTGGGGAAGTCGAGTGAGTCATTTTGTTTCTCTTTTTGTTATGCTACTGCTGGCTAGAAAAAATCGAAAAAAAGAAAGAAAGAAAAATTCCAGAAAAAAAAAAGGAAAAATAAAAAGAAAAAAAAGAATCTGGAAAGGAAAAAAAGAGAAAAGACCCCAAAAAAGCAAAGAAGGGTCCAAAAAAGAGAGCCAAATAGAAGTTTAGCAAAGTGTTGAGTCTTATTTTCCATTTTTTGTAATGTTCGTAATCGTGTTTTTCTATTTTTTATCTTGAGGGTCATCTGTTCTAGACCACCCTGGTCCTGCCATTCAGGAAGTGGTGAATAGCTTAAGACTTTACTTGAGAGATGGGTAGAATAGGGGAGCGTTATCTTTTATAGGGAACCCTCCTTCGTTTGATGAGAGCCAGTACTGGTTCGACCTCTTTTGAGGAAAAGTCTTAACATGGTGGAACAGCAGTAAGTCCTCAGTTTCATAGGCACGGGGCAACCATTCGTATATTAGCATGCTTCATTACGTCGTCACTGACTAGGTCCAGGTAGAGAATGTTACGAGAGACTATCTTGTCTTGACATAAGTGCTTAAGTGGATGTGTATAAGTTAATCGAGGTATTCTTCAACCTATATTCATGCTTTGATTCATATGGTTTTTGTTCATATGTTATTTGATAGATTCAGTAGATTAGTTCATTTTATTTGGCATGAGACTCCATTTTGTGTCTTGCATGTTTTTTGTATTAGAGTCTAGCTTAGTTGCTTGAGGCCAAGCAAAGGTTCGGTTCGGGGAGTTTGATGAATGTGTATTTTACACTTTCATTCGAGTCTTTTTCACCTATTTTAGCTATCCTCTATGTTAATTTAGCTATATGTTAATGCATTTTATTAGAATAGTTTCACGTTTCCCTTTAGATTTTATTTTACAGGTTTTGGTTGAAATTCGAATATTTCCGGGCAAATATATTGAAGTTGACAAGGAATTGGTGTTCCAGAAGCCTATTTGGAGTATCTGAAGTTTTCCGGATAGGATTTGGAGTCTAGGGGCCGAATCTGGAGGTTAGAAGGCTACTAGAAGTCAGAAATCGAGTCCAAAAAGGGGAAGAAATCCAAAAACGCATCGAAAATGCGGAATTCCGCGAGAAATTGTCTGGGGCGAACCGCCCCAGACGTGGGGCGAACCGCCCCAGAGTATTTCGGGGCCTATATATAGTTGCTCAGTTTTCTCCGAAAATCATATCTTTCCAGACCTACTTTCTCACCTCTCTCTATAGTTTTAGGTAGGAACTTCTCGGGGCCTGTCCTGGGAGTTCCGTAGCTTAGGGGATACTTTTTCATAGCGGATTGGAGCTCGTAGGATCGCAATTCTTCGGAGATTGACAACCTTCGGTAACTTGTATCTTACAGTTTAATCTACTTATTTTATATATCTCTCAATATGTTTTCTTCTATGATTTCTGTTGATTGCATGCCTATTATGAATAGTTAAACTTATCGTTGGTGGTAGTATGTGAATTCTTAGCAAAGGGAAGATAATCATGCTAATGTCTATATCGCGCATTATACTCCGTGTCATTGCTTTATTTCGTTGATCAGGCACAGCCTAAATTCTCGTATGTTGTATTTATTATTATGCACAATTGGACACTTGTCGACCTGTGTGCGAATTTATCTTCGTAGTGTTGAATAATTACGGAACACAATAGGACAATAGTGATTGACTTGTCAGACCAATTATCTTCGTAGTGCTTAATATTTGCAACAGGACACTAGATTGATTCAAAGATCTCTATGCAAGACCGAGGAATTTATGCATGATTATCGACCCGTTATGCTAAGAAGGATCATACTATCACCAATCTCCATTATCTGTTACAAAAACCCCTTGCTATCTGTTTGTTGTCTTTATATTCCAAATTAGATTCGATAAAGCTAGTTATAGTCCTGAGAGAACGACACTCGAGTCATTCTGCTGCTACACTACGGTTTTCGTTGTAGTTGTGGATTGTCTTTGGCTTAATTACAAATATTATTTGCTGAACTCGGAGCACGACATCCGCACGTTCATCACTTGTTCAGCGAGCTAGTCTCATTCTTGTACTTATGGTAGTTGTTACCAAGATGCTTTTTCAGCTTCTCTTTTGCTTTTCGCCTTTCAAGTTCCTTGCTGATGAATTTCTTCATGTTTTTGACAACCAAAGAGTTTTCATCAGTAGGCTCTTTATCATTCTTCTTTTCAGAAGATGACGGCTTTGCAGCAAGAGCAATGTTTTGCGATTTTTCAGCAAACACATTTTCTCTTTGCTTTGTCTCATAGTTGACAGTAGCAAGATGAGATAACAACTCTGTTGGTGTAATGTCTGGCATTCCTTGATTGTAATAGAAATTCTGAGTGTGGATCCATTCTTGATTCAAACTTCTGATGATGGTTTTCACCTTCTCAGAATCTGAGTAAAGATTTCCAACACCCAAGGCTTCCATTTCACTAACAAGAGTTGTGAATCTGAAGTCCAAGTCTTCCAGTGACTCGTTTGTACCTTGTTTAAAGTTTTGAAACTTTAATTTAAGTACTTCAAGTTTGTTTTCCTTGGTTTTGTCAAATCCAACACAAAGATCTTGAACCATTTTCCAAGCTTCCTTAGCAGTTTTAGCACCCCACAGTTTGCACTGTATGGTATCCGGAGTTGATCGAATGATGATGTTTCTTGCTTGGCCATCAAGACGGAATCTCCTGGCTTCGTCGCAAGTTCATTCCTCTCTTGGTTTTGGCACAACGGTATCAACCGGTTCGCCTAAGATAGTTTCCTTTCCAGCTTCAGTGGTCTTATGAGGGAAACTCCTTTCAACCTTAGTGATCTTGATAGGTCCATCATTAATGACAATGACCATCTCATCACTAATGTCCTCAATATGTAGCATCATGTTGTTTCGCCATTTTTCGGAGTTTTCCAGCTTCAGCAAGGGAGCATCTCCTAAAGACATCCTGTCAGCAAAGCACTACCAAACTGATCAAGTGAGAGTGATTTACAGAAAGCACCTAAGGGGATCTAGGTTCAGTGCTGAAGGTTAAAGAACCTCCAGCTCTTATACCACTTGTTGGTCCCTTTAAACAACAAAAAAAGACTAGAGGGGGGGGAGGTGAATAGTCTTTTCAAACTTTCGTCGTTTAAAAACTTTCTCAGCAAGTGGTTATTACTTTTCAGTAATGAGTTTGCTGATACTTAACTTTCTCAGCAAGCGCAAGTTACTTCACAGTAACTAGGTTTGCTGATACTTAAAATCAGAGAGCGGAAGTCTTTGATACAATAAGTGCTCTTTCAGTAAATGACGATTTCAGCAAGTGATGTGAGTGACTGTGTACAGAAAAATATGATTTGCTGAAAACCAAGTACAGTAAGTAAATCACACAAACACTTTTATAGTGGTATCTGAGAGTGGCGTAATCTCTCAACTAATCCACTTTGTCCTTTCCAGGATTGAATCCACTAAGATAAGATTGAGGTTCCTTACAACACCTATCTAGAGCGATTCAAACAGAAACCAAAGCACACTTGCTTCGTCTCCAACCTAATCTAGAGAACGCAACCTTGTTCTCCACCAAACTTGGTAGTTTTAATCAGCAAAACTATGCTTGATTAAGTTCCCCCTGAATATCACGCCTGAAAGGGTGTATTTTCAGTTAGAGAGGTTTGGGATGAGATAACTTAATTATAACTTATTCAGTTACAACAAGTAATCTAAGAAACAAAACTTTGAATACTTTGCAGTAAACAAGTTCGATTGTTTCTGGTGTCAAGACTTGTTCTTGTTCGAAAGAAAGAAAGAACACTTAACTAATTTCTTAGTCGTGTAAATTCTACTTCTTCACAAGTAGCTTTTTCAAACTTTAAGTCTTGGAACGGATCAATGGCAGTAGAGAGTATTGAAGGGTTTGTGAGCTTAAGCACAAGTGAGAGTATGATCACGTTGTTGACACACTTCAACTCTTTGCCGGATGACCTCTATTTATAGTGAAAATAAGGAGCCGTTTGAATTTCAAATTCTAAGGCTTTTGTTCCTTAAAATGTCACTATCTTGCTTTTGTACTTTCAGCAGCGTCCTTGTTTGTCTTCTAGTCTTCATGTCCTTCGCGTGCATGCTTTGCATTTAATGTTTATTTGAACAGAATTCAAACAGTAACATTGGAGCGCAAATCCAAGTACTTTCAGCAAGAGGTCACATATGTTCCATCAGCAAGTGGTCAGTCTCAGTTTCAGCAAGCACAACCTACTCTGTCGTATAGATTTTCACTTATGCAAGCTGTTGCTGAAGTTTCCACTTTCTGAGCAACATGTGCCTTTGTAGATACCAGTTTTCAGAAATCTTCTAGTCTTCAGATCTTCGAATTCTTCAAGATTCTGAGCGGTTGTAAATGCTTCAATAGTTTTTTTGTAAAAACAAGTACATCATCAAAAAATGCTTCAATAGGTTGTATTTCTTTTCAGAAAACAAGATACATCATAAGCTTTAAAACCAACCTATCTAGCACCTACTTCTAAGTCTTCAGCAAACGTTCCTCTTTTACAATGTCCTTAAAATTCTAAATTCCTATGGACCTTAAGAGTACTAGTTACTGGCCTTTCCTTAATTTAGCATGGTTAATTGCTCATCAAAATTACAAGTTTCCTAACATTCGCCAATATTACCTTGAGGTATGAACTGTGTTGGTCCCTTTAAACAACAAGAAAAGACTAGAGGGGGGGGGGTGAATAGTCTTTTCAAACTTTCGTCGTTTAAAAACTTTCTCAGCAAGAGCTTATTACTTTTCAGTAATGAGTTTGCTGATACTTAACTTTCTCATCAAGCACAAGTTACTTTTCAGTAACGAGTTTTACTGGTACTTTGAAAACAGAGTGCGGAAGTCTTTATACTAAGTGCTTTTCAGTAAGTGCTAGTTTCAGAAAGTGAGCAGAGTGACAGTGTACAAATAGATAAGCTTGTTGAAAACTAAATGCAGGAATGTAAATCACACAAACACTTTTTATAGTGGTATCTGAGAGTGGCGTAATCTCTCAACTAATCCGCTTTGTCCTTTCTAGGGCTGAATCCACTAAGATAAGTTTGAGGTTCCTTACAACACCTATCTAGAACGATTCTTCAGAAACCAAAACACACTTGCTTCGTTTCCAACCTAACTAGAGAACGAAACCTTGTTCTCCACCAAACTTGGGACTTATAATCAGCAACACTATGCTTGATTAATTCCCCCTTAATTTCACGCCTGAAAAAGGGTGTTTATCAGTTAGAGAAGTTTGGGATAAGATGACTTGAGTATAACTTATTCAGCTATAGCAAGTAATCTAAGAAACAAAACTTGGAATACTTTGCAGTAAACAAGTTAAGTTGTTTCTGGTGTCAAGACTTGTTCTTGTTCGAAAGAAAGAACACTTCAATAATTTCTTAGCCGTGAATGTTCTACTTCAAGTAGCTTTTGTTTCAAGTTTTAAGTCTTGGAACGAATGAATAGGCAGTAAAGAGCAACTCTGGTCAAGGTATTCTTTTTGAAGTTCGAGTAAAGTTCTTCTGAACTTACTTCCAATTCTTCAGTGATGTGAACCACTTCAGTGGTCTCCTTTTGAGCCTTAAAAAGAATAAAATTAAATTCAGGAAGGTTTTGGAAAAACGTTTTAGAGTCTAAAACTGGAACATGATTTACCTGCTGAAGTTCAGCAAGCTCATGTTGCACACTTTGTTGTGCTGGCACTATTTCCATTGCTTCAGGAGCTTGAGCAGCATCCTTGAATTGTTCATCCTGAAATAATTTTAAGTTAGATACAAGTACTAAGTTTTCAAACTTAGTAGATTTACCAAAAACTTCATCTACCTGCTGAACAGGAGTTGTGGATTCTGGTGCAGAAGTTTCAGCAATCTTCTGACTTGTATCTTGAGAAGTCTGTAAGGAAACAATGATATCAGCAAAAGATAGAGTTTCAGATAGTGAAGTTTTGCTTATGTCTGAGTTAACTACCTGCTGAAGAAGGGCAGGTGGTGACTGAGTCCTTTCAGCAATGACAGCATCTTCATTATCTGGGACTTGTTCTTCAGCAGACTTCTTTTCTTGCTCTATTTGAGAAGGTTGTGCAGATTCGGCAATCTCCCTTGTCTCTGAATTGACAAGTTGAGCAGAGACATCTTGACCTTTAAGTTCACTGCTTGTCATGAACAGGTCTACTCACTTGTTGGAGGTGTCATCAATCTCCAATTCCATTTGCTGGCTTAAGTCTGTCAGCACCAGTTGGACTTTGTCAATAGATGTTATTGGTGAACTTGGTCTAATATTCTCAGCATCACGAGATGCGTCGTCGAATACTGTCTCTTGTGGTGTTTCAGCAACCTCTGGGACTTGAACCATTGCAGTCTCAGCAACTGGTTCTTCAGTAATTGCAGCTTCAGAAACTTGATTAGTTGCTTGTTCAGCAACCATCTTTTCAGCAGCATTGTCAACAAGTGCCGCTCTTCTCAAATCTTTAGCAATATCACTTGCGGGTTCCAGAGTGTTGTCATCGAGATTATCTACAATGTAGATATCAGGGACTTCAGCAGGAATTTCATTTCCACTGCTTTTTGGTCTATTATCAACAGATGTATCAACGTTGGGTTGATTGTTGAAGGCTTCTGCAAACACTTCAACATTGCTGAAGGCTTCTGCAAACACTTCAACAACATCTATTGGAGTGGCTTGCGTTTCAGCAACCACTGGAGCATCATCTGAAAGATCATGGACAATTGGAACGGACTTACGTGCCGTTGTTTTCTTTCTTGGGTAAGTCTTTGTCCGTTTCTTCTTGGGAATGAGGTCAGCTGATGACGCTGCAGTTTGAGTGTCATCATCAACTTTCCTCTTTTTTTTCTTAGATTTTTCACTGGGTGCATTAGTTTTAGCAACCGTAGTGGCTCCAGCAACAACATCTGCAGCTGTTGCATTCTCAGCAACGGCTGTTGTACACTTACCTTGTTGATCACCATCTGCAGCAGTTGCATTCATTGACTGATTATCAGTCTCAGCAACATTTGCAGCTGTTGTATACCTATCTTGCTGACCAACACTGACAACATTTGCAGCTGTTGTCTTCTTTGACTTCTTGTCAGCAAGCTTCGGTCCATTCTACTTGTAGAAGGCTTTTCCCACATTGCATACTGATTTCTTAATCGGCAATGGGTTTCTCAGCTGAATCCTGAAGTGTTCAAGGATGTAGCATATTTTCAATCCATACATCACTGGGAAGGTAGGTGAGACTGTGCTGTCTTCAACCTTTACCTTGAACTTAGTAACACAATCAACAAGTCTGTTGAAAATGTACTTAGCCCAGTTGAGCTCTGTTCTGTTCTCATGGATATGCATCAGCAATGGCCACCTTCTCAAGCCAACTTAGTCTATTCCTCCAACTTGGGAGTCTAAGACTTTGATTAGTAGCAGAGCTACTAGACCAAGCGAATGGCAGAGATGCTTCCTCTTTATGTGCTTTGAGGTCCAAGTCACGGGAGAAATCTCTCCTTTCTTCATCTTTTCATTTCTGACATCACAGTAGATGGCTTCAATTTCTTCATCGGTGGCAGTGATGTCATCTTCAGTTCCAGTAGTTGGAATCTGAAAGATGTTGGCTAAATCAATCCATTTCAGGATGATTTGCACACCTTGAACTGTGGTAGAAATCACTTTTTCAGTGACTCCTTGTCCATCAGTGAGTGTTTGGATTTCTGCATTATTGTAGAATTCCATTGTATCTAACATGCTCACTTTCTTAGTGCGAGCAGTTATGAAGAAGAGAAGGCCTTGTTGATTTATTAAGTTCAACGCCTCTTCATTTTCCTCATCTAGTTCTTGTTCATAGAAGTATCTAATATACTTCTCCTTGGCGAATCCGCCCCATTGCATCATCTGTTCACACTTTGCAGTGTCAAGATATGCAGGCGGCATGGGTCTTTCAGTGATTCTGTCGTTTTTCAACACAATTTTCACTGTGTTGGTTGCCGGAATTTCAACCGGTGTAGTACTTTTCCCAGCACTATCAGCTTTGGACGATTTTGAGGTCTTGGAGGACTGTCTCTTTGGAGCCATCTCTTATATATAGCGGGAGAATTGTACGAAAAAGATAACTTTCTTTTTGACCGGAGGTACAGTGAATTAAGGGCACAGGCTATAAAATTTGCAGAGAAAGGAAATGTGAGTTAAAGAATTTTTTCTTTCTCTAACTCTTTGTTTATATAGTATCTCTATTGTGTGAGAAGCTCAACGGTTTTGAGTCCTCAGCAAGGGTAAAACAGAGATTCATCTGTGTTAGTGGAGCCTTTGCATTAAATGCATAGTGGTCCACTAACAAAAACCGTCAGAGCACACTTTCTCTCTGTGATATCAACCGTTAGATCAAAAACTGCTTTAAATCAATGGCCACGATTGTATTTCATGTCATGATTAACAGCGAGTTTATCTGTGCCACGATTAACGTCACAAATGGGTTTTACCTTGATTCACGGGATTTGATCCTTTTTACTTCAACGCAAATTGATTGTTGAAGTAAATGAGAATCTTTTCAGCGATTTTAATCGGGTTAACTTTGGTACTTACCTGTTTAGGTAATAAGCCTTGTATTTGCTGAAAATTCCCCCTTAATCAAATAACTCATATTTCTTTAAGTTAAAAGACATTTCTGAGTTCCCGTCTCAGCAAATTCTTTTTATATTGAGATATCCTTAGGTAAAATCCGAGAAGTGTTCTTGCTCTTTGCTAAGTTCCCGTCTCAGGTTTTTCCTTTGATACTTGAATACCTGTTTCAGTATCTTTGATTGTCTGAATGCCCATTTCAGCAATCTTTAAAGTTTTTCTCTTGCTGAGTACCCGTCTCAGCAAGTGATCAAGTTTCCTAACAAATACCCGTTTTGAAGGAATTACTTGTTGAATGCCTGTTTCAGCAATCATGTAGTGAACTATCATTTCTTTAATTTAGAAGAAATCAGTGGAAGGGACTTTATATATGTAAGCATACTTTGGCTTGCTGAATGCCTGTTTCAGCAATCTGCCAAATGTATCCCTTACTATTGAGGTAGTTCAATCAATCCTAGGTTATACCTAAGCATTGCGAACCTATTATCTGGTAGGGGCTTGGTGAAGATGTCAGCAAGTTGATCATCAGTACCTACTTCCACAACCTTCACAACCTCAATGTCTCCTTTTCCACATGACCTCTAATGAAATGATGTCTAATATCAATGTGCTTTGTCCTTGAGTGGAACTTAGGATTTTGCGTGATAGCAATAGCACTTGTATTATCACAAAAGATTGGTGTTTTCTTTGCAGAAATACCATAATCTCTTAATTGTTGCTTAATCCATAGGATTTGATCTGTGCAACAACCAGCCGCAATGTACTCAGATTCAGTAGATGAATTGGCAACACAGGTTTGCTTCTTGCTGAACCATGATAATAATATAGTACCTAGAAACTGACAAGTTCCAGAAGTACTTTTTCTATCAAGAGTTGATCATCCATGATCAACATCAGAATAACCAACCAATTCTAATCCAGAATCTTTAGGATACCATAATCCAACATTGCATGTACCTTTGACATATTTCAGTATTTTAAGTGTCTTTTTGTAGTGTGATTCTCTTGGATCAGATTGGAATCTTGCACACACACAAACAGCATACTGAATGTCAGGTCTACTTGCTGTTAAATACAGCAAGGAACCAATGGGCTTCCTATACTTGTGTTCTTCAACACACTTATCTTCTTTAGTATAGCCCAATTTGGTACCAACGCTCATAGGGATCTTTTCAGGTTTTTCTTCCTCTTTGATCCTAAACTTTATGAGTATTTCCTTTGCATACTTTGCTTCATTTACGAATATTCCATCTTTGAGTTGCTTGACTTGCAATCCTAGGAAATAATTCAATTTACCCATCATACTCATTTCAAACTTGTTTGTCATGAGTTTGGCAAAATCATAATAGAGTTGCTTGTCCTTAGATCCAAATATTATGTCATCCACATAAATCTGAACTAGGAGTATTTTACCATCGTGGTTCATGGTAAATAAAGTTTTGTCAACTTCACCTTTCTTGAAACCATTGTCCAGCAAGAACTTAGCTAAGGTATCATACCAAGCTCTTGGTGCTTGCTTTAGACCATATACAACTTTCTGAAGCTTGTATACCATCTTGGTTTCTGAGGGAAGTTCAAAGCCAAGGGGTTGTTCCAAGTAGACTTCTTCAGCAAGTTCACCATTTAGGAATGCACTTTTAACATCCATTTGATAAACAATGAAGTCATTGTGATCAACAAAGGCCAAGAAAAGCCTAATTGCATCCAATCTTGCAACTGGTGCATAAGACTCATCATAGTCCAATCCTTCAGTCTGACAGTAACCTTGAGCAACTAAACGTGCTTTGTTCCTTGTTACTTCACCAGACTCACTCAGCTTGTTTCTGAACACCCACTTTGTACCAATTGCTTTCTTGCCTTCAGCAAGGGGTACAAGTTTCCAGACTTTGTTCCTTTCAAATTGATCCAGTTCTTCTTGCATTGCCTTGATCCATTCAGAATGCTTTAAAGCTTCTCCTATGGTCTTGGTTCAATTTCTGAAACAAAGTAAGAGAACAAAGCTTCTACTTCTACGACATTTTCTTCTTCAGCAAGTTCATGATTAGTAGATATTTTGGATCTAGTCACTTGACGTTTGTCAATATCACCAATCATATCCGTAGAGGGATGATCTCTAATCCATTTATTAACAGGTTTTCTGCTCTTTGGATCTGGATAAGTTTGCTCATCAGCATTTGACTCTTCAGTATGTACTTGCTCAGTACTACTGCTATTTTGTTGTGTCTCTGCTGAGATTGGTTCATCAGCAAGTGCTTGTTCAGCATTGCTAGTTTGTGGTAACTCGTCAGCAGGCACAGGAAGTTGCATAGTCTCAGCAACATCCGGAGCAACTGCGTCTTTTGCTGGAAATTCTTTGTCATGAACTATATTTATCTTGTCATGACTCGGGGGAGGAGAGTCATTGTCAGAATCATCATTTAGTTCAATTGACTTGACTTGCCTAGCATCAGGTTCAGTTCTTTGCTCGTGTATGAGTAACTTCTTCATACAATCTGATATTTCTTCTTCAGCAGGCACTCCTTGTGACTTTTCATAGAATACAACATGCACTGATTCTTCGATCTTTTGTGCCTTTTTGTTGTAAACTCTATAAGCTTTACTATGCAAGGAGTAACCAAGAAATATGGCTTCGTCTGCCTTTGGTTGAAATGTTCTTAAGTATTCTCTACCATTGTTAAGAACAAAACACTTACAACCAAATATTCTTAGATGGGTGATGTTAGGAGGTCTTCCAACAAATAACTCATAGGGAGTTTTGTTGTATTCCTTAGTAATCAGACATCTGTTTTGAGTATAGCAGGCGGTATTAATCGCTTCAACCCAGTAAGCTTCACTTATTTCAGTGTCAGCAAGCATTGTTCTTGCAGCTTCCTTTAGGGTGCGATTCTTCCTTTCAGCAACACCATTTTGTTGTGGTGTCCTTACTGAGGATAACTGATGTTGTATTCCTTTTGAAGTGCTATACTCAGTTATGTACTGTTTCACAAACTCAGTACCATGGTCTGTCCTTATGACTTTTACCTTGTCCTTTTTCATGACTTCAAGCTTATTCAGCAAGTTAGGTATTTCAGTCCTTGTTTCAGACTTGTGCTTGATAAATACTACCCAAGTGAATCTCGAATAGTCATCTACCACCACCAGACCATACTTCTTACCAGCATAGCTTGTTGAAGAAGATTCAAACAAGTCCATGTGCAAGAGTTGTAAAGGTTTTGTAGTTGACGGTACTGCCTTGTTCTTAAAAGAAGATTTGGTTTGCTTTCCTTGCTGACATGCATTGCAAACACCATCCTTCTTGAAAGTAACCTTAGGTAATCCAACTACAAGTGCCTTTTTAGACAGCTTATTCAGCGTCTTAAAGTTTAGGTGACTTGTTCGTTTATGCCATAACCATGCTTTTTCAACAAGGCAATCGTGATCTGAGACAAGGCATTTTTCAACGATTGCTGAAGACCAATCTACAGTGTACAAACCTCTTGATCTTCTAGCAACCATAATAACCTTCTTTGTCTCAAAGTCTATAAGTTTACATTCATCACTTTTTATTTTGATGAAATATCCTTTATCAGCGAATTGACTCATTGTTGTTCCCTTTAAACAACAAGAAAAGACTAGAGGGGGGGGGGTGAATAGTCTTTTCAAACTTTCTTCGTTTAAAACTTTCTCACCAAGGGCTTATTACTTTTCAGTAATGAGTTTGCTTAATCTTAACTTTTCTCAGCAAGCACTAGTTACTTTTATGTAATGAGTTTTGCTGATACTTAACTTTCTCAACAAGCACTAGTTACTTTTCAGTAACGAGTTTTACTGATACTTAAAATCAGAGAGCGGAAGTCTTTGTACAATAAGTTCTTTGTCAATAAGTGATAGTTTCAGCAAGTGAACAGAGTGACAGTGTATAGATAGATATGCTTTGCTGAAAACTAAATGCAGTAAGTAAATCACACAAACACTTTTATAGTGGTATCTGAGAGTGGCGTAATCTCTCAACTAATCCACTTTGTCCTTTCTAGGACTGAATCCACTAAGATAAGTTTGAGGTTCCTTACAACAACTATCTAGAGCGATTCAACAGAAACCAAAGCACACTTGCTTTGTTTCCAACCTAACTATAGAACGAAACCTTATTCTCCACCAAACTTGGGGCTTATAATCAGCAACACTATGCTCGATTAAGTTCCCCCTGAATTTCACGCCTGAAAGGGTGTATTTTCAGTTAGAGAGGTTTGGGATGAGATAACTTGATTATAGCTTATTCAGCTACAACAAGTAATCTAAGAAACAAAACTTTGAATACTTTGCAGTAAACAAGTTTGATTGTTTCTAGTGTCAAGACTTGTTCTTGTTTGAAAGAAAGAACACTTAACTAATTTCTTAGCCGTGTGTGTTCTACTTCTTCACAAGTAGTTTTTTCAACCTTTAAGTCTTGGAACGGATCAATGGCAGTAAAGAGTACTGAAGGGTATGTGAGTTTAAGCACAAGTGAGAGTTTGATCACGTTGTTGACACGCTTCAACTCTTTGCCGGATGACCTCTATTTATAGTGAATCAATGGAGCCGTTTGAATTTCAAATTCTAAGGCTTTGTTCCTTAAGATGTCACTGTCTTGCTTTTGTACTTTCAGCAGCGTCCTTTATTTGTCTTCTAGTCTTCATGTCCTTCGCGTGCATGTTTTGCATTTAATGTTCATTTGAATGAAATTCAAATATGAACGTTGGAGCGCAGATGCAAGTACTTTCAGCAAGGAGGTCACATATGTTTTTCAGCAATTGGTCAGTCTCAGTTTCAGCAAGCACAACCTACTCTGTCGTTTAGATTTTCACTTATGCAAGCTGTTGCTGAAGTTTCCACTTTCTGAGCAACATGTGCCTTTGTGGATACCATCTTCAGAAATCTTCTAGTCTTCAGTCTTCGAATTCTTCAAGTTTCTGAACGGTTCTAAATGCTTCAATAGTTTGTTTGTGTAAACAAAGTACAACATCAGCAAATGCTTCAATAGGTTGTTTTTCTTTTCAGAAAACAAGATACATCATAAGAGGTTAAAACACGTATCTAGCACCTACTCTAAGTCTTCAGCAAACGCTCCTCTTTTACAATGTCCTTTAAAAATTCTAAATTCCTATGGACCTTAAGAGTACTAGTTACTGGACTTTCCTTAATTTAGCATGGGTAATTGCTCATCAAAATTACAAGTTTCCTAATAAATTTCCCCCTTTTTGATGTTAGCAATCCATGGCTAAATTAATTGTTACCCTTTTAGAGGTTTCTGATGTTGAATTTAATCAGTTGATTAATGCAAGCATACTTGAATAATAAAACAGTAAGCATAAGTAGATTGCATAACAAAAACCAATAAGAGTCAAAAGGTTTATTGCTGATAGTTATCTTTCAGTAAGTTTACAAGAAAGTTCAGAGATAACTACACAAATCAGCAAACAAAACTAAACAAAGCTTTTACAAGGGACTTAAGCTCTTCCAGCAGAAGATTTTCTCAGAATCTCCCTTACACTTTTCTCAGCAAGCGCAGAAAATTCAACACAGTCCTTTTCGTAATCTTCAAGTAGCTTACGGACTTCGAGCTGAATGATCCTTGCGTTCTTGCAGGCGGTATAATGATGGTATTCACCATTCATTTCTTTGTAGTGCAACACCCACAAGTGCATGCCCCAATTGCTGGCATGGAGAAGTTGTGTATCTGAAATTCCCTTGTTAGCATGAATCTTCCTTAACCAGAGAAGATCTTCTTCTTGATCCTTGGCAGTGAGATAGAAATACTCATAAGGAATCAAGCCATATTTCTTCTTTGACTTCTTGGTTAAAGGGTCAGAGTAGTAAGCAACGTCAATTGGTTTGATTAAATCGGGTTCTTGCTTCATTTGCTTGCCAATAGATGTTCTTCTTACCAAGACTTCCAGATTCAGCCATCTTCCAGCAATGTTTCTTGGGTAGGGAGGAGGATCCCTTTCGTTTCTTTTCACCTTTAATTCAATCCAAGTGTACATTTGATTCAGTACAGCAGTTGGAAAGAAATCATTTGCCAATACATCTTCCAGCTTTAAGATCCAGCAACCATGAACATTTCTGATCACATTTTGAGTTGTTTCCTCATTGCTGGTCTTTGTGTAATCAATGCCGGAGCCAATGGCAATGCTGGCTAGCCTCTTTTCTTCCTGTCTTTGCCTTCTTCTTATTGACTTTGCATTTTCTTGATCTCTTGCTAAAGATCTTGAGTCAGAAGAGAAATGTTTTGAGTGGCCAGACGGAGTTAGGGTTGTGATTGGTCTAGCTCTTATAGCTTGAGCTATTGTCTGATTGTCATCATCATCAGCATCATCTTCATTCAGATCTTGATGACTCTCCGTATGACAGTATTCATGAGTTTCAGCAGAGGTTCTTCTCTTTTTCGGATTTGTTGAATTCAACTCAGAATCTGTTTCAGCTTGTCTTTTAGAACTTTGCTCTCTTTCAGCAAGAGGTTCTATTGTCAATGGCGCTTCAGCAGGGGTTTTCTTTCTTGAAGATTTTCTTTGTTCATCTTCCCCCTTAGACATGGATTGCATCATTGGAGTAATGTGCAGAGAGAAAAACTCATTGCAATTTTCAGCAAGAGTGCTTAGGCTATTGTACTTAAGAATAATTGCCTGCTGATCAGCGGTCAGCTTGGACAATTCTTGTTTTATACTCACCAAATTCTCCTCATGTCTGCGCTCATTTTCGACTTTTTCTTCAATGAAAGTCTGAGCCTTTTTCAATGCAGTCTTTGCCAGTTTGAGTACTTGACTGACATCTTCTTCATAGCTTTTATGATGTAGACTTATGTCTTTCTGAGCTATGGTAAGAGAAGTACTGCGTTTCAGCACAGTAGCCAGTATTTTGCCGATGTCAAGCGGACTCTCAGCAAGCAGTGCATCGTCTTCTTCTTTGCAGGCTTTGTGGACTTCCATTAGTGCCAAAATTCTGGGAGTAAAATCCTCCACATGAGGAAACGGCACTAAAGAAGGAGTTACGGAATGAACTTTAAGCTCAGTAGCGAATTGATCATCTTTGGTCAGCAAATGGCATCTTATGTCATCTCCTACATCATTTTCATCATCAAGAGGAGGAATTGTAACCACTGTGGGTTCAGCTTTCTTTGTTTGATCTTCTTCATTTGCTGAGAGATCTTCTTCGTCATCAGATTCATCAAGGCCAGCAACCTTGGTTCCTAAATCTATAGCTTCATTCCCTTTTGGTTGAGTGGTTGCTAAGGACAACGCTTGAGACTCAACAACTGGAGTTTCACCAGTAGTAACTTTTGATTGAGTGGTTGCTGAGGGCAACGCTTGAGACTCAATAACTGGAGTTTCACCAGTAGTAAGTGGAAGGGAGGGGACTTCCGTATGCTTCACTCCTGAAGATTGAGCAATGTCTAGATTCTGCATATGCCTTGCATGAATCTGTAGACTGTTTTGAAGTGCTCTTTGATAATCTTCATCCAATTCTTCATCATCAAGGTTTGGTTCAGTGACCTTGGCATCGAGTAAAGATAACTCGGCATCAGAAAGCTTATTCTTTCCCAACTTCATTTCAGCACGCTTTCTGGCGTACTCTTCTTTAGCTTCAACAACTTGTTAAGTTGTTGAAGTACTTGTCTCAGCAGGAGCAGGATTGGATTCTTGTTGCTGACTTGGTGTGTGATCAGCTTGCTGATTTTCAGTATCATGACGTTCAGTCTCAGCAACTGTCAGTTTAAGTCCACCAGCATCAGGACTAGGACCTTGATTATCATCATCATCATCCTTTTTGTCCTTAGAATCTTTTCCTTCATCATCACTTGGATCTTTAGGAAGGTTCTCATCCTCTTTTTCTTCATCATCGTCCATCAGTATGACCAACTCAAGATGTTTGTATAGTGCAACACTTGTAACTTCCTCTTCTTCATTGATTTTGTGGGGATCAGCCACCACGAGTACAAAGGAACCCTTGAGCATCATAGCTTGTTCAGCTGGAGAGGCACTCTTGAATTTAACTTTCATATTCTCTCTGATTAGACCAATCAGACTTGAGCTCATGAGCTGAGAATATGTCAACTCTTCTGGAAGTATTGAGTGCACAAACGTCTCGAGTTTCAGCAAAGAAAGTCGCTTTTTCTCGTTGGACAGATGAAGGTGAAGATCAGAAAAGTCCATCCTTCTGTACCTTTGCCAGTTGCTGACAGACTTAGCAACTCTGGTCAAGGTAGTTTTCTTGAAGTCCGAGTAAAGTTGATCTGAACTTACTTTCAGATCTTCAGTGATGTGAACCACTTCAGTGGTCTCCTTTTGAGCCTGAAAAAGAATAAAATTAAGTTCAAGAAAGTTTTGGAGAATAGTTTTAGAGTCAAAAACTGCAACATGATTTACTGCTGAGATTCAGCAAGCTCATGTTGCACACTTGTTTGTGCTGGTACTATTTCCATTGCTTCAGAAGTTGTGGATTCTGGTGCAGAATTTTCAGCAACCTTCTGACTTGTATCTTGAGAAGTCTGTAAAGAAATCATTATATTAGCAAAAGAATGAGTTTCAGATAGTGAAGTTTTGCTTATGGCTGAGTTAACTACTTGCTGAAGAAGGGCAGGTGGTGACTTAGTCCTTTCAGCAACGACAGCTTCTTCAATATCTGGGACTTGTTCTTCAGCAGACTTCTTTTCTTGCTCTTTTTGAGAAAGCTGTGCAGATTCAGCAATCTCCCTTGTCTTTGAAATGACAAGTTGAGCAGAGACATCTTGACCTTTGAGTTCACTGCTGGTCATGAAAACATCTACTAATTTATTGGAGGTGTCTTCAATCTCCAATTCCATTTGCTGGCTCAGTTCTGTCGGCACCAGCTGAACTTTGTCAATTGATGTTTTCGGTGAACTAGGTCCAGTATTCTCAGCATCACGAGATGCGTCATCGAATAATGTCTCTTGTGGTGTTTCAACAATTTCTAGGACTTGAACCATTGCAGTCTCAGCAACTGGTTCTTCAGCAATCACAGTCTCAGTAACTGCGGTTTCAGCAACTTGATGAGTTGCTTGTTCAGCAACCATCTTTTCAGCATCAAGATTATCTACAATGTAGATATCTGGCATTGGGGCAGGAATTTCATTTCCACTGCCTTGTGGTCTTGTCTCAGCAGATGTATCAACATTAAGTTGATTGTTGAAGGCTTCTGCAAACACTTCAACATTGTTGAAGTAGGTTTCAGTAACCACTTCATCAACATCTACTGGAGCTTGTGTATCAGCAACTTCTGGAGTATCATCCGAAAGATCATGGACAACTGGAACTGACTTGCGAGCCAGTGTTTTCTTTCTTGTGTTATTTGTCCGTTTTCTCTTAGGGATGGGGTTAGCTGATGACGCTGCAGTTTGAGTGTCATCATCAGCTTTCCTCTTTTTCTTCTTTGATTTTTCCAGTTTCTCTCCAGCAGCAGTATCAGTAGTTGCATTTTCAGCAACGGCTGTTGTACACGTACCTTGTTGATCACCATCTACAGCATTTTCATCAACAACTTTTTCAGCTGTTGGAGTCTTATCTTGCTGAGTAGTGGCGACAACATCTGCAGCTGTTGTATACCTTTCTTGCTGACTTGTGCTGACAACATTTGCAGCTGTTGTCTTCTTTGATTTTTTATCATCAAGCTTAGGTCCATTTTTCTTGTAGAAGGCTCTTCCCACATTGCATACTGATTTCTTAATCGGCAATGGGTTTCTCAGCTGAATCCTGAAGTGTTCAAGGATATAGCATATTTTTAGTCCATACATGACTGGGAAGGTAGGTGAGACCTTGTTGTCTTCAACCTTGACCTTGAATTTAGTAACACAATCAACAAGTCTGTTGAAAATGTACTTTGCCCAGTTGAGCTCAGTTTTGTTCTCATGTATATGCATCAGCAGCGACCACCTTCTCAAGCCTACTTGGTCAATTCCTCCGACTTGGGAGTCTAAGACTTTGATGAGTATCAGAGTTACTAGACCAAGTGAATGGCAGAGATGCTTCCTCTTAACGTGCTTTGTCCAAGTCACGGGAGCAATCTCTCCTTTCTTCATTTTCTCGTTTCTGACATCACTGTAGAAGGCTTCGATTTCTTCGTCAGTGGCAGTGATGTCATCTTCAGTTCCAGTAGTTGGAATCTGAAAGATGTTGGCTAAATCAGTCCATTTCATGACAATTTGCACACCTTGAACTGTGGTGGAAATCACTTTTTCAGTGACTCCTTGACCATCAGTCAGAGTCAGGATTTCTGCATTGTTGTAGAATTCCATGGTGTCTAACATACTCACTTTCTTAGGGCGAGCAGTTATGAAGAGAGTAAGGCCTTGTTGTTTTATCAAGTCAAGCGCCTCCTCATTTTCTTCATCTAGTTCTTGTTCATAGAAGTATCTTATATACTTCTCTTTGGCAATCCGCCCCATTGCATCATCATTTCACACTTTGCAGTGTCAAGATATGCAGGCGGCATGGGTCTCTCTGTTATTCGGTCGTTCTTCAACACAATTTTCACTGTGTTGGTTGCCGGAGTTATAACCGGAGCAGTGCTTTTTCCAGCACTATCAACCTTCGATGACTTAGAGGTCTTAGAGGACTGTCTCTTTGGGGCCATTTCTTATATAGTGTGAGAAATGTACAAAAAGATTACTTTGCTTTTTGACCGGAGGTACAGTGAATTCAGGCACAGGCTATAAAAATTTGCAGAGAAAGGAAATGTGAGTTAAAGAATTTTGTCTTTCTCTAACTCCTTGTTTATATAGTATCTCTGATGTGCAAGAAGCTCAATCGTTTTTTAGTTCTCAGCAAGGGTAAATCAGAGATTCAACAGCGTTAGTGGAGCCTTTGCATTAAATGCGTAGTTGTAATGTCCCGCATCCCACATCGCTTAAGAGTGATTGGAATAAAGGGTATATATGTTAGACCACCACTCTCACATGGTATGAGGCCTTTTGGGTGATTCCAAAAGCAAATCCGTGCGGGCTCAGGCCCAAAGCGGACAATATCATACTGTGGAGACGTGTGTGGGACCGTCCAGGAGTAACCACGCCGGCCGGATTGGTCGGGTCGTTACAAATGGTATCAGAGCCTAGACCGACCCAAAGCCCGCACCGGGTGGACGGTTGGTAAAGGTTATTGTCAGTTTGTCACCCCCACCACTTAAGGCGCTCGACGAGGACGTCGAGGCTTTAAGGGGGGTAGTTTGTAATGCCCCGCATCCCACATCGCTTAAGAGTGATTGGAATAAAGGGTATATATGTTAGACCACCACTCTCACATGGTATGAGGCCTTTTGGGTGATTCCAAAAGCAAATCCGTGCGGGCTCAGGCCCAAAGCGGACAATATCATACTGTGGAGACGTGTGTGGGACTGTCCACGAGTAACCACGCCGGCCGGATTGGTCGGGTCGTTACACTCTTGCTTTGTTTTAGAAATTGAACCCAAGACCATAGAAGAAGCTCTAAAGCATTCTGAATGGATCAAGGCAATGCAAGAAGAACTGGATCAATTTGAAAGGAACAAAGTCTGGAAAGTTGTACCTCTTGCTGAAGGCAAGAAAGCTATTGGTACAAAGTGGGTGTTCAGAAACAAGTTGAGTGAGTCTGGTGAAGTAACAAGGAACAAGGAACAAAGCACGTTTGGTTGCTCAAGGTTACTGTCAGACTGAAGGATTGGACTATGATGAGTCTTATGCACCAGTTGCAAGATTGGATGCAATTAGACTTTTCTTGGCCTTTGATGCTCACAATGACTTCATTGTTTATCAAATGGATGTTAAAAGTGCATTCTTGAATGGTGAACTTGCTGAAGAAGTCTACTTGGAACAACCCCCTGGCTTTGAACTTCCCTCAGAAACCAAGATGGTATACAAGCTTCAGAAAGCTGTATATGGTCTAAAGCAAGCACCTAGAGCTTGGTATGATACCTTAGATAAGTTCTTGCTGGATAATGGTTTCAAGAAAGGTGAAGTTGACAAAACTTTGTTTACCATGAACCATGATGGTAAAATACTCTTAGTTCAGATTTATGTGGATGACATAATATTTGGATCTAAGGACAAGCAACTTTGTGATGATTTTGCCAAACTCATGACAAACAAATTTGAAATGAGTATGATGGGAAAATTGAATTATTTCCCAGGATTGCAAGTCAAGCAACTCAAATATGGAATATTCATAAATCAAGCAAAGTATGCGAAAGATCCCTATGAGTGTTGGTACCAAATTGGGCTATACTAAAGAAGATAAAAGTGTTGAAGAACACAAGTATAGCAAGCTCATTGGTTCCTTGTTGTATTTAACAGCAAGTAGACCTGACATTCAGTATGCTGTTTGTGTGTGTGCAAGATTCCAATCTGATCCAAGAGAATCACACTACAAAAAGGCACTTAACATACTGAAATATGTCAAAGGTACAGTCAATGTTGGATTATGGTATCCTAAAGATTCTGGACTTGAATTGGTTGTTTATTCTGATGCTGAACATGGAGGATCAACTCTTGATAGAAAAAGTACCTCTGGAACTTGTCAGTTTCTAGGTACTAGATTAATATCATGGTTCAGCAAGAAGCAAACCTATGTTGCCAATTCATCCACTGAATCTGAGTACAATGCGGCTGGTTGTTGCACAGCTCAAATCCTATGGATTCAGCAACAATTAAGAGATTATGGTATTTCTGCAAAGAAAACACCAATCTTTTACGATAATACAAGTGTTATTGCTATCACGCAAAATCCTAAGTTCCACTCAAGGACAAAGCACATTGATATTAGACATCATTTCATTAGAGATCATGTGGAAAAGGGAGACATTGAGGTTGTGAAAGTAGGTATTGATGATCAACTTGCTGACATCTTTACCAAGCCCCTACCAGATAACAGATTCGCAATGCTAAGGTATAACCTTGGATTGATTGAATTACCTCAATAAGGGATACAATTGGCAGATTGCTGAAACAGGCATTCAGCAAACCAAAGTATGCTTACTTGAATAAAAGCTCCTTCTATTGATTTCCTCTAAAAAGAAATGATAGGTCACTACATGATTGCTGAAACAGGCATTCAGCAAGTAATTCCTTCAAAACGGGTATTTGTTAGGAAACTTGATCACTTGCTGAGACGGGCACTCAGTAAGAGAAAAACCTTAAGGATTGCTGAAACGGGCATTCAGACAATCAAAGATACTGAAACAGGTATTCAAGTATCAAAGGAAAATTCTGAGACGGGAACTCAGCAAAGAGCAAACTCACTTCTCAGATTTTACCAAAAGATATCTCAAGACAAAAAGAATTTACTGAAACGGGAACTCAGAAATGTCTTTTATTTTAAGGAATTATGAGATATTTGATTAAAGGGGAACTTTCAGCAAATAACAAAGGTTGGTTATACAAATTCGCTGAAAAGATTCTTGTGTACTTCAGCAAGCAATCAAATCCCATAAATCTAGGTAAAATCAATTTGAGACGTTAATCAGGCACAAATAAACTCGCTAATAATCATGACATGAAATACAATCGTGGCCATTGATTTAAATTAGTTTTTGATCTGACGGTTAATATTGCAAAGAGAAAGAGTGCTCTGACGGTTTTTGTTAGTGGACCACTACTGTAACGGTATCGTTTTTTTTTAAAACAAACAATTTTCTTGAAAAGAGAAAATCCGAAATAATTTTTAAAGTAACGGTCGGCAATGAATGCCATAACAATATTTGGCGCCATAGCGCTAACAGAATCAAGTAAAAACCAACGGTAACTTAGAAGTCAAAAGAACAACGACTAGTGAAGAAAGTAAAGTTTCATCTTCTTATTTTAAAAACAAATCCCCAAAGACATCCCCGACCCTTCTCTCAGTCGCTGGCATCCTACTCGCGGGCATCCTCAGTAGTATTTGGAAGGAAGGAATTTTTGAAAACAAAGAGAGCGTGAGATAAAGGATCTCAGTGAGGTTCTAAGTTAACAAACAGAAAGTAAACATTTTTTGAAATCAAAATCCTTTGCAGCAGATAAAATAGCAAACAGAACAGATAACAGAACAGATAAGTCGAAGTCCGTTGGTGCAGACCGCCTTATTGCTCCTACTTCACAGATTGCCCTTATAGCTCCCTCCAGAGGGTATACAACTCCGGACAGAAACAGAAACCCCCATGTACTTTGGGGAAACAGAACCTACGACCCTAATAGACCTCAGCGACTTCTGCCTCGCGCCTAAAAGGGATTAGACTAGGCAATAATCAAGCAAACTCGATAGTCCTCTACTACCTAAGCCTACCTAATTCCGATCTAATCGACCGGTCACACAGAAACAGACAGAACAAATACAGAACAAACAGATACGAATAATCAAACACCGAGAAGTGTTCCTGCAGAAAAGTTAATCCAGAACATTGTAGCAATAAACAAAGAAAGTAGATAGTCATACTTAGGACTTAGTTACTTTTACGCGGAAGCATACAGTAAAACAGGATATATAGTAATAGATACAGACAGTCACATAGCCTTCCAGTTTTTCGCAAATAGATAAGTTTTGGGGTGAACACTCACCTCAAAGTTGGTTGAACTTAGCACGGATTAAGAGTGCAACTACAGAACAGCGGGCGATACAGAACCTTAAAAGAAACTCCAAGTTACTACCTTACGTAGAAACGGGAAACAAAACAATAAAGAAGGCAATCGAAGAAAAGGTGGGTTAGGTTGGGTTCAAACTCGGGACCTCTAGGTTAGTTAAACAACTCCTAACCACCTAGGCTAGAGGAAAAATAATTGCTAAGGTTAAATACATAAAGTACTTAATTAGGGAATTTTACATATAGTACCCTACTAGACGACCTAATTACGTCTAAATCCCTCTTAGTCAATCTATTACATATGGGTACAAATTAAGTTGCTTCCGTTGACCAGCTTACTGATTACTGTTCACCAACTTAGATCCAAACGCGGCCTTACCCATTTCTCTACCTTTTATTTATTTTTCTTTCTTTTTATCTTTTTCTTTTTCCTTCTTTTTTTCTTTCCTTTCTTCCTTCTTCTTCTTCAATCAGAGCTGTGAGAAAGCTCCGATCTGAACGGATAGCTCCGTTCACATCGGAGCTTTAGCTGACAGCTCCGATCAGAACGGAGCTGTGTAGCTCCGTTCAGATCGGAGCTTTACAGCTCCGACTTGATCGGAGCTGTACAGCTCCGTTCAGATCGGAGTTGTAAGCTCCGATCTAGTCGGAGCTGACAGCTCCGATCTGATCGGAGCTGTGTAGCTCCGTTCAGAACGGAGCTGTGTAGCTCCGATCAGATCGGAGCTGTAAAGCTCCGATCTAGTCGGAGCTTTACAGCTTTGACTTGATCGGAGCTGTACAGCTCCGGCCGGCGAGCTGTACAGCTCCGACCGGCGAGCTCTTTTTTTATTTTTTTTTATTATTTTTTTTATTTTTTTGAAAATCCTTGTGGGTTAATTTTAAGATTAAAAATTATTAGGGTTCAGTTTACAATAATATTTGAGGCAATTTTGAAATTTAAAAAAGTTATATGCCTTATGTTGAATTAATAAGTGTCAAATTGGTGAAATTGAAAAGATTTGAGGCAAATGTGTAATAAATGAAAATTGGAGATGTTTGGTCACGGTCAAAGTTGAATATTTGACCAAGGGTAAAAATATTTTTTCATTGATTTAGTTCGCCAAAAGTCAAGATCGAGGGTCTGTATGTAATTAAAATCGACTAGTGAGGGAGGTGGATGTAATTGTTTGACTAACGATGGTCTATCTGTAATAAAAAGTACTAGCAAGGGTACTATATGTAAGAAACCCACTTAATTAAGTTGTATGATTTCAGAAAACACCATTTTAACTCAGCTCATAAAATTACCAAAACCCCCTCAGTCGTAAATTGCAAAACGATTTCTAGGTTTCAACAACAGCACAGCCCTCGAAAGGAAAACTCGATTGAACAGTTGAGTCCAAATCACGTGAACTTACCAAACTGCCCTCCCAAGAATAAATTACAGAAAAAACCTTTCAGTTTCACAGGTCATACTCAAGTTCACAAGTTTCTGAATCTACAAATACCAGTCCACAGGTAACCGAAACCCTCGTAAACTAGTTCTCGGTCAGTCAACAAGTCAACACATAATTTGCAGCCAAGTCCTTAAAGTTCCAGAGTTGTTAAAACCACCCCCACGGGTTCTCAACAAAAGCAAATCAGTCCAAACAAAACTCCGTAAGTCCTAAACTAGTCCAACTACAGTCAAATGCGGTCAACATGCCCAAATCAGAGATCGAACAGTCCCATGTGGTCAAAATCAGTCAAAATCGGTCTAGGTCAAGGGATTTAGGGTTCGATTTGGGGCCATAACAAACCAAGGGCAAAACTGTCCATAAAAGGGAGAATGAATAAAATGTAAATCGAGATTTTACCTTGATTGGAGATGGGATTCGAAACTGGAAAGAGAATAAACCACAGTTAGTAAATCTTGAGTCGTCCACGGAAACAAATTAAAACAGAGCAACTAGACGAGTAGAACAGAGGGAGGTAGCTACTTACCGAAATCGGATCGGAGAAGTCGAACGGACAAAGTTGAAACGGAGCCCTTCCGCTTGAAATTCGAAGAAAACGGAGACAGAACACTCGAAAACAGAGCAAGCCGGAACATCGACGGAGCAGAAAGGACTGAATCGGAGCTGGGGCGGAACTAATCGGGGCGGAGCAGAGCCTTGACGGAGCTGGCGGCGCGTGACGGAGCGAACAAAGCTTCAAACGGAACGGGGCCGCGAGTCTCCGGTTGATAATGGTGACGGAACGATGATGATGGTGAGTAACAATGGAGGTTTAATGATAGATGAGGTAGAAGAGATGAGGAGATAAGATGAGGATGATGAGTTGTTTGATGGGGGAGGAGATGATGAAGATCGATCTGTGTGTGAGTGACGGCTGGAAAAAGAAAGAAAAGAAAATGAAAGAGGAAAATAAAAGGAAGGAGGAGTTAGGTTTAGGGTTAGCTAATTGGTCTTGGGCCCCAAAATGGGTTTAGGTTTAATGGGCCAAGTAATGGGCTCAAAGAAAGCGACTTGAATTCAGATTTCTAAGTCCACAAAGCTAGTTTTACGAACTCGATTCAATAGCTAATCGAGCCGACTTCTAAATCGAATGTCTTCCACGCTGAAAGGACTGAAAATTAAATAATAAAAGTAAATAATTAAATAACCCATAATAAAATTATAAATAAATTAAATTAGAAAATACGGGATGTTACACTCCACCACCCTTAAAAGAAGTTTCGTCCACGAAACTTATCTAGCGTAAATCCATCAAACGGGGAACGGAGAAACAAAAGCCTTCAACTTCAAACGCTGGACGAAAGAATAAACTCGCAAGTTAAAAGTTAATAAAAGTTGAAACTAGCCTGAAGGAAACGGAGCCTACCTCTACAACCAAACGCTTCCAAAAATAAGTCCTCAATAAGCCGGTACCTAACCTTCAAATGAATCTATCCTAGCAAAAGAAGTGCAGTTCGATAAACAAACACGACTTAGAAGAGGTTTGTCCAACGTGTGTACCTTTTGCCACATTTGCTGACAGAGCCTCATGTCCAACCCCACTATAGAACTTCACCTTCGTTGTTGCACCATCTCCTTGGTTTTTCGAAACCGTGCTACAAGGCCGTCCTTCCTTAATTAGATAGCGACGCCTCGGACATCTGTTCACCTTATGGTCCCTGTTGCCGCAAGCCAAACACAAACCCTTCTTCTTCCAGCAGTTGCCTTCCTCGTGAGTTGTTCCTCCACAGAAATTACACTTTATGCTAGTTGACTCTCCGGTAATATCATCGAGTTGACGGGGTCGACTTTCCCGCTGTTTGTGAGGACACTTGGATGGAGACGGACGATCCTCGCCACTCACGTGATCAGAACCCCTTTTTCCAGATCGATGAGATTCATAGCTCTCAAGCTCTCCTAATCCGTTCTCCACTTCAATAGCTCTTTCCACGGACTTCACGTAAGTTGACATCTTGATTCCAAACAGTTTGAACTTGATCTTAGGCTTCAATCCTCGTACAAAGCACCTCATCTTTTCCATTTCATCATTTTGGAGGTGTGGCACATACTTCAACAATCGCGTGAATTTAAGATCATACTCGGACACCGTCATCTTCCCTTGCCTCAACTTTTCCAACTCACTAATTCTTCTCATACGGACATTACGGGGAACATACTTGTCCACAAATTCTGTCACAAAATTCTCCCATGTGTGAGGTTTCCTTCTCTCCTCCATCGTGCATCAACGGTGACCCACCAACGGCGTGCTAGTCCATCGAGCTGAAACACTGTAAGCTCCACCATTTGTGCATCGCTGATGTGCAAGATACTAAACAAATCCTCGATGCCCTCGATCCACACTTCAGCTTTCCTTGAGTGGGGTGATCCTTCAAACCTTCCGGGTGGAAACGAGTGAACCTCTCAGCTGCCGACAATGTTAGAGTTTCTTGATGTGGTACAACTGGCGGCGCGATCGCACTTGCTACTTGGCGGGAGGCATTTGGAGCTGCGACCTTCTGCTGCATCAAGTCTTGTGCAATAGCATCATTGGCGGTGTGGTTGTTGCGGCTGGTAGCGTGAGTGTTGTTCGTTGGAGCCATCCTATCGCAATTAGTCTAAGATCAGTAACGTAAAATAACGTTCTCAAGCGTGACTACCTTAAGGCGTATACGTGCGCTAAGGCACTAACTTAAGTCAATCTAATCGTGTGCGAGCATGTGACAAGTAAAGTAAACAAATTTGCTAAGGTCAAATTCAAATTAGGAAGTCATTAGTAAGGTAGTAACTTATCAATAAGTAAATCCTCGAGTGTGTCTAACCTAGCATAGAAGGTAGGCATAAATTTGAAAATGAAACGATAAGCATATGTAAGAAATTCATTAAGGAAGCATAAGATAGCACATCAAAACATTAAACAAGCAATGGCTCAAAGTGTTCTCTCACAAAGTGATCAGTCATTTGACCTCAGTTAACACGAATCACTTAAACAGTCGGCCGCCTGCCAGTGATTTACGTCGACTTTGGTTAAACAATAGACTACAGTATGACAGAACCAAGCAAGAACATATATGAACTTCGATAAGTAAAACAAATCCATAAATAAGTGTTTAAACCTTAAAACATGCATCAAATGACATTATAGTAATTAAACATACTTTTAAACAAATACTCATGCATTTAGATGAAATAATATAATCGGCTTAATGAAAAATGAATGAAGTAGCAATAGTAAGCTGGTGAACTTAGTGGAAGTTAAACAGGATGAACAACAAGGCAGTTTCGGAGGACAAAACAGTAGAACAAGTGACGTGCAAACGGAACAGCTCAAAGTTAGTGCGGAAGACTAAACGGCATAAGAGATAGAAAAATAACAACTCAACCTATATCCAGCGACTCGGACCCTCACACACACCCCATAGGCCAGAAGATCCTATCCTAGAAAGCTTGAGTTTGAACTCAAGCGTTGATACCATCTGTAACGGTATCGGGTTTTTTTTAAAAAGAAACAATTTTCTTGAAAAGAGAAAATCCGAAATAATTTTTAAAGTAACGGTCGGCAATGAATGCCATAACAATATTTGGCGCCATAGCGCTAACAGAATCAAGTAAAAACCAATGGTAACTTAGAAGTCAAAAGAACAACGACTAGTGAAGAAGTCTAAAAGGGATTAGACTAGGCAATAATTAAGCAAACCCGATAGTCCTCTACTACCTAAGCCTACCTAATTACGACCTAATCGACCGGTCACACAGAAACAGACAGAACAGATACAGAACAAACAGATACGAATAATCAAACACCGAGAAGTGTTCCTGCAGAAAAGTTAATCCAGAACAGAGTAGCAATAAACAAAGAAAGTAGATAGTCATACTTAGGACTTAGTTACTTTTACACGGAAGCATACAGTAAAACATTATATATAGTAATAGATACAGACAGTCACATAGCCTTCCAGTGTTTCGCAAATAGATAAGTTTGGGGTGAACACTCACCTCAAAGTTGGTTGAACTTAGCACGGATTAAGAGTGCAACTACAGAACAGCGGGCGATACGGAACCTAAAAAGAAACTCCAAGTTACTACCTTATGTAGAAACGGGAAACAAAACAATAAAGAAGGCAATCGAAGAAAAGGTGGGTTAGGTTGGGTTCGAACTCGAGACCTCTAGGTTAGTTAAACAACTCCTAACCACCTAGGCTAGAGGAAAAATAATTGCTAAGGTTAAATACATAAAGTACTTAATTAAGTTGTAAGATTTCAGAAAACACCCTTTTAACTCAGCTCATAAAATTACCAAAACCCCCTCAGTCGTAAATTGCAAAATGATTTCTAGGTTTCAACAACAGCACAGCCCTCAAAAGGAAAACTCGATTGAACAGTTGAGTCCAAAACACGTGAACTTACCAAACTGCCCTCCCAAGAATAAATTACAGAAAAAACCTTTCAGTTTCACAGGTCATACTCAAGTTCACAAGTTTCTGAATCTACAAATACCAGTCCACAGGTAACCGAAACCCTCGTAAACTAGTTCTCGGTCAGTCAACAAGTCAACACATAATTTGCAGCCAAGTCCTTAAAGTTCCAGAGTTGTTAAAACCACCCCCACAGGTTCTCAACAAAAGCAAATCAGTCCAAACAAAACTCCGTAAGTCCTAAACTAGTCCAACTACAGTCAAATGCGGTCAACATGCCCAAATCAGAGATCGAACAGTCCCATGTGGTCAAGATCAGTCAAAATCTGTCTAGGTCAAGGGATTTAGGGTTCGATTTGGGGCCATAACAAACTAAGGGCAAAACTGTCCATAAAAGGGAGAATGAATAAAATGTAAATCGAGATTTTACCTTGATTGGAGATGGGATTCGAAACTGGAAAGAGAATAAACCACAGTTAGTAAATCTTGAGTCGTCCACGGAAACAAATTAAAACAGAGCAACTAGACGAGTAGAACAGAGGGAGGTAGCTACTTACCGAAATCGGATCGGAGAAGTCGAACGGACAAAGTTGAAACGGAGCCCTTCCGCTTGAAATTCAAAGCAAACGGAGACAGAACACTCAAAAACAGAGCAAGCCGGAACTTCGACGGAGCAGAAAGGACTGAATCGGAGCTGGGGCGGAACTAATCGGGGCGGAGCAGAGCCTTGACGGAGCTGGCGGCGCGTGACGGAGCGAACAAAGCTTCAAGCGGAACGGGGTCGCGAGTCTCCGGTTGATAATGGTGACGGAACGATGATGATGGTGAGTAAGGTTTGATGATAGATGAGGTAGAAGAGATGAGGAGATAAGATGAGGATGATGAGTTGTTTGATGGGGGAGGAGATGATGAAGATCGATCTGTGTGTGAGTGACGGCTTGAAAAAGAAAGAAAAGAAACCGAAAGAGGAAAATAAAAGGAAGGAGGAGTTAGGTTTAGGGTTAGCTAATTGGTCATGGGCCCCAGAATGGGTTTAGGTTTAATGGGCTCAAAGAAAGCGACTTGAATTCAGATTTCTAAGCCCACAAAGCTAGTTTTGCGAACTCGATTCAATAGCTAATCGAGTCGACTTCTAAATCGAATGTCTTCCACGCTGAAAGGACTGAAAATTAAATAATAAAAGTAAATAATTAAATAACCCATAATAAAATTATAAATAAATTAAATTAGAAAATACGAGATGTTACAAAGAGAACAAACCTTCTACTTCTACGACATTTGCTTCTTCAGCAAGTCCATGAGTAGTAGATACTTTGGATCAAGTCACTTGGCGTTTGTCAATATCACCAATCATATCCGTAGAGGGATGATTTCTAATCCATTTATTAACAGGTTTCCTGCTCATTGGATCTGGATAAATTTGCTCATCAGCATGTGACTCTTCAGCTTGTACTTGTTCGGTACTACTGACATTTTGTTGTGTCTTTGCTGAGATCGGTTCATCAGCAACTGCTTGTTCAGCATTGCTAGATTGTGGTAACTCATAAGCAGGCACAGGAAGTTGCATAGTTTCAGCAACATCCGGAGCAACTGCGTCTTTTGCTAGAAATTATTTGTCATGAACTATATTTATCTTGTCATGACTTGGGGGAGGAGAGTCATTGTCAGATCATCATTTAGTTCAATTGACTTGATTTGCCTAGCATCAGATTCAGTTCTTTGCTCATGTATGAGTAGCTTCTTCATACATTCTGATATTTCTTCTTCAGCAGGCACTCCTTGTGACTTTTCGTAGAATACAACATGCACTGATTCTTCGATCTTTTGTGCCTTTTTGTTGTAAACTCTGTAAGCTTTACTATGCAAGGAGTAACCAAGAAATATCGCTTCGTCTGCCTTTGGTTGAAATGTTCTTAGGTATTCTCTACCGTTGTTAAGAACGAAACACTTACAACCAATTACTCTTAGATGGGTGATGTTAGGAGGTCTTCCAACAAATAACTCATAAGGAGTTTTGTTGTATTCCTTAGTAATCAGACATCTGTTTTGAGTGTAACAGGCGGTATTAATCGCTTCAACCCAGTAAGCCTCACTTATTTCAGTGTCAGCAAGCGTTGTTCTTGCGGCTTCTTTTAGGGTGCGATTCTTCCTTTGAGCAACACCGTTTTGTTGTGGTGTCCTTACTGAGGATAACTGATGTTGTATGCCTTTTGAAGTGCAATACTCAGTTATGTACTGGTTTACAAACTCAGTACCATGGTCTGTCCTTATGACTTTTACCTTGTCATTTTTCATGACTTCAAGCTTATTTAGCAAGTTAGGTATTTCAGTCCTTGTTTCAAATTTGTGTTTGATAAATGCTACCCAAGTGAATCTTGAATAGTCATCTACCACCACCAGACCATACTTCTTACCAGCATAGCTTGTTGAAGAGGATTCAAACAAGTCCATGTGCAAGAGTTGTAAAGGTTTTGTAGTTGACGGTACTGCCTTGTTCTTAAAAGAAGATTTGGTTTGCTTTCCTTGCTGACATGCATTGCAAACACCATCCTTCTTGAAAGTAACCTTAGGTAACCAACTACAAGTGACTTTTTAGACAGCTTATTCAGCGTCTTGAAGTTTAGGTGACTTGTTCGTTTATGCCATAGCCATGCTTTTTCAGCAAGGCAATCGTGATCTGAGACAAGGCATTTTTCAACGATTGCTGAAGACCAATCTACAGTGTACAAGCCTCCTGATCTTCTAGCAACCATAATAACCTTCTTCGTCTCAAAGTCTATAAGTTTACATTTATCACTTTTGATTTTGATGAAGTACCCTTTATCAGCAAATTGACTCATGCTGAAAAGGTTAAACTTAAGATTTTTGACATAAAAAACTCCTGAAATGGTAATGCATCCTAACTTAACGTCACCGTAGCCTTTTGTAGAACCATAGCCTCCACCAGCAAACCTTATTGTTGGACCATTAGACCACCGTCTATAGTTTATAAGGTTATTCTTGTTGCCCGTCATGTGCTTTCCACAACCACTGTCAAAGTGCCAGATTGCATCGTTTGTCTCCGTGGCTGAATTCTGCACAACCAAGAGCAAACAAGTTAATTATCCAATATTTGATGTCCATTAACATGTTCAACAATGCGTCCAGTGGAAACCCAAGTCTTAAGTTTTTCAACTTTGACTTGTTTTCTACTTGCTGAGGAACTAGGAGGTTTTGAGCCGAAAGACTTTTGATTCGTGCTGATCAAATCCATTTTCTGATGTGGTGTCTTGCTCGGTTGACCTTTTTGCTGAATATACTTTTCAGTAAGTTCTTTTCTAGCAAGGTTCCTTCTAGCCCTAGCGTTTTGAGTCTTGTCAGAACTCTTAGGCTTGGTTTTGTTCATCTCTTTGAAGTATCTTTGCTGACTTTGCTTATACTCATGAAAGAGTTGACTTTGCTTGATTTTGAAACCGAGTCCACTTTTTGGAGAATGCTGAGCTTTTGTGTCAGCAACCTTACTTGATTCAGGTTTGTCAGCAAAGGTCTTCTGATTACTTTTAGTAATCTTGCCTTTTGACTTAACAAATTGCTTTTCAGCAACTTGTTTGGCGGAATGCTTTACATCATCCTTTTTCTTCACAATTTGCTTTTAGTAATCTTGCCTTTTGACTTAACAAATTGCTTTTCAGCAACTTGTTTGGCGGAATGCTTTACATCATCCTTTTTCTTCACAATTTGCTTTTCAGCAACCTGTTTTCCTTTGAGTAGAAACAGCGGGCTTTACGGTCGTAGGTACTTGATTGCATTTTTCAGCAACCTTAGATGGACCAATCTGATAGAGTTCTGGTTGACCACTATCAGTAGCACGTACAAAGGTAATTGGTGATTTGTCTTTATTCAAGATTATTACATCATCACCTTCATACGTTGCACCTAAACCTTCTTTCTGAGATGGATCTCTTAGATAAGAGTTTAGTTCAGTCAGCGTATTACTTGCATCAGCATAAGATTTGAAATTGATTTTCATCTTTTTCATTTCTTGGATTTCAACAAGTAACTTTAGAATTGAGGATTGATATTCTTCCAATTCTATTGTCATTTGAGAATTCTTCTCTGTAGCTTCAGCAATCAACTTCTTAAGATGCAATATTTCAGCATCTCTCTTTTCTATCTCTTCCTTCAGCAATATATACTTTTCAGTAGTTTGCTTGGTCAGGTTTCAGCATTCTGTAGTTTCTCTTGGTGTTTGCTCAGAGTTTTCTCAAATCTTTCGATTTTTCCTTGAATCTTGTCAAGGTCAATCTCGTCTTCACTTTCTGAGTCAGAGTCAGAGGTAGGACTGTTTACCTGACCGGCCATGAGGCAGAATTCGTAGTTTGACACATCTGGATAAGCTTCCATGTCTATTCCACAAACTTCCTTGCCAATCTCTACGTCAAGAGTGGCTTCTTCATCTTCAGTGTCTGAGCTTTCTTCCTCACTGTCTTCGGAGCTAGTATCAATGCACAACGCATCGATTTTTGCTTGAAGCTTCTTCTTTTCTTCAGCAATAAAAGCTCTTTTGAACTTTTTCTTCTTTTCAGCATATTTGCCTTTCAGCAAAGGACAATTTGCTTTGAAGTGTCCAGGATTTTTGCAGTAAAAGAAGAGATCATTTCCAACTGCTGGTTCTTCTGATGAGTTTGTTTGCTGAGCTTGCTTGTTCAACGAGCTAGCCTCATTCTTGTACTTATGTAGTTGTTACCAAGATGCTTTTTCAGCTTCTCTTTTGCTTTTCGCCTTTCAAGTTCCTTACTGATGAATTTCTTCATGTTTTTAACAACTAAAGCATTTTCATCAGCGGGCTCTTTATCATTCTTCTTTTCAGAAGATAACGGCTTTGCAGCAAGAGCAATGTTTTGCGATTTTTCAGCAAACACATGTTCTCTTTGCTTTGTCTCGTAGTTGACAGTAGCAAGATGAGAGAACAACTCTGTAGGTGTGATGTTTGGCATTCCTTGATTGTAGTAGAAACTCTGAGTGTGGATCCATTCTTGGTTCAGACTTCTGATGATGGTTTTCACCTTCTCAGAATCCGAGTAAGATTTCCAACTCCCAAGGCGGCCATCTCACTAACTAGAGTTGTGAATCTGAAGTCCAAGTCTTCCGGTGACTCATTTGTACCTTGTTTAAAGTTCTGGAACTTTAACTTCAGCACTTCGAGTTTGTTCTCCTTGGTTTTGTCAGATCCAGCACAAAGATCATGAACCATTTTCCAAGCTTCCTTAGCAGTTTTGGCACCCCACAGTTTGCACTGTATAGTATCCGGAGTTGATCGAATGATGATGTTTCTTGCTTGGCCATCAAGACGGAATCTCTTGGCTTCGTCGGAAGTCCATTCCTCTCTTGGTTTTGGAACGACAGTATCAACTGGTTCGCCTAAGATAGTTTCCTTTCCAGCTTCTGTGGTTTTGTGAGGAAAACTTCTCTCAACCTTAGTGATTTTGATAGGTCCATCGTTACTGACAGTAACCATCTCATCACTAATGGCCTCAAGATGTAGCATCATGTTGTTTCGCCATTTTTCATAGTTTTCCAGCTTCAGCAAGGGAGCGTCTCCTAAAGACATCCTGTCAGCAAAAGACTACCAAACTGATCAAGTGAGAGTGATTTACGGAAAGCACCTAAGGGGATCTAGGTTCAGTGCTGAAGGTTAAAGAACCTCCAGCTCTGATACCACTTGTTGGTCCCTTTAAACAACAAGAAAAGACTAGAGGGGGGGGTGAATAGTCTTTTCAAACTTTCATCGTTTAAAACTTTCTCAACAAGGGCTTATTACTTTTCAGTAATGAGTTTGCTGATACTTAACTTTTCTCAGCAAGCACTAGTTACTTTTCAGTAACGAGTTTTACTGATACTTAAAAACAGAGTGCGGAAGTCTTTGTACAATAAGTGCTTTGTCAGTAAGTGATAGTTTCAGCAAGTGAATAGAGTGACAGTGTACAGATAGATATGCTTTGCTGAAAACTAAATGCAGTAAGATAAATTTGAGGTTCCTTACAACACCTATCTAGAGCGTATCAACAGAAACCAAAGCACACTTGCTTCGTTTCCAACCTAACTAGAGAATGAAACCTTGTTCTCCACCAAACTTGGGACATATAATCAGCAACACTATACTCGATTAAGTTCCCCCTGAATTTCACGCCTGAAAGGGTGTATTTTCAGTTAGAGAGGTTTGGGATGAGATAACTTGATTATAACTTATTCAGCTACAACAAGTAATCTAAGAAACAAAACTTTGAATACTTTGCAGTAAACAAGTTTGATTATTTCTGGTGTCAAGACTTGTTCTTGTTTGAAAGAAAGAACACTTAACTAATTTCTTAGTCGTGTATGTTCTACTTCTTCACAAGTAGCTTTTTCAAGCTTTAAGTCTTGGAACGGATCAATGGCAGTAAAGAGTATTGAAGGGGATGTGAGTTTTAAGCACAAGTGAGAGTTTGATCACGTTGTTGACACGCTTCAACTCTTTGCCGGATGACCTCTATTTATAGTGAATCAAGGGAGTCGTTTGAATTTCAAATTCTAAGGCTTTGTTCCTTAAGATGTCACTGTCTTGCTTTTGTACTTTCAGCAGCGTCCTTTATTTGTCTTCTAGTCTTCATGTCCTTCGCGTGCATGCTTTGCATTTAATGTTCATTTGAATGAAATTCAAATATGAACGTTGGAGCGCAAATGCAAGTACTTTCAGCAAGGAGGTCACATATGTTTTTCAGCATGTGGTCAGTCTCAATTTGAGCAAGCACAACCTACTCTGTCGTTTAGATTTTCACTTATGCAAGTTGTTGCTGAAGTTTCCACTTTCTGAGCAACATGTGCCTTTGTAGATACCATCTTCAGAAATCTTCTAGTCTTCATTCTTCGAATTCTTCAAGTTTCTGAACGGTTCTAAATGCTTCAATAGTTTGTTTGTGTAAACAAAGTACATCATCAGCAAATGCTTCAATAGGTTGTTCTTCTTTTCAGAAAACAAGATACATCATAAGCGGCTAAAACACCTATCTAGCACCTACTCTAAGTCTTCAGCAAACGTTCCTCTTTTACAATGTCCTTTAAAAATTCTAAATTCCTATGGACCTTAAGAGTACTAGTTACTGGACTTTCCTTAATTTAGCATGGTTAATTGCTCATCAAAATTACAAGTTTCCTAACACTCATGCTAAAAAGGTTAAACTTAAGATTTTTGACATAAAGAACTCCCGAAATGGTAATGCATCCTAACTTCACGTCACCATAACCTTTTGTAGAACCAAAGCCTCCACCAGCAAACCTTATTGTTGGACCTTTAGACCACCGTCTATAGTTTTTAAGGTTTTTCTTGTTGTCCGTCATGTGCTTTCCACAACCACTGTCAAAGTGCCAGATTGCATTGTTTGTCTCTGTGGCTGAAGTCTGCACAATCAAGAGCAAACAAGTTAATTATCCAATATTGGATGTCCATTAACATGTTCAAGAATGCGTCTAGTGGAAACCCAAGTCTTAAGTTTTTCAACTTTGACTTGTTTTCTACTTGCTGAGGAACTAGGAGGTTTTGAGCCGAAAGACTTTTGAATTGTGCTGATCAAATCCACTTTCCGATGTGGTGTCTTGCTCGATGACCTTTTTGCTGAACATACTTTTTAGTAAGTTCTTTTCTAGCAAGGTTCCTTCTAGTCCTAGCGTTTTGAGTTTTGTCAGAACTCTTAGGCTTGGTTTTTTCATCTCCTTGAAGTATCTTTGCTGACTTTGCTTATACTCATGAAAAAGTTGCTTATACTCATGAAAAAGTTGACTTTGCTTGGTTTTGAAACCGAGTCTTCTTTTCGGAGAATGCTGAGCTTTTGTCTCAGCAACCTTACTTGATTCAGGTTTGTCAGCAAAGGTCTTCTGATTACTTTTAGTAATCTTGCCTTTTGACTTAACAAATTGCTTTTTCAGCAACTTGTTTGGCGGAATGCTTTACAGCATCCTTTTTGTTAACAGTTTGCTTTTCAGCAACCTGTTTACCTTTTAAAGTCTTGTTACTAATTGAGTAGCAACAGCGGGCTTTACGGTCGTAGGTACTTGATTGCATTTTTCAGCAACCTTAGATTGACCAATCTGATAGAGTTCTGGTTGACCACTATCAGTTGCGCGTACAAAGGTAATTGGTGATTTGTCTTTACTCAAGATTATTACGTCATCACCTTCATACGTTCCACCTAAACCTTCTTTCTAAGATGGATCTCTCAGATAAGAGTTTAGTTCAGTCAGTGTATTACTTGCATCAGCATAAGATTTGAAATTGATTTTCATTTTTTTCATTTCTTGTATTTCAGCAAGTAACTTTAGAATTGAGGACTGGTACTCTTCCAATTCTATTGCCATTTGAGAATTCTTCTCTGTAGCTTCAGCAATCAACTTCTTGAGATGCAATATTTCAGCATCCTTCTCTTTTGACTCTTCTTTCAGCAAGACATACTTTTCAGTAGTTTGTTTGGTCAGAGTTTCAGCATTCTATAGTTTCTCTTGCTGTTTGCTCAGAGTTTTCTCAAACCTTTCGATTTCTCCTTGAATTCTATCAAGGTCAATATCATCTTCACTTTCTGAGTCTGAGTCAGAGGTAGGACTGTTTACCTGACCCGCCATGAGGCAGAATTCGTAGTTTGACACATCTGGATAAGCTTCCATAGCTATTCCACAAACTTCTTTGCCAATCTCTACGTCAAGAGTGGCTTCTTCTTCTTTAGTGTCTGAGCTCTCTAACTCACTATCTTCAGAGCTAGTATCAATGCACAACGCATCATTTTTGCTTGAAGCTTCTTCTTTTCTTCAGCAATAAAAGCCATTTTGAACTTCTTCTTCTTTTCAGCAGATTTACCTTTCAGCAAAGGACAATTTGCTTTGAAGTGTCCAGGCTTTTTGCGGTAAAAGCAGAGATCATTGCCAACTGCTGGTTCTTCAGAGGAATTTGCTTGCTGGGCCTGCTTGTTCAGTGAGCTAGCCTCATTCTTGTATTTATGGTAGTTGTTACCAAGATGCTTTTTCAGCTTCTCTTTTGCTTTTCGCCTTTCAAGTTCCTTACTGATGAATTTCTTCATGTTTTTAACAACTAAAGCATTTTCATCAGCAGGCTCATTATCATTCTTCTTTTCAAAAGATGACGGCTTTGCAGCAAGAGCAATGTTTTGTGATTTTTCAGCAAACACATTTTCTCTTTGCTTTGTCTCGTAGTTGACAGTAGCAAGATGAGAGAACAACTCTGTAGGTCTGATGTTTGGCATTCCTTGATTATAGTAGAAATTCTGAGTATGGATCCATTCTTGGTTCAGACTTCTAATAATGGTTTTCACCTTCTCAGAATCTGAGTAAAGATTTCCAACTCCTAAGGAACCCATCTCACTTACTAGAGTTGTGAATCTGAAATCCAAGTCTTCCAGTGACTCATTTGTACCTTGTTTAAAGTTCTGGAACTTTAACTTCAGCACTGCGAGTTTGTTTTCCTTGGTTTTTTCAGATCCAGCGCAAAGATCTTGAACCATTTTCCAAGCTTCCTTAGCAGTTTTGGCACCCCACAGTTTGCACTGTATAGTATCCGGAGTTGATCGAATGATGATGTTTCTTGCTTGGCCATCAAGAAGTAATCTTTTGGCTTCGTCAGATTTCCATTCCTCTCTTGGTTTTGGAACGGCGGTGTCAACCGGTTCTCCTAAGATAGTTTCTTTACCAGCGGGATCCGTGGTTTTGTGAGGAAAGCTTCTCTCAAGTTTAGTGATCTTGATAGGTCCATCATTTATGACAGTGACCATTTCATCACTAATGGCCTCAAGATGTAGCATCATGTTGTTTCGCCATTTTTCATAGTTTTCCAGCTTCACCAAGGGAGCGTCTCCTAAAGACATCCTGTCAGCAAAAGACTACCAAACTGATCAAGTGAGAGTGATTTACGGAAAGCACCTAAGGGGATCTAGGTTCAGTGCTGAAGGTTAATGAACCTCGCTCTGATACCACTTGTTGGTCCCTTTAAACAATAAGAAAAGAGTAGAGGGGGGGGGGTGAATAGTCTTTTCAAACTTTCGTCGTTTAAAAACTTTCTCAACAAGAGCTTATTACTTTTCAATAATGAGTTTGCTGATACTTAACTATCTCAGCAAGCACTAGTTACTTTCAGTAATGAGTTTTACTGGTACTTTGAAAACAGAGTGCGGAAGTCTTTATACAATAACTGCTTTTCAATAAGTGATAGTTTCAGCAAGTGAGCAGAGTGACAGTGTACAAATAGATAGGCATGCTAAAAACTAAATGCAGGAAAGTAAATCACACAAACACTTTTTATAGTGGTATCTGAGAGTGGCGTAATCTCTCAACTAATCCACTTTGTCCTTTCTAGGAGTGAATCCACTAAGATAAGTTTGAGGTTCCTTACAACACCTATCTAGAACGATTCTTCAGAAACCAAAGCACACTTGCTTCGTTTCCAACCTAACTAGAGAACGAAACCTTGTTCTCCACCTAACTTGGGACTTATAATCAGCAACACTATGCTTGATTAATTCCCCCTGAATTTCACGCCTGAAAAAGGGTGTTTATCAGTTGGAGAGGTTTGGGATGAGATGATTTGAGTATAACTTATTTAGCTATAGCAAGTAATCTAAGAAACAAAACTTGGAATACTTTGCAGTAAACAAGTTAAGTTGTTTCTGGTGTCAAGACTTGTTCTTGTTCGAAAGAAAGAACATTTAGCTAATTTCTTAGACATGAATGTTCTACTTCTTCACAAGTAGCTTTTGTTTCAAGCTTTAAGTCTTGGAACGAATCAATAGGCAGTAAAGAGTGTGGAAGATGAGTGTTTAAGCACAAGTGTGAGTTTGATCACGTTGTTGACACACTTCAACTCTTTGTCGGATGACCTCTATTTATAGTGAATGAAGGGAGCCGTTTGAATTTCAAATTCTAAGGCTATGTTCCTTAAGATGTCACTGTCTTGCTTTTGTACTTTCAACAGCGTCCTTCATTTGTCTTCTAGTCTTCATGTTCTTCGCATGCTTACTTTTGCATTTAATGTTCATTTGAATGAAATTCAAATGTGAATTTGAATGAAATTCAAATATGAACGTTGGAGCGCAAATGCAAGTACTTTCAGCAAGGAAGTCACATATGTATTTCAGCAAGCGGTCAGTGTCAGCAAGCACAACCTACTCTGTCATATAGCACAACCTACTCTGTCATATAGATTTTCACTTATACAAGATGTTGCTGAAATTTCCACTTTCTGAGCAACATGTGCCTTTGTTGATACCATCTTCAGAAATCTTCTTAAGTCTTCATTCTTCGAATTCTTCAAGTTTATGAACGGTTCTAGTGCTTCAATAGTTCATTTGTAAAAACAAAGTACATCATCAGCAAACTAAAGCACCTAACTAGTACCTACACTAAGTCTTCAACAAACGTTCCTCTTTTACAATGTCCTTAAAATTCTAAATTCCTATGGACCTTAAGAGTACTAGTTACTGGACTTTCCTTAATTTAGCATGGTTAATTGCTCATCAAAATTTACAAGTTTCCTAACAAACTGTCAAGGAGAATTCCTGAAGCCCAAGAGCATGATGAAGGGCTTCAGGACGTCAAAGCACACATCACTGAACCTCGCACTGTGAAATTCTCTATTGATGAGAGTGGAGCTCTAAGGTTTCAAGGTAGATTGTGCGTGCCTTCTGATGAAGAGCTTAAGCGTCTAATTTTAGATGAAGCTCATAAATCTAAGTATTCGATGCACCCTGGAGGTAATAAAATGTATGAAGATTTGAAGAAGGTTTAGTGGTGGGTTAATATGAACGGCGATATTGCACTGTTTGTGCAAAGTTGTTTGGTCTGCCAGCAAGTAAAGGCTGAACACCAGAAACCGGGAGGATTACTACAACCACTCGAAATCCCACAATGGAAATGGGAGATGATCACTATGGATATTGCAACTGGTCTACCGGTAACTAGAGGCGGTTTTGATAGTGTTTGAGTTATTGTCGATAGGTTGACGAAATCGCACACTTTCTGCCTGTGAAAACCACCTATACTTCCGAGAGGTTAGCTGAGATTTACCGTGACGAGATAATTAAGCTACATGACACTCCTATGAGTATTGTATCCTATAGAGATCCGAAGTTCGTTTTGAGGTTTTGGAAGCAAGTGCATGAAGGTTTAGGTACTAAGTTGAATTTTAGTACCGCAGCTCATCCGCAGAGGGATGGTCAATCCGAGAGGACTATTCAAACTCTAGAGGATCTTTTGAGATTGTGTGTGCTCGATCATCAAGGAAGTTGGGCACAACATTTTCCATTGGCTGAGTATGCTTATAATAATAGTTATCAAGCATCGATTGGAATGGCACCATTTGAGGAGCTATATGGCCGAAAATGTAGATCGCCGTTGTACTGGGATTTGGATGATCGAATTTCTACACCAGTAGCTGGAGATAGAACTCTCAATGAAATGATGCAAGAAACCTTGGAAAAGGTTAGGCTTATCCGAGACAGATTGAGAACTGCTTAAAGTAGACAAAAGAGTTACGCCGATAATCGTAGGCGAGAATTGGAGTTTGAAGTTGGTGGTTTTGTCTTTCTCAAGCTATCTCCGAGAAAGGGAATTGTTCGTTTGGGTCGTAGAGCCAAACTGAACCCTCGATATGTTGGACCATACGAGATCACTGAGAGAGTTGGCATAGTGGCTTATCGCTTGCAGTTACCTACCACTATTACTGAAATTCACAACGTCTTCCATGTATCTCAGTTGAAGAAGTATTATCCTGACCCGTTGCACGTGATTCAACCCGATGAGGTGACTATTGAAGAGGATTTTTCTTATGTGGAGCAACCGGTTCGTATTCTAGACCAAAAGGTTCATCAACTCCGTAGTAAGCAAGTCAAGGTTTTGTGGCAAAACCATCAGTACGAGGAGGCAACCTGGGAAAGTGAGAATGACATGTGCCAGCGGTACCCCGAGCTCTTCAACTTTTCAGGTGAGAATTTGGGGACCAAATTCTTTTAAGGGGGGAGAGTGTAACGCCTAGTATTTTTTAATTATTTATTTAATTATTTAATTACCTGAATAAATTGATTTATTTGGTAGTTAATTACTTTCCTTCCCGCACAATCGAATTCGTCATTAGAGGGCTCGCGTAGAATTAATTCGTTCCATTCCGTTTTGGATCAGCTAACAATCTGATTTGAGAGGCCCAATTTGAGTAAGTCATTGCTGGCCCAATATCTTTGGCCCCTCTAATGGCCCATCTTTTCAAAACCCTAAACTTACCCTAATTGAACCAACTTCCCACCACTCCTCATTTCTCTTCTCTTCACGCCACTACTATCAGAGAAAAGAAAGAAAAGAAACTTCTCCATGCCTGTCTCTCACCCGCCATCATCAACATCAATTCATCATCTTTCATTTTCATCACCATTATCATCACCAATCAACATCAAATCGAACCACATCTACATCTCAACTCGAACGGCGCCGGTTCCATATCGATCCAGTTCTGCTCCGGTACTGCTCACGCCCTCGGTCCCGGTCCGTTTCCGTCTATTTCAGACCGCTGCTCCGTTCTAGCTTCGTCTTAATTCCGTATTCGTCCGGTAAGTCCCCGTTTTGTTTGTTGATTCGAATCTCGGTTGAGATTTTGGTTTTCGGTTTCTTAGTTTTAGTTGAATGCTGTCCGTTTCAGTGTCGTACCATTCTTTCTCTATTCCGCGTGCTCTATTTCATTGATGTTCGGTCCAGTTTCAATCGCTTGCTCACAGTCTATCCGGTTCCAGTTCGCATACTCTGTTCAGTTTCAATTTTGACGAAGGTTCTCTGTTATCCGTTGCTCCGTCGTTCAAGTCTTGACTCTGTGGTCTAGTGCATAAGTCTCTGAGGTAAGTGTTCACCCAAAACTATCTATTTGCGAAAAACTGGAAGGCTCTGTGATAACTTGTATCTACGTATATATGTTCTGTTAACTATGTCCTAAGTATGACTATTTTACTTTATATTGTTTGTTGTTATTCTGTTTGGTACTGATTCTTATGCAAGAATATTTCTCGATATCTCGAGTACTATTTATTACTGTTCTCATGCTTTGTTTGTCTGTTGTCTATTCTGTCTGTTTTCTGCGTGACCGGTCGATTAGGTTAGGTTGTAATTAGGTAGACTTGGGTAGTGAGGACTATCGAGTTTATTTAGTTATTACCTAGTCTAATTCCTTTTAGGCGCAAGGCAGAAGTCGATGAGGTCTATTAGGATCGTAGGATGCGTTTCCCCAAAGTACACGAGGCTCTGTCTGTCTAGAATTGTTAACCCTCTGGAGGGAGTTACAAGGGCAAGCTGTGGAGTAGGATCAATAAGGCTGGCTGCAACTCAACTAGTTTTTTTTGGAAACGGTAAAATTGTATTCCAACAAGAAATAACTTTGAACTGAATCTTGAACTCGGATTAGGATAGAACTGGATCGATTATTGTTGTAGAATTTGAACTGTGATTCACTTGTTTGACCAATCGAAGTATGTTTGACTCTGACCTTGTGTATGTTGATCGAATTCGAATTATAAGATTGAAATTGGACTGTTTGGGAAAAGGTTGAGACTGACCTGGGTTTGTTGAACCTGTTTGATTTGTTGTAGTTTCTGTTGGGGTTGTTTTGGAATTTCTAAGGACTGTAGGGACTTATTTGCAAACTGAGGTTGACTGTAATTGACTGAATGAGGACTAAAATATGAACTTTGTAATTCTTTTGGACTGTTCTGCATGATTTAAAAACATGAGGTACTTGTTTGGTTTCTGAAACTTAAAGAGGGTTTTTTTTGTAAATGTACCTTGAAGGGAAAAATAGTAATTTACTATTGAACAGTATGTTAGACATATTAAACTGGTTCTGTTTTCTGAAAATGGTTATTCTGTTTTACTGTTTTACTGCTATTATTGAGAGTTTCTTCTAATAGTATATATGTCTTAGAGACAACCACATTTAAAGACAAATGTACTATTTCGCAATCAAGGTAATATATTATATGTTTGTTTATTCATGTTATGTTTACTTATGTATTTATATTACACCAGGCATACAACATGTCAAATCTTTATATGGTTGGTCTGTATTGATATCAAACATGTCCCCAGTGGATAAATGACTGATCACATAATTAGTGGGAACTATGTGAATTATCATTTATCCCAAACTCTCCCTTGTCAAAGCTCATATCGGATGTAGAGGTCTGAATGAGGCAATTGAGAGTAGTATGCGTGGAGGTTATACTTGTTAGAGCAAGTGTGAGTTGATCCCACGACCACGGAACGGATCGTTAGAGCGAGTCCATAATGTTCGCATAACTACGCATACTTTTTCGAGGAGGATACCGAACAATGGAAGTACCCACCGAAAACTCCCATTGATGTATATTCTACACTAAGGTGTTTATGGGAACCGAAGTTGTCGAAGTGATGCCATTCGTCCTTAGACTCTCAGGACTTTATCATCACATTTGTTGCGCCATGATCTTTGTTTGGAACCAATGCTTACGCCCTGAAACACGTGGTAGATACGGCCCTTCTGGGATCATGGCAATAATAAAAATGTGGATGATAAATGATCACTGGAGAGGATTCATCTCTCATGTGTAGCATTGGAGAGAACTGCTCAAGTCATTCATAGTTGTGTTGGTAAAACCACTGGCCAGCGTACAGATATATTTATGAAGGGTCATAAGATATATCATGTTAACCAAACAACTCACTAAAGGCGCCATGAGTATATTATTGGGATAGACACTTCATCGATCCTAGATGCATTCGAGTCAGTCAGATGAAAGGACCTTACCATCGCCGCATTGAGTGCAACATGCTTCAACAATGAAATGTAGCTTTGAGATTCCTCTCAAACGTCCTCATGTATTAATATTGTAAATGGAATTGTCCAGGAATTCCATTAGGCCTAGTAAAGGTACTAGCTTAATACACTGAGGCCCTATGGGTCACACTATGTGGTGAACCGACTTATCCGCATGACTATAGGGAAGGAATTATAATTAACTGAGTTAATTATAATTAGTTATGACGCAATTAATATTAAAGAAATATTAATTGAATTAGTTGTATTTATGAAAATACAATTATAATTATATTTTAGAAATATAATTGTGGTTGGAATTAAAAGGATATATTAATTAAATTAATATATGCACATGGACAATATTTAATTAGAGTTTAAATTGTTCTAGACTTGCATGTGGGTCCCGAAATTGGGACCCACCTGCCGATTTGGGGGGAAAGAGTTTGACACCTTCTCCCAATTAAACTTGAGGGACAAGTTTTCCTAATTGAGTTATGATTTAATTAGGTAATGAACCTGGACATAAAGATTTACTTGTGCAATAAGAATTAGACTTCTTATTCCAGATAGGAGTCTAATAGAAGCTTCTCTAGACTTCTATTAGCTACTATATAAGTAGATGATTAGAAGAGCTTTATTCATACTTTCTCATTCACTCTCTCAATTCTCTCTAGACAAAATAAATCTCTCCCTTCCTCTCTACACGCGCGCTGCCGCCCCCTTCCCGTGGTCAAACTAAGTTTGACTCGAGAATATCCTAGCATTCTCTCGATAAGCTATTGTTCATCCGTGGATACCAAGGTTGAGGATTATTGAAGCTGGATACTAACCTTTGTTTTGCAGATATTCAAGGAGACGAGTTAGATATCTTCGACTTCACTTAAGAAAAAGATTTTTTTGATTACTACAAGGACCTCGTTGATTGGAATCCAGCACCGAAACCAGTTTTAGTTCTTGCCTTCGAATTGTTGTAAGTTCTCTAACTAATGTGATTCAATACATTTTATATGCATGATCAATTAGTATGCATGTTAAGAAAATTTTGAAATTCCGCTGCATAGCCCTAGGGGTAATTTTGATCGTATTTTCTTACAGCTTCTGTAAATTCAAAATGAGGTTAAAGATCTTTTATTAAAATTTGTTCATGTTTAAATACTTTTTGTCTTGATGTTAAATTACTAGTTGACTTGTTAGCCTAGTTGGTTTGTTAGTTAGAATTTAACATGGAGGTCACGAGTTCAAACTTCACCTTTTTCTCCGATTATCTTCTTTTTAGTTTTTTTTCACGTTTCTACTTAAGGTAGTAACTTGGAGTTTCTGTTTAGGTTCCGTTTCGCCTGCTGTTCAGTAGTTGCCTTCTTTGTACGTGCTAAGTTTAACCAACTTCAAGGTGAGTGTTCACCCCAAAACTACTTATTTGCAAAACATAGAAGGCTCTGTGATAAACATGTATATAGCTCTATATGTATTATAATCTGTATGCTTCCACAACCGTATGTAATCCTTAGTATGACTATCTTCTGCTTTATTCTTTGTGACTGTATTCTGTTTTGTGCTAACTCTTCTGCAGGATTGTTTCTCGATTTCTCGAGCACTATATTTGTTATTGTTTTGTATTGCTATGTTTGTATGTGTGCTCTGTCTGTTCTCGGTTCTCCGATTTCTGTTTGGCCGATCGATTAGGTTAATGATTGGGTAGACTTGGGTAGTATTCACTATCAGGTTTATTTGGTTGTTTTCCTTGTCTAATCCCTTTTAGGCATGAGGCAGAAGTCTTTGAGGTCTATTAAGGTCGTAGGATCTGTTTTCCCAAAGTACACGGGGCTCTGTCTGTCTGGAGTTGTTAACCCTCTGGAGGGAGTCACAAGGGCAATATGGGAGTTGGAGCAATAAAGCGGGCTACACCAACGAATTCTAATCTGATATGTTTGTGTTCTGTTATCTGTATTGTTCTAATATGTTTTATGTGTTTATATGCTCCGTGTTTAAATTTGATTGACCTTTTGAAAACTATTGTTTCTGACTGTTAAAATTCATTGTTGCACGAACACCACTGAGATCCTTTATCTCACACTCATTCTGTTTTAAAATTTCTTCCTTCCAGATTCCACCGAAGGCGATCAGGAGTAGATGTCCAACGACTGAGCGTTGGGATTGGGGATTTTATTTGGGATTTTATGTTATTGAATAAGAAGAAAAAACCTTTCAAATTCTTCACTATCCGTTGCTTTACTTATTTTGGAATTATTCAGTTACCGTTGAATTGTGGATTTTGAATCTGTAAGCGTTGTGGGCGCCAAAGTTTGTTATTTCGCATTTATTAAAGACCGTTACTTTTATTTTTTCAAAATTACTTTATTTTCCAAGAAAATATTTTATTTTAAAAACCTGGTACCATTACAACTTGAGCTCCACAACATGCAAAAAACTTACGGTCAGACCATAAGTAAGGGAAACAGTGTTCTCATGGTGGGATCGTCTTCGAAGACTAGTCCATGGAATGGCTGCAAGAACAAGTTCAAGAAGAAGAAGAAGGCTACGGTTGGAGCAAAGCCTCAGACTCTTAAGCCTAAGGGAGGAGTGCAAAAGCGGCCCAAGGTGGCAAAGGATGTGTGCCTCTAGTGCAAGAATGAGGGACATTGGAAAAGAGATTGTGAGAAGGCAAAGGCCGATGGAGCTCTGGCGCATGGTGCATCTGGCTCCAAGACAATAAATATATCTACTAATAATTCCAATTGCTGGTATTAGAAACAACATGTGTGGCTCACACATTTGTAATAACGTGAAGGGCCTAACTGACAACAGACATTAGACCGGGGAAGTCGATCTACGCGTGGGAAATGGAGCACACAGGTTGCTTCTGATGAGCGTGTAGAAACTTATAGACTAGACTTTCCCTCGGAATTTATTTTGGAACTCAATAATTGTTATTTTGTTCGTTAGATTATCAAAGTTATTATTTCCAATGCTATGTTAGACATTGATGGTTTCTCATTATATTTTGCGAATAGTAATTGTTACATTTTACTTAATGATATTAGTTATGAGATTGCACCACTTGTGAATGGTTTATATTTGCTTGATTGTAGACATAACATGTTTCATGTAAAAAACAAGAAGCCAATATTAAGTAATTTAAAGAATGCTACCTACTTATGGCATTGTAGACTTGGCCACATAAATGTGACAAGAATTGTACGATTAAACAAGTTAGTATTTAACTTTATAAGATTTTGAATCATATGAAGAGTGTGAATCATGTCTCAAAGGAAAGACGACCAGCAAACCATTTCCTGGAAAAGGAATATGAGCCGAGAAAGTACTTGAGTTAATCCATAGCGACGTATGTGGACCTTTTTCAACTCAAGCTATGAAAGGTTTTTCATGCTTCATAACCTTTACTAATAGATTTGGGCATTTGTATCTTATGAAACACAAGTCTGAAGCCTTTGAAAGTTTAAGGAGTATAGAAACATACCACGCTTGTATTTTATAATTTTAGATAAAAATCTATAAATCATAAATCATTTTATTTATTCATTCATTGTTCACTAAAATTATGACTTTCAACTTTTTCAGTTGCCAACACCATAAGTGTAAGGCTCAGGGTTGCCTGATACACTGCCCCACCTAGCGTACCACGCTTCGAGATGCACGTTCCTGAACGCGGTTCGGGAGCGCTCGGAAATCTCAGGGGCGCACTCTGATTCTCCTGTCGGAGCGAATCGGAGAAATTAAGGAAAATGAAAAAGAATGAAAAAAAATTATGTTTTCCGGCGTGGAAAACTTGTAGATCGGCGTCAGAGTGGTGTGAGGAGCTAGAATTGAACGAGATCTTGGATATGTTATAGATAAAATAGAAAAGGGGAGGAAAAGTCATGAGAGTGGATTTGAAGAAGAGTTAATCGTAACTCGGACGACAGCAGAAATGACTGCTCGGCTAGTGAAAAAGGAGTGGAAGATTGAAGAAAGATTTATCCGTTTATGTGGTGTGGACTTCAAACATAATCCACCCATTTTGATTTTGTCTTTTTACTAAGTTGGATAAGGGCTATTTTTGTATTTTCAATAGAAAGTGAATCAAAGAATGGAAGAAAAAGATAAAGTAGGATATAGTTTTCCTTGTACAGTTGTGTTTATTAAATAAATACAAAATTCATTCTCTTATTTATTGAAATTTATCTATATAATATATAAAAGCAGAGTTCCCATTCTAAAAATATCATCCAATCAGAATGCTCCAATCCACGTGGCATTTTCTCAATTATTTGAATAAAAATTCAATTTAATTCCCTATATAAAGTAATTATTTTTTTTTAATTTTTTTTATTTGAATTAAACTATTTTATTCAACCCTAAATTCTACATTCCTAAATATAGTCAATCTTTTCCCTCCCCTAAAAAATAAATTTTCTATCTACCATATGGTAGGTCTATCTACCGAAATAAATTAGAATTACAATAATATTCGATTCAATTATGGTACTACCATATAAACTTTTAATCAATAAAAAATATTTAGAAAATAGTTATTTATTACTACCACCATCCCTGTATAAGTTTATCATTTGATTTGTATGGGGTAAAACTCATTCCAGGTACTCCGGAGTGCCCCCTGCCCTATTTAGGTACTCCAGAGTGCAACCCTGTTCAATTTAGATACTTTCTAATTCAACAGGAAAAATGTGAACAATACAAGCATGTGACACCCACTAACCTGTCGGGCCAAAATTCTCAAGACAATAGGAAAAATTGTCATGTCTTATACAATGCATTAAAATCCCAGTTTGGTACTCCAAAAAGTAACAAAAGTGTACATAGCACCCGCCAATTTTTCATTTTTGTTTTGCATTTTTTATTCTTATTTTATTCGCTATTTTCGATATGTTGGATGTGTGATTACCATGCTTGAATTATTTAATTTTTTTGTCGTTAAATTGAAAATGTATCAAAATTGGCAACGTGTTACAATAAAGTACATAAATTGGACACGGACGCTCTCTAGAGTACCAAAAATAGATTTTATTCGAATATTATGAGTGAAAGTATGAGATGTTGATTATTGATTGGAAAAGAGAAAGTTGGAAATAAAGAGAGAAAGATGAAACCCCTAGAGAGAGGGAAAATGAGAAGAAAAAAACGAGAGGTCTCTCAAAATGTGAACAGTATTCGGGGCCTCTATAATTGAAACCCAAATGTGAGGTCAATTATAGACGTCGAGAGGCCTCTATAGTCTAAATCCAAATATGTTGTAGGAGTTTTGTTGAATGACTATTAACTCCAATATTTGAATGGATTTGAGAAAAATAGAGTGAAGGTGATATAGGGTCTATGGCAAGTTCATGGTCACGGGACAAATGAAATACATTCATGTGGATGACATTATACTCAGTCTTAATTATGCCGAAATAATTTATAATAGTGGATGGGTTTGTGTTCCATAATAATTGCATTTGATGGGACTACATGTGTAACGCCCCAGATTTCAGAAACTTAAAAGGGTTGAGAACGCTACTCATACCATCAAGATGCACCTTTCTTTTCGGGAATCCACCTAGAAGAACTTCAGAGTTAAGCGTGCTTGCTCTGGAGCAATTCTAGGATGGGTGACCCACTGGGAAGTTCCCGGTGCGCGCACGAGTGAGGACAAAGTGCGCGGATTAGAACCCGTGTTGGTCTGTGGGGCCAGCATATCACCCCGGAGAGCGCCCATGAGTAAAAACGCTGGCCGGATTGGTCGGGTCGTTACAAATGGTATCAGAGCCTAGATCAACCCAAAGCCCGCACCGGGTAGACGGTTGGTAAAGGTTATTGTCAGTTTGTCACCCCCACCACTTAAGGCGCTCGATAAGGACGTCGAGGCTTTAAGGGGGGTAGTTTGTAATGCCCAGCATCCCACATCGCTTAAGAGTGTGGAATAAAGGGTATATATGTTAGATCACCACTCTCACATGGTATGAGGCCTTTTGGGTGATTCCAAAAGTAAATCCGTGCGGGCTCAGGCCCAAAGCGGACAATATCATACTGTGGGGACGTGTGTGGGTCCGTCCAGGAGTAACCACGCCGGCCGGGATTGGTCGGGTCGTTACAACATGTAGACTATCTATCCATAATAAGTGTATACTGGTTTTATCCTATTTTGAAATTCAAGAGATTAAGAGTTTTACTGAATGAGAATTCAAGTCCAACATTGGAACGCATTTGAGAAAAATAGGGTGAACGTGATATGGGATCTATGGCAAGTTCTTGATCATGGGGCAATTGAAAGACATTCATGTGGATGTCATTATACCCAGTCTTACAAACAATGGATGTGTTCGAATGGTGTACTCATGTGATAATTTACAATAACAATCACAATAGATGTTACTACCCTATATGCTATCTATCTATAATAAGTGTATTCTTTCTTATCCTATTTTGAAGTTCTACATAATAGGGGTTTTGTGGAATGACTATTGAACTCTAATTGGAACCCATTCAATTTGAGGAAAATAGAGCGAAGGTGATATATGATCCATGACAAGTTCATGGTCACGGGGAAAATGAAAGACAATCATGTGGATGGCATTATACTCAATCTTAATTATGCCGAAATAATTTATAATAGTGGATGGGTTTGATTGTATTTCATAATAATTATAATAATGATTGCATTTGATGTGACTAACATGTAGACTATTTATCCATATAAGTGTATATTGGCTTTATCCTATTTGAAATTCAAGAGATTAAGGGTTTTGTTGAATGAGAGTTGAAATCCAATATTGGACGCATTTGAGAAAATTAGGGTGAACGTGATATAAAATCTATGGCAAGTTCATGATCACTGGGCAAATGAAAGACATTCATGTGGATGACATTATACTCAGTCTTAATTATGCCGAAATAATTTATAATAGTGGATGGGTTTGTGTTCCATAATAATTAAAATAATAATTGCATTTGATGGAACTACATGTAGGCTATCCATCCATAATAAGTGTATACTGGATTTATCCTATTTTGAAATTCAAGAGATTAAGGGTTTTGCTGAATCAGAATTGAAGTCCAATATTGGAACGCATTTGAGAAAAATAGGTTGAACGTGATATGGGATCTATGACAAGTTCTTGATCACGGGGCAATTGAAAGACATTCATGTGGATGTCATTATACTCAGTCTTAAAAACAATGGATGTGTTCGATTGGTGTACTCATATGATAATTTACAATAACAATCACAATAGATGGTACTACCCTGTAGGCTATCTATCTATAATAAGTGTAGTCTTACTTATCCTATTTTGAAGTTCAACATATTAGGGGTTTTGTTGAATGACTATTGAACTCCAATATTGGAACCCATTCAATTTGAGAAAAATAGAGCGAAGGTGATATAGGATCCATGACAAGTTCATGGTCACGGGGAAAATGAAAGACATTCATGTGGATGACATTATACTCAGTCTTAATTATGCCGAAATAATTTATAATAGTGGATGGGTTTGATTGTGTTTCATAATAATTAAAATAATAATTGCATTTGATGTGACTACTATGTAGACTATCTATCCATATAAGTGTATATTGGTTTTATCCTATTTTGAAATTAAAGTGATTAAGGGTTTTGCTGAATGAGAGTTGAAATCCAATATTGGAACGTATTTGAGGAAATTAGGGTGAACGTGATATAAAATCTATGGCAAGTTCATGATCACGGGGCAAATGAAAGACATTCATGTGGATGACATTATACTCAGTCTTAATTATGCTGAAATAGTGGATGTGTTTGATTGGTGTACTCATGTGATAATTATTTACGATAACAATCACAATAGATGGGACTACCCAGTAGGTTCCCTATCTATAATAAGTGTATTCTTGCTTATCCTAGTTTGAAGTACAACATATTAGGGGTTTTGTTGAATGACTATTGAACTCCAATATTGAAACCCAATTTAATTTGAGGAAAATAGAGGAAGGTGATATAGGATCCATGACAAGTTCATGGTCACGGGGAAAATGAAAGACATTCATGTGGATGACATTATACTCAATATTAATTATGACACATATGAATATTATGCATGTACATGTTAAGTTTGAAGATGAAAAAATACATCATGTTAAGTATTTTGTAAATTCAACATTTTTCTATGGTAAAGGTGGAGTATTGACCATGCTCATAGGGCAAAGGAAAGACAGTCATATCGAAATAGCATAGTCGATCCCGATGGTTATTGGATGTCGATAATAGTACTAATGCCAATGAAAATGATAGTTGGGTGATATTAAATTTCCATATGACATTCTAATTCAATGAAAAAATACATCCTATTAAGTTTTTGGATACTATAAGATGTTTGAAGTAAGAGTTGGTGCGTGGTAATGATTATAAGAAATATAGACCAAGTAGAGAGATAAACAATTGTGTAACAATATATATATGAGCGATATCTTTCTTTATTTTTAGTTCAACACAATCAAATTTATATAGTAACAAGTGTGCGTACAACTTTTTATGCCCCGTCGAGTACTCGACGGGTTAATTAACTAGTATATACATTAGTGGGTGAATCACGTTCCATAACAGAACGTACCACGTTCCGTAAATGAACGAATCAATAAAATATGGTACTCGGAGTATCGACTCTCCACGATGAGAGAATCGCATAATTGCGTTCGCGTTCCGAACGCTCTTCGAACCAGGCAACCCTGGTAAGGCTTGTTATACTCTAAGTTGGTATTATGTATGTTCAAGACGTCGGTATTATGTATGTTTTTTACAAGATGAGTTAGGCATGTCATGTATTGGGATGGTATTGCTATACTTGGTTTAAGTTGTGGTTGCTTTTGGTTTGTTTGAGTAGGAGTTTTGCAAGGACAGGAACACGGCAATGGTGATGGTGATCTGGTGATAAAATAAGTTTTTTTCAATTCGAAAGTGTTCTTATTTTCAACAACAATGTACTACTTTTGTATGAACTACATATATAATTATTGTATTTCTTAATTCTTGTATTTCCAAATTTCTAAAGTACTTGTTAACGATGTCCATGAAGACTTCAAATTGTATCATTCTTGTATGTTATTTGACTAGCTGAGTTTGAGTTTTGTTGATGTTTCTTTTGGAGTTTGTAGCTTTTTGTACCCATTTACTCAAGACAAGTGAAAACTCTATGTGATACACCAACATTATTTTTCAACACGTAACAAAAAAAATGGCAATATAAATCAGATAAAAAGAAAAATAACTCCGCCTGGCAGTCTAGCACTGTTCGTCGGCCATCCAAAGGATTCTTTTCATCGTCTTTTCCAATTTTAACACAAATATCTCATTCAACACATATTTCCAAATAATACACGCAAATCCCGGAAAAATCCTCCAAAATGTACCATAAGTTTTCTACCCCGCCCATTTTATATCGTAAGTTTGTTACTCCCACATTTTGTCATGTAAATTCACAAAAAATCTAATTTTTGTACATCGGGCCAAATTTAGCCTCAAATTTAGCCCGATGAACTAATATTAGGGTAAATTTGAATATGAATCCACCATGAACTCACGAATTAGTGATATTTTTTCACTATTTCACCGAGATAATTAACATATCTAAATAAGAAAAAAAAACTTTTCAAAACAATCAAGGTAATTGTGGATCCCGGCTTTGTTTTGTCCTTCCTTCTCGTTAGGGGTCCTCTATCCACTTCTTGGCCGGGACCTGTCAAGGAAGAAGTGAGGGTTTGGCATACCCATTTGTATGACATATCGATGCAAACAAACAAATAAAATGGATCCGATTTTTTTAATGTATGTCATGAAGACATAATGGATTGGGTTGCTACTCTCCTTCTTCTAAGTTCCAGTTATTTGCGAAAATCAATTGGGGTATGTTAAATTCTTAATGAGAGTTATGTGTGATATAAATGTTCAATTTTTTTAAATTTTTTATTTATCTATTTATTTATTTATTGCAATGATGTGTCATACTTATGGGTATGCTCAACAATTACCTTGTTTGCATTAAAAGAAATGATTTTATTTATTTATAATTAGGCGAATTAGTGAAGAATTATCACGAATTCACGAGTTCATATAGAATTGGGGGTGATTCAGAATCAAATTTGCCCTAACATTCACTACAAAGGATCTGATGTTCAACGGCGGACTCATCCGTCGCTGATTAGGATCAGCGACGGATCGCTAAATATAGCGACGGATGAGAATTTCGTCGCTAATGTGTTGGTTGTAAACGAATTAACGACGAATCAACGATCCGTCATGAATTAGCGACGGATGATTCGTTGACCGTGTTGCGACGGGTGAGTCATCCGTCGCAAAGGTCATGGTTAGATTACTAGTTTGACCAGGACTTTAGCGACGGATGAGTTATCCGTCGCTGGTTGTTTTTTTTTTTTTTTTTTTTTTTTAACAAATTCTTTATATTTAAATAAAATCCAAACCAAAAAACCCGTTGAACCTGTTACACACATCATTAATATTCGTAATAAATAAATTCCCCAAAAATAAATGCGAAAAGCATTTTCAATACCGAAACGATCCAATAATCATAATAATCATAATAAAAATCATTCATACAATAAATATCTAATGTAATATCCGATAGGAAGTATAATATTCGTTCAGGAGTCGAAAAACAACATAAAAAAACTAAACTGGATCATGGAGAAGGGGGTGGCGGTGGTGGTGCGCTGGAGGAAGGAGGTGGCATCCCCAACTTCGCATAAATGGCAGCGATGTGGGCCTCCTGCTCAGCCTGTCTCTCGGCCAGCCTCCTAATCTCTGCATCCTTCTCTGCCAAATTCGCTCTGAGGGCGGCCTGATCAGAGGAATTACTAGAAGACGTGGTCCGTGAGGCAGAGTTCCCGAGATGACGGGAACGCGCATACCTCGCGCCACTGGTGGTAGCAGCCAAACTCCCTAGTCCCAAGCGACGACCCTTCTCGTCCTCCTGATCCAGTTCCAACAAAATGTTGTTCATCTCCTCGACAGTGAGGTCCTTGTCACGAATCCTCTATGTATAGGCCTTCTGAAAGGATAAATCAATAGTGCAAGGCATTAGTGAATTCAAGTATTATTGATATCAACTGTATTTAATGAACACAAGTATTGCAGAACTTACCGCAATCTTCTCGGCCTTAGTAGACAACCATTCGCCATCAGGGCCCATCTGAGACTTCGTGAAGAACGTGAAGAGAAGACTCTCGTTATCCTCAATCTGAATGACACATGAATTACAAGTATAAGAGGCATGATAAAAAAGATCACAAAGTATAAGAGGCATGATGTATAAAATCACAAAGTTCGAACTGATATTACAAGTACAAGAATAATATTAAAACCACAAAGTTAATTAATTATACACTTACCAGCCTATTCATGTTGGCTGTAGCGATGGACTGAGAGCCAAATCGATGTGTGACCATGCTCCTGGTCCCATCCTCGGGCGTCGCCTTCCTGTTTGCGGCGTTCTGCTCAGCCGCACGCTGGACTTTTGGGTCAGGCCAGTAGGCCTTCCACTGAACCCACAGTTCATCTCCTAGCCAACTCGGCTTCCCCAGTCCGTCATTGTACCTGACCTTCATGGTATTAACCATCCCCTTGTAAAGGGCACTACCATGGGCGTTGAAGCAGTACCAGAGTGGCCACAACAGAGCTTTGGGAAGGAAGTAATATTTCTACACAAGTACAGACAAACATCCAAAAACATACTAATTGTGAGAACTTAAAAACAGTCAATTATAACAAGTGTAGCACATGCACAACAATTATATCGGTGACTAACATATCACCCAAGTACAGTGGCTAACATACGACTCACATTGTCCTATATTTTACTACAACAATGGTGACTAACATATCACCCAAATATAGTGGCTAACATACCACTCACATACAGTAACATACCACTCAAGACAAAAAATAATTATGAAACAGCAGTACTATTATTAACTCACCCTCAGCTCCTCAAAGTACTCTCCATTCAACTGGTCAGGGATGGTAGTCCACTGGGCGCCACCCTGTTGTGGTGGGAGCATCTTGGACCTGATGATCTGGCCTAGGTTGTGAGCCGCCTTTACCGCAAATAACCTGCAAAGAATAAGGCAATCATTAAGAAAACCTTCGTAATATATAGTAATGAAATCAAGCCATAATACAACATTTTTACGTAAATATATAAGTTAAATCATAATAGTTACTTGTCCCCGTTGGGGTAGAGTACATGCCTACCATTCCACTGAAGACCGTCCATGGGTGATCTGTAGGGACAGTCATCGTCTGGCACGTGGGCCCATGGGTCACGGGGATCGCTCGAGCCCCTACTGGACTCACCTGGAGTCCCACGAGCAGCCGGGGAGCCGTGCTGTGAGCTAGGCCCGGTGTCATCTCCCTCAGTACGTGGTGACTGAGGAGTGCGTGGAATCTCATCCGGCTGTAGGGTGTAACGAGGCAGTCTGGGTTTCGGCATCTGCAAATTAAAGCAAAGATCTGTGTTAGTACATCCACAATTGAATATAAAACATGTACAATCAAAGATATAGCAAGGAACGACACTAGACATTCGGGTGGTCACGCCAGTAGGACTCCCAAGCATCATGCAGGGGACTCGGCATCCACTCAGTAGGCGGAACTCCCAAAAGCCAGTTGGCTTTCCAAACCTCAAGTAAGGGAATCCTCACTGTACGTTCTGACATATTTGAATGCTAAACATGACCAATCGAAGTTTAGTTCATTGCTAACGTATTATTTCATTCTATTTTTCGAGGTTTTTACTTGCCATTTAAGATATGTGTAATTAAGGAAAATTTTTATATATATAATTTATTATATTTTGCTAACATACCCAAAATTCTTACTCATTTTTATTATTAATTTTTACTTTGCATTATACTTATAATATTTCTAAATTACGACTAAAAATTATCAACTACGATTGACTACTAGAATTTATCAACTTATATTTCGATTATAATTATTTGCATTAACGACTACAATTTATCAATTCATCAACTACGATTTTAGTTAACAAACTAATTACGGTTATATCATACTACAATTCGATTACATTCCAGGGCTTAAATCATCCCTAATCTATCAAGAAATCCCAAACAAAGTCTCAATTCTCAATTACTAAAATACCCAATTAATCCCAAATCTATAAATTGACCAATTAAATCTTGTGCATTCTCCCTAATTTAAGCTACACAACATAATAGATACTAGTAGAAGGTATACAATTCATTGAAATAGGAAAAAAACGAAAAATACCCAAATTTAGAAAAGTTAGGGTTCGAAGTGAATACCTTTGATTGCGGAAGAAAGGTTGAAAGAATCACGCAATTGACTAGCTATCCTTGTTCGTGCTTCAAAGAGCTTCGAAATGACTCCAAGATTGATGAAAATGGTGAAGAAATGAAGAAGATATGGGAGGATGGGGTGGTCGCCGGAGCTTCTTCGCGAGGGAGCTGCTTCTCTGTTTCTCTGTTTTGTTTCTGAGACGCTAAGTCTCGTATATATATCTCCAGTCCGCGACGGATGAGCCATCCGTCGCAGTATAGCGACGGATGACTTCATCGGTCGCTATACTTTAGAATCCTTTTTCTTTTTTTTTTTACTGGGTCAACGTTCTGCGACGGATGAGTCATCGGTCGCTATTTAGAGACCGATGGACGTCATCGGTCGCAGAATACAGCGACGGATGACATCCGTCACTAACTAGCGACCGATGACTCATCCGTCGTAAAGCCTCCACGCCCTACGTACGCTTTAGTACGAATTGAGTTGATCCGTCGCTAGGTGTACTTCATCCGTCGCTAAAAGACTTATCTGTCGCTAATCTTAGAGACGGATCGATCCGTCGCTAAATTCGGTCGCAGAATGTGAGATTTTTTGTAGTGATTAGTTCGTCGGGCTCGATTTGGCCCGAATACAACAATTAGATTTTTTTGTAAAGTTACCGGACACAGTATGGAGTAACAAACTTATAGTACAAAATGGACGGAGGAGAAAACATATGGTATATTTTTGAGGATTTTTCTCCCAAATCCCACGATATTCCTTTCAAATCCCAAAACCGTAAATAAAACAAAAAACCTAAACATCACTAGCTATGACTCATTCATCCTCCCAACCCTCGTAATTACCCTACACTATAACCTGGGTACCCTCTATAACCTATCCCCATCTCATAAATTACTCCAAAGTCCAAACACAATTTTCCTCCCAATCCCTAAAACTCGCACTATTCCCATTTTCCACCCTTTCCCTAACATAACATGCCATGCCAGAACATCTATCAAAATTAAGAAGTATAAATTCACAATATATCATGGAAGGCACAAAATTATCAATTAATCCAGCATTTCTTATACGTGATAATCCTAAATATTTTGCATCAATCGCATTAGACAGATCCGCATCATGAAACATATATAAAGCATAGACCTTAAACATAAATATACATTGTGCCCAATTTGTAAAGAAACTTGCCTTAAACAAAAGCTCCAAGCCAAGCTATAGATGACCAAACATTAACCACTTCTACCATGCGAACTCTGTTAGTGCTTTCTATTCTCAGGTCGGCTCCGTATCGACCTAAACTCAGGTCTTCATTCAATAGTTGCCATGTGACGCTTAATTTAATCTCATCCATTCATTTCGATTCAAATTCATTTTTGGTACGATGGATTATAATTAATTTTCTTTAACATTAAAAATCACCACAAAAATACAAATTAACTATAATGCCCTTAATTTCAATTTATATGATTACATATACACGTAAACCTTATTAATTAATCTTAATCACAAACCAAAGTTAATTGATCACAATTAATTTATCCATTTTAATGATACATAAACTATCGAACACTTCTAAATAATATACTTCGTAGCTTAAAAAATAAGCCTCTGTTATTGTCCTCTACAAATGTTGATAGCTAGTTCAATTAGATTATGGAAACGAATATCCATTGAACTGTTGTTGAAATTAATTTGATATATATTGATTAATTTTAATTTTAGTTAAAATAAATTTTTATTTTTAATTTAATACTTATAAAATAGTAAGAACTTATTTAAATTATTTAAATGAATTTTTTGAAAGTAGGGGTATAACTGCACATTTATATATTTTTATCAAAATTTAATAATTAGAATGAAATATATAATAAAGACCTACGTTTAGGTCGGTACGAAACCGACCTGAGAATAGAAAGCCCCAACTCTGTTAGAATATACGTAGTATATTTCTCTTATAATTGTAGTAAATATATTTGTGTATATCTTACCTATAAAATATTTTAGAATAGTGGATCTCCTTTTTATATATACAACCTTTCTGATATAGGTAAGATATACACAAATATATTTACTAAAATTATAAGAGAAATATACTACGTATATTCTAACAAACGCAGCCCCATCCGAAAAGATAATTGACCTTGGTTAGGGTTTGCATAATGGAATAAGCATGAAGAGGAAGACAGATATATGAGATGGGTTACCGACCGGTTAGGGAGCATGGAAGAGATAAATGCTTCTTAAGAAATCCAGATGAAGAAAAACATTGATGAGTAGACTGGATGGACAAGCTGACGCTAGAGGTGGCGATGATGAGGTAACGTGAGCGAGCATTTGTTTCTTGAAGACTTGTAAATCAATTAGGGGTTTAATCTCTAATTAAAGGGACTAATGAAAGATTTGGGCTTGGTCTAGTTAAGGAATGGGCTGACAATTGAGATAGAAGATTTGGGCCAGTCGCTTCATGAATTACGCTGCAACGTATCAGTACGTTCTAAAACGCGTAAATTCGATTCTCGAATTTTTGGGTCGATTTTGTTATTTATTATTATTATTATTATTATTATTATTATTTTGTGAATTTTTTATAATAGTATACTAATTTTATTATCACATAAAATTACATGGGAGTCTTGCAACAAATTAACTATGTTCTCACACTTTTCTAAATACATAAACTAGACCTATGAAAAATAAAAACACCAATCTTCATAATAATAATAATAATAATAATAATATATTCATTTGAGAGTTGAGATCAGCTGCAGGAGAGCAATTTAAAGAGTCAATGTTCCGAATAAAGAATGGGGCTGCGTAGCGGTGGGTTTCATTGTAAAACAGAACTATGGATGTAGAAAGACAAATAAGAATAATGGTATGATCCCGTGATTTTGGCAGATGTGTGTATATAGACTATACTCAACATTAATCACACACACGACACGACACGACACGACACAACACGACACAACCCGCGCGACTTGACTTTATTTCACCACTTCTCTCCCCTGTTCAATTACTAGTAGTGCTACTTTAGATCATTTATACTACTTTCCCAAAAGTTTTTTTTTATTTATCAAAAGATAATATATTACGCAAAATAAAGAGTGTCGATTACAAGTTTTCCGTACAAAATATTTCTAACGAGCCATTAATTTAGGGTAAGTAGTTGTCTAGTCCGACTGTACAAAATGAGCCAACCAATTCGGCGCCTTATCCCAAACATGTAAGCTACTCACATGATCTAAATTGCTTTGAAAATAAAGTAGATCACTTGGATTACTTCGTACTGATTGTGCCAAGCACGACGTTCCTGAAGCGTACCCTTGGCTTCGTACTCTCCCAAAAGTTAGACTTTTGGAATGAATGTTAATAGTAATATCAAGATATGTACGAGTATTAAAGGTTCAAAAAATCATATTTCTTACATTATTCATGGCCCATTAAAAAAAAAAAGTACTTCCTCCGTCCCAGAGCAGTTGCACCATTTGCTTTTGGGCACAAAAAATAAGGATGAGAGTTAAATATTGAGTTATATTGATAGTGGAGGTTACTTTTACTTTATTGGTGATTTATGGACACTCAAATGTATTAGTGGAATATAAAATTATTATATACATGTCCCAAAATGACAAAGAAATGAAATGGTGCAACTTTAACGGGACGCCCAAAATGGCAAAATGGTGCAACTGTTCTGGGACGGAGGGAGTATTATATACATGTCAAAATCTATGCATGTAAAAAAAAAAATTATTACATTAATTATTAATTTAAGAGTCTGGTAGAAGATACACTCCCTCCCTTTTTTTAGTTGTTCAGATATATTGCCTCTGACTCTGTCCCAATGTAATTTATCCATTTTGACTTTTTTCAGTCAACAGTTTTAAACATTGAATCTCGATTACTTTTTTTTAACTATAATGACAACACATTTGACGAAATATGAAAATATATAACTTAAATTTTCATAATATAATTTTATTGAATATTTTATCACTATAGTTTAATAATAATCGAAAGTCAAAGTTGAACGTCGTTTACCAAAAAAGTCAAACTGGAAAATCTCAAATGGGACAGAGGGAGTAATGATTACTACTAATGCTCCGTTCTCTTCATCTGAACTGAATTGATCTGAACTAAATTGAAATGAACTAAATGAAGCTGAACTTTACTGAAATTATTTGTAATACAAAATACTATTAGTCAAATCTGAACTGATCTGAATTGAACTTAAAATAATTAATTTTCAGGTGAAGAAAACAGAACCTAATAGGTTTAAATCTATTTTGTTCCTATATTCACTATTATTAAAATAATATTATATTATTAGTAATAGACTTTTGGCAACAAATTTTGACAAAAGAAAAAGCTAATAATGAGTTTCTCTAAAATTTATAAAAAGAACTAAAAAATTCTGAGGGAGTACTGTATTTAATCTACTCATAAATCAATTTAATGAAACTGAAATGAAAGACATCAATTTAAAGTGGAAACAAAATAGAGATTGAGTCCGACTATAACCCCAAAATAAAAAAGAATTAATGTCCATTTTTTTTTATTTTTTTACAAAAGTAGAAGATCTTTAACTAGTATAGAAAAGTTCACCAACAATTGAGAGCATTATTACATTCACAGATCATACAGTCCAGTACAGGGAATTATAAATAGTACATAGAACTTGACAGACAGACACAAAACATGACAAAATCAGTTTTCTTTTGACACATTTTTTCTCTACCTAATACTCCTACAACTTGCCGCCTGTGTGTGCGTGTCTCTTCCTTGTAAACACGCCTAAAATCACCACCAAACAAGATCTTGCTGTTGTAACTTTCACAAAAACATGTCCTACTTCAAGAAATAGAGCTGCTCAAGAATAATAATAATCGTCTGTTCAGTAGCGTATCAGCAGCGGCGTCTATGGAGGCGATCCGACGGCCAATGGCGAGATCTTCAGTGATTGCGCTCTTCTTCGTCTTGATCACTGGTGGCGCGTTCATCTGCACGCGCTACCTGGACTTTTCTTCATCTGCTGTAAGTTTCCTTTGATTTTTTTTCTCTCTCACCGACTTTTAGTTTGTCAACTTTTTCTTGACTCTTGTTACTCTTTGTTTTGACCATTTTTTTATCTTTTATTTATTTATTAAATTCATGAACTAGAATTTAGTAGTACTAATAAGAAATATTTTTACTACTATCTCCTTCCGCCGCTTACGGTCAAATGTTTTTTATTTTATTTTATTACTCATTTACTCCTATCCTACTTCATCAGTTCATAAGGTGGAAAAAGTTTATTAATAAAAGTATATAATTATTGTAATGTTAACATTTTTTATTAATAATTGTTTTTTCCATTTAAAGTTATTAATGATGTAATGAGGAAAAAAAACAAAGGTTGACAGAACAAGCTTAAAAACAATAACAATGTACTTGGAAGTTGAAACTTGAAACCCACCCCGGTTTAAATAACAGAGGAATTACTCGATTAACTACTTCTAGTACTTATTTTTATGATGAGAATTTGTTTGATGGTGTATTATTATTGTAAATAGAAACCCACCTCGGATTTCAAAATTTGGATTTAAATATATATATATTTGTTTCATTATATGATGATGTAGTGCTAGTTGTTTTACATGACTAAAGCTGCTGTTCTGTGCCATGCTTCTTTTGATGAGTTGATCACTTGATCACACTAGTCGGTAAATGGAATCATGAGGGGGGTCCCATTTTATCATGGGGTGTTTAGGGGTAAAAGCACTTAAAAAGTTTTTGAATGACCCATATATTTTCCATGTGTGCAATCTGACCCTTAATTTGAATTTTGTTGCATTTAGTCTCGGCTTTGGCTCTCTTCATTGTGAAATTGACCTCTATTTGTTTCAGAGTTTTCCAGATGAATTAATAGGACTATAAGGCTGCTCACCAGCCAGTTCACCACAGTTTTTTTGGGTGTAGTTCACTAGCCTGCTATGCTATGGTTGCTATGCTATGCTATGGTTGCTATGGTGACCGTTTCATGCAGTTCACCACTCTTTTTTTTTATTTATTTAATTTTTAGGTTATTTTTTTATGGTAATTAATATTTTTAATTTCATATTAAATTTAATTTAAAATAAAAAATATTTTTTTATTAAATTTTTTTTTTTTGATTTTTACTATAAAAAAAATAATCAAAACATATACAAAATTGGTGTCTATACGTAGAGAAAACAAAAATGAGAAAACAAAAATAAGAGTGTTGGTAATTTTTTCAGATTTTTTCGAGTTTATTTTGTTGATGTTTTTGATACAAAATGAAAGGAAAAAAAAAAAAAGGTGACACTTAGTGACAAGTGTCACCGCCTGATTAAAAGCTCCTTTATTTTTTTGTCGTGAACATCACGCCAGTGCCTGAACAACTGTATGAACAACTGTGCTAGCTAGTGGGGTGAACTGTTTGGTGATTGTGAACCACCACAACATATAAAAGTTGTTCATGAGGTTGTGAACTGCTGCGTGGACGACTTTGTGAACACCCACAGTGAGCAGCCTAATCTGTCTCCTCAAAGTTCAAATTACTAAATGAAAAATGTATAAAATCAGAACTTTGAGGGTCAAATTGCAAGCTTCGACTTGGAAATTTTAATGGAAAGATTGCACAAATGGAATGATCCAATTTGCTCAAAATTCTATTCATAGGGGCGGTTGAGGAACGGTATATTTTCAGGATTAGATTTGAAAGATTTGTTTAACAGTCTATATTCTTGATAAAGTATTATAGCTTGGATGGATGGTGTAATGTAATCGGGGAAATTGCAATTTTGGTCCCTGCAATGTTGGTCCTAAATGTTTTTCTTTTTGCAACATTGGCCAGACACCCTCAACCAGTAGGCACACACACAGGACTCACTGTACTCACTGCTACAGTGAGAGGGTGAGACCATTCAATAGTGTTCGGTCTCATTTTCCGGAGATAGCAACCATCACCTGTTTGATTAGGCCAATTTAACTAAAGTGAAAACTAAACTTTGAGATTTTTTTTAGTCATCCATCTAATGCTTACTCATCTGTTCTTACTGTTGCAGTTGATGGCTGGAAATTCTGCACAAGATTCAGTAATAAACACTACAGTCTCTTCCGAAATAAATTCGCAGAATGCCTCCCCGAAGCCCATAGAGATCCCACTTAACTGCTCCCTTGGTAATCTGCCTCGAACATGCCCAGCAAATTACTACCCTTCTAAAATCCCAGCTGAAAGTATGAACCTTTCACCGACACCACCACCTACGTGTCCAGATTATTTCCGTTGGATTCACGAGGATTTATTTCCATGGAGGAAGACTGGTATTACGAAAGAAATGGTGATGAGTGCAAAGCGCACAGCTAATTTCCGGTTGGTTATCTTGAATGGAAAAGCATATGTACAGACGTACACTAAATCATTTCAGTCTAGGGACACCTTCACTCTATGGGGGATATTGCAGATGCTTCGGAGATACCCTGGAAAATTACCGGATCTGGACTTGATGTTCGACTGTGTAGATTGGCCGGTCATGAAAAAACAGTTTTTCAATACTTTGAAAAACCCAGTGCCACCACCACTCTTCCGGTATTGCGCTGATGATAACACATATGATATTGTTTTTCCGGACTGGTCGTTCTGGGGATGGTAAGTATAACAAACGTTCATGATTCCAATCAACAGTTTTCAACATATATATGCATGCCGTAACTGCTAGCATATTCTTTAGGCCAGAGATTTCTATAAAACCATGGGAGGCATTGTCCAAGGAACTCATAGAGGGCAATAAGAAGGCTAGATGGACGGAAAGGGAACCACATGCTTTTTGGAAGGGCAATCCTTCTGTCGCCAAGAAGAGGATGGATTTACTTAAGTGCAATGTCTCCGAGAAACAGGACTGGGGTGCTCTTATATACGCTCAGGTAAAAGCAGGCCTTATGTCAATATTGTATGATTGCATTTAGAGTAAAACGTCCATTTCTTTACACTTTGTGAGATGACTGTAGGACTGGTTTAAAGAACAGCAGCAAGGTTACAAGCAGTCCAACTTAGCAGACCAGTGTATGAACAGGTACTAGCGGAATAGCCTACTTACATTCCTACAACGTTGGTCAATAAACTCAAAAATATTTGTTATAAAAATAGTTGCTTTTGTCAAATATTTTGTGCAAAGAACCGCGTATGGTGCTCCTGAGTATTCCTATGAATTGGACATAAGTCCTTTGTATTTTCGTTAAAGAGACGTGAGATACAAAATCTCACATTCAGTTCCTGATGCATCTATACAGATACAAAATCTACATTGAAGGAAGTGCATGGTCTGTCAGTGAGAAGTACATTCTTGCTTGTGATTCTCTTACCTTACTCGTAATACCTCGTTACTACGACTTCTTCACGAGGGGTCTGGTGCCACTGAAACATTACTGGCCAATCAAGGAAGAGGACAAGTGCCGATCCATTAAACATGCAGTTGACCGCGGAAACAGCCATCAGGAAGAGGTAGTCTTCTGAAATTTATTGTTCAACGTACTTAGGCATGCATGTTTACAAATACGACTGATTATTTGAAAGCGTTATAAAACGAGTGATTTCTAGATGGTTAGAAGCAGAACCATTCTTTTGCAAACTGTCATTTTCTGCTTCTGCTATAAGAACGCAATAAGCTGTTGCAAGCAGCCACTTAAAACTGCTCCATGATTCATACTCTACAAGTTGAGGTGTCTAATTTCACTACACATCATTAGTGAATATAACCCGTATTTTCATTTATTCGAATGTGACAGGCTCAGGCAATTGGAAAAGCTGCCAGCAATTTCATTATTGAAGAACTGAAGATGGACTATGTTTACGACTACATGTTTCATCTGTTGAGTGAGTATGCAAAACTGTTGAAATATAAGCCCACGGTGCCTGAGAATGCTGTGGAGCTATGTTCGGAGTCAATGGCTTGCTCAGCACAAGGACTCGAGAAGGATTACATGACTGGTTCGTTGGTTAAAGGTCCTAGTAATTCGGATCCATGCAGAATGCCTCCACCATATGATCCTGCAACTCTTCACTCTGTTATTGAGAGTAGAAACAGTAAAATCAAGCAAGTTGAGACCTGGGAAGACCAATATTGGCAGAGTCATAGTAGTTAAACACAGGACATTGTTTCTGTTAATTACATACATAGAGAGAAAGAGTAGTATATAATAGTAGGATTTTTGATAAAAATTTCACAGAGCAATTTGTATGGATCTGATATATATGCATGCACCTTCTTTCTTTTCATGTTTTATCTGTCTTCTTGATTATGAAAGCAGTCCACAGGTTTTACTATTCTTGTATATGCAAAACCAAACCGCGAATGGGCTATTGTATTTTCAGAAACGCGCTTGAGGTTCACCTTAAGGTGCTCTCACTAATGGAGAAGGCGTCGGATCAAAGCTTGAATTTGATGTTCCTTTAAGATAACAAGTCCAAATGAAGTACTGAACCAAGTGCCAAGTTCCCTGATCGATCATGTTGTTTAGAGTCAGCTGTAGCATGCGAGTGATAGAAGTGCAACTGTGGAATTAGGAGTTCGTGTTGATGAATTAAGGAGTAGAATATCTTATAAACATCAATCTGCGTCACAAGTCAGCAGCAGCCGTTGATTAAAGTGCCACGTGGCTCATCCAATGGCCAGGATTTGAATCTGATGGAGAGAATGGTTGTTAGAGCATTCCTTATGATTGGACCTTGAATAGGAGATTCTAAACGTGAAAATCCCAAAAAATACCCTCCCAAATAAAGTCTCCAATAATTTGATATTTGATACTTTATTGTGGGGTACATATATGCTACATGTTAGACCATCTGCATCGCAAGGATGCTAATGGTTTGAACTCAGCAAACGTTTTGTCTCCATCCCGTTTATTAAGGTAAGACTATCTTATGCGTTTGTTAGGATAGTCTTTTTTTTTTTTTTTTTTGTTTTATTATTTTGTTATTTTTCTTTTTAAATGCCTTATATTTTTATTTTCATATCTTTAAATTTTCCTTTTCCTTTTAGTTTATTATTATTTATTTTTCATATATTTCACTATTGATAAATTATATTGAAATACCAAATGTAAAATTTAAAATATTTGAGATTAATAGAAAATGACATTTAAATAATATAAATTATGAAGTTTTATGTTATTTTAACTTTATGTTATTTTGATTAATTAAAGACATTTAAATAATATGAAGTATGATGTTTTAAAAGAAATTGAAAAAGAATAAAGTAGTTTAAAAAGAACTGGAGAAAGAAAAGAAAATTTGGGTAAGATAGAGTATGAGGGTTGGGGATGAAGAGTATGATAGAGTTTTTTTTTTTTTTTTGAAACAACAAAAAAAGTTCATTAAGCTTGAAGAGTATGATAGAGTTTTGATGTTGCTTGAAGAGTATGATAGAGTTTTGATGTGAGTGGAATGCTCATGTGACGTAAGATAGAGTTTGAGGGATGTGGATGGTCTTACTCTACATGTCTCATATGTAATACATCTTATTTGGAGTTTTCCTTGTTGGTCTCATATTTGTGGCTTAAACTTGGGCTACTAATTAGTAGTCATTTGCCATGTGCTACTATTTAGTAGCCACAAAGAAGACTCCATTGAAAGTTTTTTGGGGCTTCTTTTGGGATTAAAATCTCAAATAAGCCCCAAAGAAACCTCCATAAAGAGTGCTCTTAGCACTACAAGGAAAACTGACTTTAGCG
>CM051455.1:100533929-100555637 GCA_028274465.1 Plantago ovata | reverse complement strand
TTTTGGATCTAAGGACAAGCAACTTTGTGATGATTTTGTCAAACTCATGACAAATAAGTTTGAAATGAGTATGATGGGAAAATTGAATTACTTCCTAGGATTGCAAGTCAAGCAACTCAAAGATGGAATATTCATAAATCAAGCAAAGTATGCGAAAGAAATGCTCATAAAGTTTAGGATCAAAGAGGATGAGAAACCTAAAAGATCCCTATGAGTGTTGGTACCAAATTGGGCTATACTAAAGAGGACAAAAGTGTTGAAGAACACAAGTATAGGAAGCTCATTGGTTCCTTGTTGTATCTAACAGCAAGTAGACCTGACATTCAATATGTTGTTTGTGTGTGTGCAAGATTCCAATCTGATCCAAGAGAATCACACTACAAAAAGGCAATCAAGATACTGAAATATGTTAAAGGTACAGTCAATGTTGGATTATGGTATCCTAAAGATTCTGGACTTGAATTGGTTGGCTATTCTGATGCTGATCATGGAGGATCAACTCTTGATAGAAAAAGTACCTCTGGAACTTGTCAGTTTTTGGGTACTAGATTAATATCATGGTTCAGCAAGAAGCAAACTTGTGTCGCCAATTCATCTACTGAATCTGAATACATTTTAGCTGGTTGTTGCACAGCTCAAATCCTATGGATTCAGCAACAATTAAGAGATTATGGTATTTCTGCAAAGAAAACACCAATCTTTTGTGATAATACAAGTGCTATTGCAATTACGCAAAATCCTAAGTTTCACTCTAGGACCAAGCACATTGATATTAGACATCATTTCATTAGAGATCATGTAGAAAAAGGTGATATTGAGGTTGTGAAAGTAGGCACCAAAGATCAGCTTGCTGACATCTTCACCAAGCCCCTACGGGATAATAGGTTCGCAATGCTAAGGTATAACCTTGGATTGATTGAACTACCTCAATAAAGGATACACTTGGCAGAATGCTGAAACAGGTATTCAGCAAGCCAAAGTATTCCTGTCTAAAAGACTCAGTCACTGATTTCTTCTAAGAAATGATAAGACACTACATGATTGCTGAAACAGGCATTCAGCAAGTAATTCCTTCAAAACGGGTATTTGTTAGGAAACTTGATCACTTGCTGAGACAGGCACTCAGTAAGAGAAAGAACTTAAGGATTGCTGAGACGGGCACTCAGACAATCAAAAGATACTGAAACAGGTATTCAAGTATCAAAGGAATTTTCTGAGACGGGAACTCAGAAAAAGAGCAAAGCTCATCTCTCAGATTTTACCAAAGGATGTCTCAAGTACAAAAGAATTTACTGATACGGGAAATCAGAAATATCTTTTAATCTTAGGAAATACGAGATATCTAAGTAAGGGGGAACTTTCAGCAAGTATCTAGATTGTTAATTCAAACTCGCTGAAAAGATTCTTGTCTATTTCAGCAAACAATCTATCCCTTAATACTCGGTAAAATCAATTTGTGACGTTAAACTGGCACAGATAAACTCGCAATAATCATGACATGAAATTCAATCGTGGCCATTGATTAAAAGGAGTTACTTATCTAACGGCTAACAAAACAAAGAGAGAGAGTGCTCTGACGGTTTTAGTTAGTGGGCCACTACGCATTCAATGCAAAGGCTCCACTAACTCCAGTGTTTCTCTGTTTTACCCTTGCTGAGAGCTCAAATCGATTGAGTTTCTCACACACCAGAGACACTATATAAAGAAGGAGTTAGAGAAATGACAAAATTCTTTAACTCACATTTCCTTTCTCTGCAAATTCTAGCCTGAATCCACTGTACCTCCGGTCAAAAAGCAAACTATCTCTTTTCGTACACATTTTCTTGCTCTATAAAAGAAATGGCTCCCAAGAGACAGTCATCTAAGTCCTCAAAGTCGTCAAAGGTTGACAGTGCTGAAACACGCATTGCTCCGGTGACTACTCCGGCCACAAACACAACGAAAGTTGTGTAGAAAAACGACCGAATCTCAGAAAAACCTATGCCTCCTTCATATCTTGACACTGCAAAGTGTGAGATGTTGATGCAATGGGGAGGGTTTGCAAAAGAAAAGTACATTAGGTACTTTCATGAACAAGAACTCGATGACGAAAATGAAGAGGCGCTTGAGTTTATCAAGCAGCAAGGCCTCATGAACTTTATCTCTGCTCGCACTAAGCAAGTGAGCATGATTGATACAATGGAATTCTACAACAATGCAGAAATCCAGTCCCTTACAAACAATAATGGAGTCACTGAAAAAGTGATCCTTACTTATGTTCAGAATACGCAAATCGTCCTGAAATGAACTGATTTAGCGGAGATTTTTCAGATTCCAACCACTGGAACTGAAGATGACGCCACTGCCACTGACGAAGAAATTGAAGCTTTCTACAGTGACGTCAGAAATGAGAAAATGAAGAAAGGCGAGATAGCTCTCGTGACTTGGACAAAGCACGTTAAGAGAAAGCATCTCTGCCATTCACTTGGTCTAGTAGCTCTGCTACTAATAAAAGTTCTTGACTCCCAAGTTGGAGGAATTAACCAAGTAGGCCTGAGAAGATGGCCATTGCTGATGCATATCCATGAAAATAAAACGGAACTTAACTGGGCTAAGTAAATTTTCAACAGGCTTGTTGATTGTGTTACTAAGTTTAAGGTAAAGGTAGAAGACAACAAGGTCTCACCTTCCTTTCCAGTTATGTATGGAATCAAGATATGCTACATCCTTGAACATTTCAGGATTCAGCTAAGAAACCCATTGCCAATCAAGAAATCTGTGTGCAATGTGGGAAGATCTTTCTACAAGCAGAATGTACCTAAGATTGCTGGAAAGAAAACTAAGAAGACAACAACTGCAAATGTTGTCAGCACAAGCCAGCAAGAAAGGTATACAACAACTGCAGATGTTACCACTCAGCAACTTAGAGATGAAACTGTTGTTGGTGGTGGTAACACAAATGAAACTGCTGTAGAAAATCAACAAGGTACGTGTACAACACCCGTTGCTGAAAAAGCAACTATAGATGACTCTGGGAAACTGGAGAAATCTAACAAGAAAAAGAGGAAAGCTGATGATGACACTCAGACTGCAGCGTCATCAGCAAACCCCGTACCTAAGAGGAAACGGACAAGCAACAAAAGGAAGAAAACACTGGCTCACCAGTCAGTCCTTGATGTCCAAGACTCCTCAGTCAATTCCCAGACAAATGGTGAAACGCATTTTCCAGTAGATGTTGCTGAAGTAATTACTGAAGCCTATGTCAGCAATGTTGAAGTGTTTGCGAAAGCCTTCAACAATCAACTCAATGTTGATAATTCTACTGAGAATAGACCACAAGGCAGTGGAACTGAAATTCCTGCCCAAGTCCCCGATATCTACATTGTAGATAACTTAGATGATCCAACTATGGAACCAGTAAGCGACATTGCTGCTGATCTGCAAAAAGCGGCACTTGCTGATGCTGCTGAAAAGATGGTTGCTGAACAAGCAACTCATCAAGTTGCTGAAACAACGCTTGCTGAAGGACCAGTTGCTGAAATAGCAATGGTTCCAGTTCCTGAAGTTGCTGAAACTCAAGAAGCATTATTCAACGACGCATCTCATGATGCTGAGAATACTGGCCCAAGTTCACCCAAGACATCAATTGATAAAGTCCAGCTTGTACTGGAAGATTTAAGCAAACAAATGGAGTTGGAAATTGAAGAATCATCCAACAAATCAATTGATCTCTTCATGACAAGCAGTGAGCTCAAAGGTCAAGATGCTTCTGCTCAACTTGTCATTTCAGAGACAAGGGAGATTGCTGAAACCGCACAGCTTTCTCAGATAGAGCAAAACCAGAAGTCTGCTGAAGAAACAGTCCAAGAAGCTGAAGAAACTGTTAATGCTGAAAGGACTGAGTCACAACCTGTCCTTCCTCAGCAGGTAGTTAATTCAACCATCAGTAAAACTTCAATTTCTGAAAATTGTTCTTTTGCTAATATTATACTATCTCTACAGACTTCTCAAGATGCAAGTCAGATGGTTGCTGAAGCCTCTGCACCAGAACCAACACTTCCTGCTCAGCAGGTAGTTAATAATTTTGGTATAAAAACTAAGTTTGACAGCTTAGTACTTGTGTCTAACTTTAATTTATTTCAGGATGAACAAATGGAGGATGCTACTCAAGCTCCTCATGGAATGGAAATTGTACTACATGAGCTTGCTGACTCTCAGCAGGTAAATCATGTTTCAGATATAAACTCTAAAACAATTCTCCAAACCAATCCTGATCTAAATAAAATTCTTTTTCAGGCTCAAAAGGAGACGACTGAAGTGGTACTCATCACTGAAGATCATCAAGTAAGTTCTGAAGAACTGTACTTGAACTTCAAAAGGACAACTTTGTCAAGAGTTGCTAAGTCCGTCAGCAACTGGCAAAGGTACAGGCGAATGGATTTCTCATATCTTCACCTTCATCTCTCCAACGAGAAAAAGAGATCTTGCTGAAGCTCGAAATATTTGTCCACTCCATCCTTCCTGAAGAAATGACATATTCTTAGCAAATGAGCTCCAATCGGATTGCTCAAATCAGAGAGAATATGAAGGACAAATTCAAGAGTGCCTCTCCAGCTGAACAAGTTGTGATGCTCAAAGGTCTATTTGTACCTGTGGTGGCTGATCGCCACAAAATAAATGAGGAAGAGGAAGTGACAAGTGTTGCTTTGTATAAGCACGTGGAGCTAGTCATTCTGACAGATGATGAATAAGAAGAAGAAGATGAGAACATTCCCACTGATCCCAGTGATGATGAAGGGAAAGATTCCAAGGACAAGAAAGACGATGATGATGACAATCAAGGTCCAAGTCCTGATGCTAGAGGATTGAAGTTAACAGTTGCTGAAAATACTCAATCTGACAATCAGCAAGCTGAACAACAACAATCTCAGCAAGAATCTCAACCTCCTCCTGCTGCTGCTGAAAATCAAGCACCTGTGCAAGGTGCTGATACTGAAGAAGAATACGCCAGAAAAAGGGCTGCCTTGAAAAATGGCAAAAGTCCAGTTTCTGATGCCAAGGTTACTGAAGAAAACCTTGATGATGATGATGAACAAGATGAAGATTACCAACGCGCTCTCCAGAACAGTCTCTTGATCCATGCAAGGCATACGCAGGATCTAGAAATTGGTCAATCTTCAGGAGTGAGAACAAAGGAAGTCCCCTCCCTTCCACTTACTACTGGCAAAACTCCAGCAATTGAGTCTCATACTCAATTAAAACTAACTACTGGCGAAACTCCAGTAATTGAGCCCCAAACTCAATTGAAACAACTAACTACTGGTGAAACTCCAGTTGTTGAGTCTGAAGCGTTGCCATCAGCAACCACTCAACAAAAGGAAGTGAAGCTACTGATAAAGGTTCAAAAGTTGCTCAACTTGATGAATCTGAGGATGATGACGACTTGTCAGAAAATGACGATGAGCAGTCCAAGCGAGACCCAAAAGTCGTTCAGATTCCTCCTCCTGATTACATCACTGATAAAGGAGATTCATTAAGAGCCGAACTGCTATTACAGGATGATCAGTTTGCTTCCGAACTAAAAGTTCATTCCTTGACACCACATTTAGTGCCGTTTCCAAGAGTTGAGGAGTTTACTCCTAGAATTCTAGCACTAAAACAAGTCCATGATGCCTGCAAAGCTGAAGATGAGGCATTGCTTGCTGAGAGCCCACTTGACATTGGAAAGATATTGGCTACAGTGCTGAGACGCACTACAACTTTGACAATAGCTCAAAAAGACATCAGTCTTTATCACAATCTGAATGAAGATGATGAAGATGATGACAATCAAACAATAGCTCAAGCCATAAGAGCTAGACCCTTAACAGCCTTGACTCCGTCTGGCCATTCAAAGCATTTCTCGTTTGACTCTTCAGCAAGAGATCAAGACAATGCTAAGACAAGAAGAAGAAGGCAAAGACAGGAAGAAAAAAGGCTGGCCAGCATTGCTATTGGCTCCGGCATTGAATACATAAAGACCAGCAATGAGGAAACCACTCAGAATGTAATCAGAAACATTCATGGTTGTTGGATTCTAAAGCTGGAAGACTTGCTGGTAAATGAGTTCTTTCCTACAGCCATATTGAATCAAATGTTCAAATGGATTGAACTCAAGGTCCAAAGAAAGCAAAGGGAAGAATCCCTCCCAAGAAATATTGCTGGGAAATGGTTGAATCTTGAGGTCCATGTAAGAAGAACTGTCATTGGTAAGACATACAAACAAGAACCAAATCTGATCAAACCACCTGGCATCGCTTACTACTCTGACCCGGTAACAAAGAAACCTAAGAAGAAACTTGGATTGATTCCTTATGAGTACTTCTATCTCACTGCTAAGGGTCAAGAAGAAGATCTTCTCTGGCTAAGAAAGATTCATCCGAAAAGCATTTCAGATACACAGCTTCTCCATGCCAGCAATTGGGGCATGCATTTGTGGGTAACTAATTACATGGAAATGAATGCTGAAAAGCATCATCATACTGCCTGCAAAAACGCAAGAATTCTTGAACTACAAGTCCGTAGGCTTCTGGAAAACTACGAAAAGGACTGTGTTGAATTTACTGCACTTGCTGAGAAGAGTGTAAGAGAGATTTTGAGAAAATCCTCTCAAAGAGCTTAAGTCCCTGTAATAGTTTTTGTTAAAGTTTTTGTTTGCTGATTCTGTTTAAGTTATCTATGCTATTTCATGTAAACTTCTGAAAGATAACTATCAGCAATGAAACTTTTGACTCTTATTGGTTTTTGATTATGCAATTTACTTATGCTTACTGTTTAATTATTCAAGTATGCTTGCATTAATCAACTGATTTATTCAACATCAAAAACCTCTAAAAGGGTAACAATTAATTTAGCCATGGATTGCTAACATCAAAAAGGGGGAAATTTGTTAGGAAACTTGTAATTTTGATGAGCAATTAACCATGCTAAATTAAGGAAAGTCCAGTAACTAGTACTCTTAAGGTCCATAGGAATTTAGAATTTTAAGGACATTGTAAAAGAGGAACGTTTGCTGATGACTTAGTTTAGGTGCTAGATAAGTTATTTCTTTTGCGTATGATGTATTTTATTTTCTGAAAAGAAAATAACTTATTGATGCGTTAGCTTATGATGTATCTTATTTTCTGAAAAGAGAATAACCTATTGAAGCATTTGCTGACGATATACTTTGTTTTTGCAAAACAAACTATTAAAGCAAATAGAAACCGCTCAGAATCTTGAAGATTATTGAAGATCTGAAGACTTGAAGATTTAGAAGATCTGAAGACTTAAAGATTGCTGAAAGACTGGTATCTACAAAGGCACGTGTTGCTCAGAAAGTGGAAACTTCAGCAACAACATTGCATAAGTGAAAATCTAAAAGACAGAGTAGGTTGTGCTTGCTGAAACTGAGACTAACCACTTGCTGATGGAACATATGTGACCTCTTGCTGAAAGTACTTGAATTTGCACTCCAATGTTACTGTTTGAATTCTATTCAAATGTGCATTAAATGCAAAGCTTACACACGAAGGACATGAAGACTAGAAGACAAACAAAGACGCTGCTGAAAGTACAAAAGCAAGATAGTGACATGTTAAGGAAAAAAAGCCTTAGGATTTGAAATTCAAACGACTCCTTACTTACACTATAAATAGAGGTCATCCGGCAAAGAGTTGAAGTGTGTCAACAACGTGATCAAACTCTCACTTGTGCTTAAAACTCACATACCTTCAAATACTCTTACTGCCATTGATCCGTTCCAAGACTTAAATTTTGAAAAAGCTACTTGTAAAGAAGTAGAACAAACTCGGCTAAGAAATTAGTTAAGTGTTCTTTCTTTCGAACAAGAGCAAGTCTTGACACCAGAAACAATCAAACTTGTTTACTGCAAAGTATTCAAAGTTGTGTTTCTTAGATTACTTGTTGTAACTGAATAAGTTATAATTAAGTCATCTCACCCCAAAACTCTCTAACTGAAAATACACCCTTTCAGGCGTGATATTCAGGGGGAACTTAATCGAGCATAGTTTTTCTGATTAAAAGTACCAAGTTTGGTGGAGAACAAGGTTGAGTTCTCTAGTTTAGGTTGGAGACAAAGCAAGTGTGCGTTGGTTTCTGTTGAATCGCTCTAGATAGGAGATTGTAAGGAACCTCAATCATATCTTAGTGGATTCAGTCCTAGAAAGGACAAAGTGGATTAGTTGAGAGATTACGCCACTCTCAGATACCACTTTAAAAGTGTTTGTGTGATTTACTTACTGTATTTAGTTTTCAGCAAATCATATATGTCTGTACACAGTCACTCACTTCACTTGCTGAAACCTTTACTTACTGAAAGAGCACTTATTGTATCAAAGACTTCCGCTCTCTGATTTTAAGTATCAGCAAACCAAGCTACTGTAAAGTAACTTACGCTTGCTGAGAAAGTTAAGTATCAGCAAACTCATTACTGAAAAGTAATAAGCACTTGCTGAGAAAGTTTTAAACGGCGAAAGTTTGAAAAGACTATTCACCCCCCCCCCCCTCTAGTCTTTTCTTGTTGTTTAAAGGGACCAACAAGGATTGTAGTAAGAATTTAAACCTTTTATTCTAAAGTCTAGTTATGGATTCTTTTTTCTGTAGATCTACTTCTTCGACTTCTGTTGCCTCATCTTCCCGTGATCCACTAAGAAAGATTATAAATAGTGAAGAAATAATAATAGAAGATTTTGATAATTCTATCGATAACTGGAAAATTCCTAAAATTAATAAAGATCAGATTTATGAATCCTCTCGTCTATTCTATTTTAAAAGTGATTTTACAATTAAAACTGAAGAACGAGATATTCAGGTATCTAAACCTTTTGAGTCAATTAATCTACTTTCTGAAGATTCCCTCCAAAAACATGTTAAGAAAAATTATAAGTATATTAATATTGGATTAGTTCAAGTAGGGATAAAACCACTCACTAAAGAAGGCTTAAATACCTCCATTTTGGCAGTTCTCAGAGATGCTAGGTTTAAAGATTTTGAAGATTCTCTATTAAGTTCAGTAGAGTCAAGTCTTTGTACTGGTCCAATTTCTTTTGATTGTTATCCTAATTTATCAGTCTCCTTAAATGATAAAAATATTCTAAAATCTTTAGTGTTACAAGTTAAAACTCATAATTATAAAATGCTAGAAGGATCTATACCCGTAGCAATAATATTTAGAGTCCATTACAAAGCCATGATGTCTGCTTTTGCTACAAAGGTTCGATTTCATAGCAAGAAAGGTGAAACCCTCTTACTCCAGACAGACCTTACTAGGTCAAATACAGTTGTCCCAAAGTCTATTCAATGGAAGGATATAGTCCTTCCCGATGAATGGGTATTAGAAGGTATAGTTGACCCAGAACCACTTAAGGTAGTAAAGCCAAATACGCATCTAAAATCTGTCAAACAAACACAGGAAGGAAGGGTTTCTCTCTCTTTTGAGAGATCTAACAGTATCCGGTCTTATGAAAGATCTTCTATAGCAGAAACTTTTGATATAGGAAGAGTTTCTCAATTACCATCGGTAATTAATATTCCAACTAAGCCTAGGCAAAGTTATAGTCACGATTCTAAATTTCAAAACGTAGATTATACTACAAATATTCCTAAAGCGGTCTATGAGAGTCCTACTAAAAATAGGCATGAAGATGGAACTTATGATATAGGTCCGAGTAGTCCAACCGGTTCTGTATTAACTGAAAATATAGAAAATGATATGATTAGAGAATTAAATGTTATAGAAAAAGAGTTTCAAATTAATAAGAAATTCCTTCATGATGATTTTTATGCAGATTATAATAATGAAAAGAAAATTTGGTTTTTTCAACATTTTCTTAAAAGTAGGAGTTTGATTCAAGAAAAGTATTATGATTTTATTAATAAAAATAAAATACATATATTATTTATTTTGATTGGTTTGAAATTTATGCAGTTGAAAATTCTATAGGCTACCCTTTTTCCAAAACTATTAATCCTATTATGACTAGGAATTAAACTCCTGAGTGGGAAACATTAGTTGGTTCAGTAAAAAAACAATCTAATCACCCTCCTTTTCAAGGAATAAGACTAACCATTCTAGACCAAGAGATAGAAGCTATTCCTATTAAGACACCTAGTGATGATACTAGTAAAAATGTGAAAAGTATAATGCTTCAAAATAACTTTACAAATACAAATCAGAATACTATAGGTAAACAGTTAGACAGGATAGAAAAAAGTATTAAAAAACAACCAATGTTAGTTGACGAAATAGAGAAAAGCATACAAAAATCTAAAGATAAGCATTGTCTTCCACTTTTTAAACCATATCAAGTGTCTAAAGCTAGTATTAAAGATGTACATGATAATAAAACTGAGTTTATAAGAACAGTCCAAGAACAACTAAGGTCTGTGTCTATTAATAAAGACCATGTAGTGGTCCCGGATACTCCACAGACTCCGCAATCTTCGCGTATCCAAACACTAAGTCGTGATTCTGAAATCAGTAAGGCCTTAGAAAACTTTCAAGAGCCAACAAAACATATTAATAAACTTTATTGGAAACCACCACTTGAAATAACTCCTGCAAATGATTTAAGCTTAGCTAAACCTTTAGCCCAATCATGTTTTAATGCTACTTCTGTTTATGATTGGAATATAGATGGAAAATCGGAGTATGAAATTCTTGGTGTACTTCAACAAATGACTATGTCTGCCAATGCTTATAAAACTCAAATAGGAACACAAGATATAACTATAGCAGAAATCCTTATAGCAGGATTCTCTGGTCAGTTAAAAGGATGGTGGGATTATTATCTCACATCCCAAGAACAAGAAGAAATTCTAAATGCAGTACAGATAGATGAAGAAAACATTCCAATAATAGATGATGATGGAAATTTAAAACAAGATGCTGTTTCTAGGCTAATCCTTACAATTTCTTTACATTTCATAGGTGACCCTTCTCATTTAAAAGATAAAAATGCCGAGCTTCTTTCAAACCTCCGATGTAGAAACTCAGTGATTTCCAAAATTATAAAAATATTTTCTTAACTAGAGTTATGCTTAGAGAAGACTCAAACCAACCATTTTGGAAAGAAAAATTTCTAGCAGGATTACCAAACCTTTTAGGAGAAAAAGCTAGAAATACAATTAGAGAAAATACTGGAAAACAAATAATAGATTATGATGAATTCACCTTTGGTCAACTAGTTAGCTTAACTCAACAAGAAGGACTAAAAATTTGCCAAGATTTAAAATTACAGAAACATTTAAAGTGGGAAGTTAAGAAAACTAAGTTAGAATTAGGAACTTTCTGCCAACAGTTTGACATTGACCCAAATAAGCCCAGTATGGAGTGTTCAGGAAAATGTAGAAAGTCATATCAGAAAACCCATAAGAAACAGTTTCAGTCACGAAAAAAGAACTATAATTCTAATAGAAGGTTTAATAATAATATGAAGTTCAAACCAAGAGAAAACTATTATAAAAAATCTAATAGTATAAAGCCAAGGAATAATCAAAATTCAAAAGACTGGTATAAAACAACCCAGTGTCATAGATGTAAGGCGATAGGACATACGGCTAGGTATTGTAGATTCAATAAAAAAATTACAAGAATTACAATTAGAAGATGAGATAAGAAATAAGATAGTCAATCTTCTCATAGATTCCACTGAAGATGAAAATTGTTGTAATTATCGCTCCAACTCTGACTATGAATCTAACTTTTCTTCAGAAAATGATAAAAGCCTTCAATTAGATGAACTAGTTACCTCCATCCATAGCTCAGGATCCAAAACTGAAAATCATGTTAGTGTACTTACCAAAGAACAACAATTTCATATAGAAATATTAAAAAATATACAAAATGCTGAATTACAGAAAGATTACCTTGATAAAGTTTTAAGTACTTTTGATAAGAAAGAAAAAGATATATCAACACCAAGTACTTCGAAAAATACTTATGATTTAACAAACATCTTAGGTAAAGGAAAATGTGATAAAAGAAACCCATAACAATTCAAGAATTGCATAAAGAAATGAAAGAAGTAAAATTAGAATTAAAATAATTAAAAGAAAGGCAAAAACAGGACACTGAAGCCATTAAATATATTTGATGAACGTATTTTTGACGCGTTCATCTTGTCTTTTTTACCTTCTTTTGCTATCTTCTAGCCTTGTTTTTTGGTTAGTTTTGTAGAATAGTGTCACGTTTTGTATTTTCTGCATTTTCAGGCACTTAGGTACGAAACGGCGTTTTTGGAGCTAAAAACGAGCCTTTTTGATGGAAAAGATGGCCCCGTTGAAGTTCCCCAATCTCCGTGGCTTGTTCGTAAGTGTTTGAGCATCAATAAGCATCGAGAAGGATGAGTCCAAGGCACCCGAGGGCCATGCGAGGGCATAAAGATTGAGTTTGAAGACAAAAATCTGTCCAGGAGCCAAGCTAAGCGCCTGGAATAGTGAAGCGCTCCGCTTCATTTTCCAGGAGCTTTGGCACAGAATCCAAGCAAAGCGCTTCGCTTGCCAAAGCGCTCCGCTTGGCTTCTCCAAGCGGTCCGCTTGGCAGCGGTTACGTTTTCGGATTTTCCTTCTTAGATCTGATCTTTAGTCATTTTTGGATATCTTTTGAACTGTAACTTCGTTTTGGAGCTCCTAAGCCCCAAAACTCAGAGAAAACTCAGATTACATTGTATTTTAGCTTGGGATTCAAGGTTTTGATTGGAATTCATCCTTTGTAATCATCTACAGAGAGGTTTTCTTTGATTTCCACCGATTAGTGACAGCTTTGGTGGTAACTTGTATCACTCTCTTGTCTTGTAGTTTGATATGATGTATTCTGATTATTATTCATATGAATTGATGTCTAAGTTGATGAATATGAGTAGCTAAATCTTTTGTGTTGGTGGTAGAATGTAGAATATGCATGCTATGGGTTATGTTTATGCGTACATGAGATTGTGATTCAATCTTGCTGCAAATTCCTTCATATGATTCTTAGTTGCCTATAAAATATATTCGAATTGAGTATAGTGACAAACTCTTGGTCAATGAAAGGTATAGGATTGTATGTTAGAGATTTGCAGCATGCTAGATAAATGGTGTTGGTGACAAGCACCTCTAAAGTATTGATAGTGGTCTTTTATGATGTGTGTCTTAAAGTTACCTAGACGAGTTGCTTAGCAGACTTGATCGAAGGTTTTACGCATTGAACTTGTGAGCTTATTCGTAACCCATGCATTTGTATTTGACTTCTACCACCAACCGTTTTCCAAACTTGATTACATCAATCTGATTTCTCGTTGCTTTGTTCAAAGAAAACCATTCTATAAACATTTGAACTCGTTGACTGAAATAACTAGCAAAAACCTCAAGCAAAGCCACGTTAGGTCCCGAGAGAACGACACTCGGGGATAACTTGACATTGCACTCTAGTTTGTGTAGTGATAAGTGTTCTTAGACTTTTAAACAAATTTAATTGGTGAAAAACGACATCATCAATTTGGCGCCGCTGCCAGGGACTTAACTCCTTTGGTTGGTGTTTTTGTTTTGGTTTTTCAGCCAACATCACTTTCTCACCTCATTTCTTTCCCCCTATTTCTTTGTGCTTAATTCTATGTGTTCTGGTTTTTGTTTCACCGGGAACTAATCCTTGTCTGAGTGTTGTGTTGATTGCACTAGATTTCAGGCGAGATGGCTGAACAACCACTGAAGTTACTTTCAAAAGTTACGGTTGGGCCTAGTGGTCCAGCTATTGTTCTCAATGATGCAACGAGGAATCTGGAGCTTAAAGGACACGTGTTCCAGCAATTACCCAAGTTCTATGGCGTGGACAATGAGGACGTCATTGGGTATGTGAATGACTTAGAGAATTTCGTGCTCTACTTGCCTAGACCGGATGGAATTACTGATGATGATTTGCGGATGAAGGTTTTCGCTATGGGAGTTGGGGATAGAGCGAAGGCTTGGTTGAGATCCTTAGAAGCTGGATCTTTGACCACATGGGCTCAAGTGTTTGAAAAATTTATGGATCGGTATTATCCCGCTTCCAAGACTATGGTTATGAAGAGACAAATCAACACTTTTGAGCAGAAGTATGATGAAGCTTTCCATGAGGCTTATGATCGGTTTAAGGGGTTGCAATATCGGTGCCCACATCACGGCTTCGATGGAGGTCAGCTCATCCAATTCTTCTATAATGGTTTGCATCCTGTTGTTCAAGCACAAGTGGATAGCATTTGTGGAGGAAGCATGGGAGAGTTGTTCCCGAGTCAAGCGCAAGCTAAGTTGGATATAATGTACCGGAATTCTCAGAACCGGAATATAAGAGCCAAGTTTCATTCAAAAGAACCTAGAGAAGAACCCATAGCGGCTTTTGAAGAGAAAGTGGGTCGTGGTGATGACTATGAGCAAGGATTCGCCAGTCAATGTCAACATGTTGTGGTAAACTATGGGGTACCCGGATATGCTCCATCCTCTTTGGTCGCCATGGTGCAAAGCTTGGTAGAAAAGACCGACAAGTTTATGGAATCTTATTACAAGAATTAGGCTATGAACGAGAAGCGGTTTGAGAACTTGGAGGCTAGTACTTCTTCTCTTAACAGGAAGTTGCAAGAGCTCATTGATAGAGGAGCTAGTCCTGAGCAAGAGAAGCTTTTGGGTAATACCTGTAAGAAAATACGGTCAGAGTTACCCCTAGGGTACGCAGCGGAATTTCAAAATTTTCTTAACATACAGGTTAATTGATTATGTATATGCCGTATATATTTAAACACGTCAATTAGAAGACTAACCTTACTTCCAAAGCAGCTTCCAAGTCTTCGTAATAATCCGGTGTATCTTCTCCTTCGTCGAAGTCGAAGATATCTGCAATACTTTGATTATCTGCAAGACAATAAAAGTTAGTTTCCAGCTCCTAGAACCTCAACCTTGGTATCCACGGATGAACAACCTATCGGAAAGAATGCTAGGATATTCTTTGTGTGACCAAGAAGATGGGGCGGCGATTCCTCCGGTAGATGGCGTGCGCGTGTGGCTTATAGAGGAGGGGAGAGCTTTTATTTTCTCTAAGAAAACTAGGTAGAATAATTCTCTAAGAATTTGATTCTTCAACTGTGTGAAAATCTATCTCAAAAGCTCTCTAATAGTCTACTATATATAGTAGTCAATAGAAGCCTAAAGCATAAGCAATTAGACTTTATAAAGGAATAAGAATCTAATTCTTATCGCACAAGGAAACCAATTTCAAGTCTAGATTCATTCCCAATCAAATTAAAACTCAATTAGGAAAATCTAACTTATCCCTTAGACTTCTAATAGAGGAAGGAGTCGAACTCCTTCCCCTATCTAGCTTGCGCGCGCGCGCGCCCAGTCCTATGGGTGATAGGTGGGTCCCAATTTTGGGACCCACTTATAGTTCTAAGGCAATTCAAACTCCAAGTAGATTTTGCCATGTGCATATGTTAATTCTAAATTAACATATCCTTTCAAATCAAAATCTCCATCATATTTCCAAAATATAATCTTTAATTGTATTTACATAAAATACAATTAATTAGCCAATTCAATTAATAATTCCAAATCATTAATTGAGCCACTAAATATTATAATTAATTCCAAATCAATTATAATCCATCAATCACAATTCATTCCAAATTAATTGCGATTCCATCTTCAAGGATATTCTGATAGGCTGAATCACCACATAGTGTGACCCATAGGGCCTCATCGTATTAAGCAAGTCCTAGACTAGGCAACATGGAATTCCTAGACGGTTCCATTTGCAATATTAATACATGAGGACGTTTGAGAGGTTTCTCAAAGCTAACCCTTTCGTTGCGAAGTCTGTTGCGCTCAACGCGGCGATGGTAACGTCCCTTCATCTGACTTGCTCGAATGTATCTAGGATCGATGAAGTGTCTATCCCAATAATACATCCACGGGCGTCTTCAGTGAGTTGCATGGTGAATCCAATATCTATTATGACCATCATAATAATATTGATACGCTGGCCAGCGGTTTTACCAATCACAACTATGAACGATTATGAGCAGTGCTCTCCTGTGCTACACTTGAGAGATGAATCCTTCACAGAATCACTTATCATCCCCATTTGTATGTAGCCATAATCCTGGATCGTGTCTTAGGTCAGCTGCTTATTCAGAGCTGACATCGACGGGTCCACCAAGGATATGGGGCAACAAATGTGATGATAAAGTCCTGTAAGTACAAAGGATGAATGGCATCACTTCGACAACTCACCGGTTCCCATAGACACTTCGGTGTAGAGTATACATCGATGGGAGTGTCCGGTGGGTAGTTCCATTGTTCGATAAAGCTTCTTCGAACAACTATGCGCAGTTATGGGAACGTTTCTCGATTGTCCAACAATCCATTTCGTGGCCGTGGGATCGGCTCACACTTGCTCCAACAAGTATAACCTCCACGCATACTAGTCTTGTCTGGTTCATTCAGACCCCTACATCCGAGATGAACCTCGAATAGGGAGAGTTTGGGATAGATGATAACTCACATAGCTCCCACTATCTGTGTGATTGGCATCTATCCGAGGGGACATGTTTAATATCAATACAGACAGTAATAGAGATATGACATGCTGCATGCCCGGTGTAATATAAATATGAAAGCGATACTCAATAGTAAAATGCAACAAGCATATATTATATTACGTTGACCTGTGTAATAGTACATATATGCCCTCTATAAGGGCACCATGCCCTTAGTAAGGACTGTCTCTAGGACATATACACTATCAATCTCCCACTTGGACTAGAGCAAGTCACCTTTATGCCTAATACCCAGATTAGCATAATGTATTAAGTGGACTTCCATTTGTAAGACCTTGGTGAAAGGATCTGCCACGTTGTCCGTGGTAGAGACACGTTCTATACTAACTTCTCCTCTATTAATAATCTCACGTATAACGTGATACTTTGTATGTACATGTATGTTCTTGTTTGTAGATCTAGGCTCCTTAGCTTGAGCGACGGCGCCCGTATTGTCCCAATAAATCGTTATTGGACTAGGAGCAGGAACAACCCTCAATTCCTTCAAGAACTGTGAAATCCAGACAGCTTCTTTCGAAGCTTCTGATCGAGCAATGTACTCGGCTTCTGTGGATGAGTCAGCAATCGTGGCTTGCTTAGAACTCTTCCAACAGATAGCTCCTCCGTTCAATTTGAATACGTATCCTGTCTGTGACTCAAAGTCATCAGGATCTGATTCAAATCCAGCAACGACATAACCAGACATCTTTAATTCTGGTTCTCCACCAAACACCAAGAACATCTCTTTAGTCCGTCGAAGGTACTTAAGAATGTTCTTTACAGCAGTCCAGTGAGGTACTCCTGGATTCTGTTGGTGTCGACAAGTGACACTAAGCGCATATGCCACATCGGGCCTTGTGCAATTCATTGCATACATTATAGACCCTACTGCCGCAGCATAGGGCACACGACTCATTGCTTTTCTTTCTTCATCAGTTTTAGGACTATCCTTAACTGATAAGACAATCCCATGCCTAGCTGGAAGAAAGCCTCTCTTTGAGTCGTCCATCTTATAACGCTTCAGTATTTTGTCGATGTAGGTGGACTGTGTCAATCCTAACATCCTCTTGGATCTATCTCTATAGATCTTGATCCGTAGGATGTTCACCCAAGTCCTTCATTGAGAAGGTACTTGATAACCAAACTTTAGTCTCTTCTAGCATAGAGACATTGTTTCCCATGATCAAAATGTCACCAACATAGATGATCATGAAAACGACTCCCTTGTCGTTGTGCCTAGTGTAGACACAGGGATCTTCCTTGCTTATGATGAAGTCAAACGATTTGACAGCTTCATCAAAGCGGATATTCCAACTCCTAGACGCTTGCTTTAGCCTATAGATGGATCTTTGTAATTTGCATACAGCAGTCGGCCTGGTTTTACTAATAAAACCTTCCGGCTGTACCATATAGACCTCTTCCTCAAGGTTGCCATTGAGGAAGGCAGTCTTTACATCCATCTGCCCGATCTCATAATCATAGTAGGCAGCTATCGCAAGTAGAATTCGAATGGACTTCAATTTTGCTACCGGTGAAAAGGTTTCATCGTAATCGATGCCATACCTTTGCGTGTAGCCTTTGCCACAAGCCTAGCTTTGTGCGTTTGTACCTTGCCATCGGCATCTGTCTTTCGTTTAAAGACCCATGCACCCAATAGGTCTAACCTCTTGGGGCAAGTCTACCAAGTTCCAAACTTGGTTCAGGTACATGGAGTCCATTTCCAATTGCATGGCCTCTTGCCATTTGTCTGAGTCAATAACAATTATTGCCTCTTTGTAGGTCTCGGGATCTTCCCGATCTGATAAGCCGACATCAAGTTCACTGATGTCTTCTATCATAAGGTTTTGCTTCTGAGGTCCTTTTAAGATCCTCTTCGACCTACGGAGCTCGACTAGTTCTGGTGTTTTTCTTTTCTGGCTTCGTGTAACACGAACATTATCAGTGGGCACTGATGCAGCTGGTCGCGCCACGCGACCCTGTTCCCTAGTGGGAGGCTGCTCTTGCGCAACTCGTTGCACAGTTTGATTGACAACGGGTTCTATTGGTGTGGTTTCAACTGTTGATCTAATCACAGGACTCCCACTGACTATGACATGCCTAGCAAGTGTCATATCATTACCCTTGTCTGCTTCGAAAGCTCCCACTGAACTTGAGTCCAAATCAGAAGATTTAGAGAACTCATGTTCGCGCGTGTCAAAGTCTTGAATTACTTCAAGTTCTATCATGTCATCTAACCTCTCTTCTTCGAGGTATTCTGCTTACAAAAACTTAACGTTTCTAGATACTATCACCTAGTGATCTTCAACATGATAGAATTCATAGCCTCTCGTCTAACGAGGATAGCCTATGAAATATACTTTGACACCCTTGGCATCTAACTTATCAGTGAGCATCAGTTGACTATCGCAGGACAACCCCAAGGTCTAAGATAGCCCAGTGAGGGCTTCTTTCCCTTCCATAACTCATAAGGAGTTTTCTCCACTGATTTAGATGGTACACGGTTCAGAATGTAGATTGCAGTTTGTAGTGCATATCCCCATAGATGTTTTGGAAGAGTCGAGAATCCAATCATTGATCTCACCATGTCTAACAGGGTTCGATTCCTTCTCTCAGACACACCATTTAACTGTGGTGTTCCAGGAGGAGTCCATTGCGATTGAATTCCATTTTCCTTCAAGTAGTCGATAAATTCTTCACTAAGGTATTCACCTCCTCGATCTGATCGAAGAGTGACTATCCTTAGGTTCAATTCATTCTCGACCTCATTCCTAAACTCCTTGAATTCCCCAAAGGTCTCGGATTTATTCTTCATAAGATAAATATATCCATACCTTGAGAAATCGTCAGTAAAGGTAACGAAGTAAGGATAACCCCCACGCGCATGGACTTTAAAAGTCCACATACATCGGTATGTATGAGCTCTAAGCAGCGAGTGGCACAACCTTGTCCAACAAAAGGTTTGTTCGTCATCTTACCCTTAACACATGATTCACATGTACCATATGATTCAAAATCAAATGGTTCTAAGTAGTCCAACTTCCTTAGTCTTTGAATCCGTGTTTCATTGATATGGCCTAGCCACAATGCCATAGATAAGATGGATTATTCTTCCTACTTGAAGACGGTTTGTTGTTATGTATTTGAAATAAAGGTAGACTACTTTGCAAAATATATAAACCATTCACTAAGCGAGCTTTTCCATAATACTGGTCATTTAATGAAAAACAACCATTATTAGGAAAAACCCCAATTGTCCAACAATGGAATGGAAATAATATTTCTGACAATGGATGGAACAAAATAAACGTTATCAAGTTCCAAACATTGTCCTGATGGTAAATCTATCTTGCAGCGTCCAACGCGTTTGGCTTCAACTGGATTGTCGTTCCCAACATGCAAGTTGATTTCACCTTGCTTGACTAGCCTGTGTTCAATTAGCCCCCTGCACATTATTACAAATGTGCGAGCCACAAGCTGTATCTAATACCCAACCATTGGAGTCAAAAGTAGTCATGTTCATTTCAATAACAAACATACCTGAGCTAGAAGCCGGCGGCTTCTTAGCTTGATCTGCCCTTAGCTTAGGGCAATCTTTCTTCCAATGTCCTTTCTGCTTACAGAAAAGACATTCATCTGTGCGTACCGTTCCGCTTCTCTTGAACTTCCTTTTCTGGTTCAGACGCTTAGGCTTATCACTCGAAGTGTTAGCCTTGGCTCCCGACTTTCCCTTACCCTTAGCACCTTTGTTTCTCGGGTTTGGGTTAGACGGTTGCCCAACATAACATGATCGACTTTTCTTCTTAGGAAGAGTTTGATCATATGTCTTCAGCAGATTATGGAGTTCGGGCAGTGTTACGTCCTTCGCATTCATGGTGGTAACGATGAACTGCGAATACGAACTCGGCAATGATTGAAGGACAAAGATCACCATGATCTTATTCTCATCTTGAGAACATGTTCATACATGTTCCCTCCTTCATTGAGCTGCATTGTGTATCCTTTGATCAAATCAAATTCAACACTTCTAGCTGTCGTCTTAAAGACCGACTCAAGATGCTTCAGCATCTCATACGGCAACATGCTTCATGTTGCCTCTGCAGCTCATTGCTCATTGCCGCCAGCATATACACTGCGTGGATCTAGCATCCTCATGATGCTTATCAGACCTTGCCTTGTTGGCTTGATTCCGAATCAGCAACTTGATCGGCAGTCTGATTCGGGGGACACACGGATTAGCCTCGTCCAAGACGTACTCAATCCTTCGTACCTCAGCACCAACATATATTCCTGATCCAATCTAGGAAGTTTGGTCCGGTTCAAAAATTTGCTTCTCTAAGACAGCACGGAGCGAGATTCTCGCCATTTCGGTTTCAGGAGGAGAAATAATATAGAACGAAAACAATAAATCAACTATTGAAATATTTCTAAATACACAGTCAACATAACTAAACAACAAGTCCTTTAGCTGTTTAGCTACCCTTCACAATGCTTGCCCCCACAACAAACATACGGGTATGTCCAACAAGTTACCGTAGTGGCCAAGATCCAACTCCATACTATGCTATACTCCAACGGGGGCTGGTCGCATAGCATAATATGACCGGATGATAGTAAGACTATCCATGCGTCACGCAACTCTTGGTTGTTAAATCTTAATTTAACCGACGCCCTACAACATTGTACCTATCGAGGTCGCTAGATACAATATGACAGTAAGTCAAACATAGGTTACTCTAAGATGTGACGCTGTAATGCGATCTGTACGGACATTACGTCGCCCCGAGACGCGGGTCGCACCAATACAAGAAAACGCAATGAAAATTCAGATTTAAAGCACCTCTATGGAAAGCATCTCAGAAATGACATACATCTATATATTTCTGACTTATTGGTTGGGGCTTGTAGCTTGAGGGTTGTTATCAGTCATCTACAAACAACTAAGGGCGCCGCCTACCCATCATGCATGAACGGTCTACATGTAATGGATGGCCGCCTATCCATTCTAGTTCTAAACGCGGTCCAGCACATTAATGGGTGCCGCCTACCTATACATAAATTGCGGCCGACATATAAGAGGGCGCCGCTACCCTCGCATGATAGGCGGTCGCGGAAAGTAAAATACTTGGTATTTAAACCCTGCATTGTCAAA
>CM051455.1:100513531-100533829 GCA_028274465.1 Plantago ovata | reverse complement strand
CCACTTATAGTTCTGGCAATTCAAAACTCCAAGTAGATTTTGCCATGTGCATATGTTAATTCTAAATTAACATATCCTTTCAAATCAAACCTCCATTATATTTCCAAAATATAATCTTTAATTGTATTTACATAAAATACAATTAATTAGCCAATTCAATTAATAATTCCAAATCATTATTGAGCCACTAAATATTATAATTAATTCCAAATCAATTATAATCCATCAATCACAATTAATTCCAAATTAATTGCGATTCCATCTTCAAGGATATTCTGATAGGCTGAATCACCACATAGTGTGACCCATAGGGCCTCATCGTATTAAGCAAGTCCTAGACTAGGCAACATGGAATTCCTAGACGGTTCCATTTGCAATATTAATACATGAGGACGTTTGAGAGGTTTCTCAAAGCTAACCCTTTCGTTGCGAAGTCTGTTGCGCTCAACGCGGCGATGGTAACGTCCCTTCATCTGACTTGCTCGAATGTATCTAGGATCGATGAAGTGTCTATCCCAATAATACATCCAGGGCGTCTTCAGTGAGTTGCATGGTGAATCCAATATCTATATGACCATCATAATAATATTGATACGCTGGCCAGCGGTTTTACCAATCACAACTATGAACGACTATGAGCAGTGCTCTCCTGTGCTACACTTGAGAGATGAATCCTTCACAGAATCACTTATCATCCCATTTGTATGTAGCCATAATCCTGGATCGTGTCTTAGGTCAACTGCTTATTCAGAGCTGACATCGACGGGTCCACCAAGGATATGGGGCAACAAATGTGATGATAAAGTCCTGTAAGTCCAAAGGACGACTGGCATCACTTCGACAACTCACCGGTTCCCTAGACACTTCGGTGTAGAGTATACATCGATGGGAGTGTCCGGTGGGTACTTCCATTGTTCGATAAAGCTTCTTCGAACAACTATGCGCAGTTATGGGAACGTTTCTCGATTGTCCAACAATCCGTTCCGTGGCCGTGGGATCGGCTCACACTTGCTCCAACAAGTATAACCTCCACGCATACTAGTCTGTCTGGTTCATTCAGACCCCTACATCCGAGATGAACCTCGACTAGGGAGAGTTTGGGATAGATGATAACTCACATAGCTCCCACTATCTGTGTGATCGGCATCTATCCGAGGGGACATGTTTAATATCAATACAGACAGTAATAGAGATATGACATGCTGCATGCCTGGTGTAATATAAATATGAAAGCGATACTCAATAGTAAATGCAAAAACATATATTATATTACGTTGACCTGTGTAATAGTACATATATGCCTCTATAAGGGCACCATGCCCTTAGTAAGGACTGTCTCTAGGACATATACACTATCAATCTCCCACTTGGACTAGAGCCAGTCACTTTATGCCTAATACCCAGATTAGCATAATGTCTTAAGTGGACTTCCATGATAAGACCTTGGTGAAAGGATCTGCCACGTTGTCCGTGGTAGAGACACGTTCTATACTAACTTCTCCTCTATCAATAATCTCACGTATAACGTGATACTTTGTAAGTACATGTTTGTTCTTGTTTGTAGATCTAGGCTCCTTAGCTTGAGCGACGGCGCCCGTATTGTCCCAATAAATCGTTATTGGACTAGGAGCAGGAACAACCCTCAATTCCTTCAAGAACTCTGAAATCCAGACAGCTTCTTTCGAAGCTTCTGATCGCAGCAATGTACTCGGCTTCTGTGGATGAGTCAGCAATCGTGGCTTGCTTAGAACTCTTCCAACAGATAGCTCCTCCGTTCAATTTGAATACGTATCCTGTCTGTGACTCAAAGTCATCAGGATCTGATTCAAATCCAGCGTCGACATAACCAGACATCTTTAATTCTGGTTCTCCACCAAACACCAAGAACATCTCTTTAGTCCGTCGAAGGTACTTAAGAATGTTCTTTACAGCAGTCCAGTGAGGTACTCCTGGATTCTGTTGGTGTCGACAAGTGACACTAAGCGCATATGCCACATCGGGCCTTGTGCAATTCATTGCAACATTATAGACCCTACTGCCGAAGCATAGGGCACACGACTCATTGCATTTCTTTCTTCATCAGTTTTAGGACTATCCTTAACTGATAAGACAATCCCATGCCTAGCTGGGAGAAAGCCTCTCTTTGAGTCGTCCATCTTATAACGCTTCAGTATTTTGTCGATGTAGGTGGACTGTGTCAATCCTAACATCCTCTTGGATCTATCTCTATAGATCTTGATCCCTAGGATGTTCACCCAAGTCCTTCATTGAGAAGGTACTTGATAACCAAACTTTAGTCTCTTCTAGCATAGAGACATTGTTTCCCATGATCAAAATGTCATCAACATAGATGATCATGAAAACGACTCCCTTGTCGCTGTGCCTAGTGTAGACACAGGGATCTTCCTTGCTTCTGATGAAGTCAAACGATTTGACAGCTTCATCAAAGCGGATATTCCAGCTCCTAGACGCTTGCTTTAGCCCATAGATGGATCTTTGTAATTTGCATACAGCAGTCGGCCTGGTTTTACTAATAAAACCTTCCGGCTGTACCATATAGACCTCTTCCTCAAGGTTGCCATTGAGGAAGGCAGTCTTTACATCCATCTGCCCGATCTCATAATCATAGTAGGCAGCTATCGCAAGTAGAATTCGAATGGACTTCAATTTTGCTACCGGTGAAAAGGTTTCATCGTAATCGATGCCATACCTTTGCGTGTAGCCTTTTGCCACAAGCCTAGCTTTGTGCGTTTGTACCTTGCCATCGGCATCTGTCTTTCGTTTTAAAGACCCATGCACCCAATAGGTCTAACCTCTTGGGGCAAGTCTACCAAGTTCCAAACTTGGTTCAGGTACATGGAGTCCATTTCCAATTGCATGGCCTCTTGCCATTTGTCTGAGTCAATAACAATTATTGCCTCTTTGTAGGTCTCGGGATCTTCCCGATCTGATAAGCCGACATCAAGTTCACTGATGTCTTCTATCATAAGGTTTGCTTCTGAGGTCCTTTTAAGATCCTCTTCGACCTACGGAGCTCGACTAGTTCTGGTGTTTTTCTTTTCTGGCTTCGTGTAACACGAACATTATCAGTGGGCACTGATGCAGCTGGTCGCGCCACGCGACCCTGTTCCCTAGTGGGAGGCTGCTCTTGCGCAACTCGTTGCACAGTTTGATTGACAACGGGTTCTATTGGTGTGGTTTCAACTGTTGATCTAATCACAGGACTCCCACTGACTATGACATGCCTAGCAAGTGTCATATCATTACCCTTGTCTGCTTCGAAAGCTCCCACTGAACTTGAGTCCAAATCAGAAGATTTAGAGAACTCATGTTCGCGCGTGTCAAAGTCTTGAATTACTTCAAGTTCTATCATGTCATCTAACCTCTCTTCTTCGAGGTATTCTGCTTACAAAAACTTAACGTTTCTAGATACTATCACCTAGTGATCTTCAACATGATAGAATTCATAGCCTCTCGTCTAACGAGGATAGCCTATGAAATATACTTTGACACCCTTGGCATCTAAACTTATCAGTGAGCATCAGTTTGACTATCGCAGGACAACCCCAAGGTCTAAGATAGCCCAGTGAGGGCTTCTTTCCCTTCCATAACTCATAAGGAGTTATCCCCACTGATTTAGATGGTACACGGTTCAGAATGTAGATTGCAGTTTGTAGTGCATATCCCCATAGATGTTTTGGAAGAGTTGAGAATCCAATCATTGATCTCACCATGTCTAACAGGGTTCGATTCCTTCTCTCAGACACACCATTTAACTATGGTGTTCCAGGAGGAGTCCATTGCGATTGAATTCCATTTTCCTTTAAGTAGTCGATAAATTCTTCACTAAGGTATTCACCTCCTCGATCTGATCGAAGAGTGACTATCCTTAGGTTCAATTCATTCTCGACCTCATTCCTAAACTCCTTGAATTCCCCAAAGGTCTCGGATATATTCGTCATAAGATAAATATATCCATACCTTGAGAAATCGTCAGTAAAGGTAACGAAGTAAGGATAACCCCCACGCGCATGGACTTTAAAAAGTCAACATACATCGGTATGTATGAGCTCTAAGCAGCGAGTGGCACGAACGCCTTGTCCAACAAAAGGTTTGTTCGTCATCTTACCCTTAACACATGATTCACACGTACCATATGATTCAAAATCAAATGGTTCTAAGTAGTCCAACTTCCTTAGTCTTTGAATCCGTGTTTCATTGATATGGCCTAGCCAACAATACCATAGATAAGATGGATTATTCTTCCTACTTGAAGATGGTTGTTTGTTATGTATTTGAAACAAAGGCAGACTACTTTGCAAAATATATAAACCATTCACTATGCGAGCTTTTCCATAATACTGGTCATTTAATGAAAACAACAAGTATTAGGAAAAACCCCAATTGTCCAACAATGGAATGGAAATAATATTTCTGACAATGGATAGAACAAAATAAACGTTATCAAGTTCCAAACATCGTCCTGATGGTAAATCTATCTTGCAGCGTCCAACGCATTTGGCTTCAGCTTGATTGTCGTCCCAACATGCAAGTTGATTTCACCTTGCTTGACTAGCTTGTGTTCAATTAGCCCCCTGCACATTATTACAAATGTGCGAGCCACAAGCTGTATCTAATACCCAACAATTGGAGTCAAAAGTAGTCATGTTCATTTCAATAACAAACATACCTGAGCTAGAAGCCGGCGGCTTCTTAGCTTGATCTGCCCTTAGTTTAGGACAATCATTCTTCCAATGTCCTTTCTGCTTACAGAAATGACATTCATCTGTGCGTACCGTTCCGCTTCTCTTGAACTTCCTTTTCTGTTTCAGACGCTTAGGCTCATCACTCGAAGTGTTAGCCTTGGCTCTCGACTTTCCCTTACCCTTAGCACCTTTGTTTCTCGGGTTTAGGTCAGACGGTTGCCCAACATACATAATCGACTTTTCCTTCTTAGGAAGAGTTTGATCATATGTCTTCAGCAGATTATGGAGTTCGGGCAGTGTTACGTCCTTCGCATTCATGGTGGTTAACGATGAACTGCGAATACGAACTCGGCAATGATTGAAGGACAAAGATCACCATGATCTTATTCTCATCTTGAGAACATGTTCATACATGTTCCCTCCTTCATTGAGCTTGCATCTGTGTATCTCTTTGATCAAATCAAATTCAACACTTCTAGCTGTCGTCTTAAAGACCGACTCAAGATGCTTCAGCATCTCATACGGCAACATGCTTTCATGTTGCCTCTGCAGCTCATTGCTCATTGCCGCCAGCATAATACACTGCGTGGATCTAGCATCCTCATGATGCTTATCAGACCTTGCCTTGTTGGCTTGATTCCGAATCAGCAACTTGATCGGCAGTCTGATTCTCGGGACACACGGGATTAGCCTCGTCCAAGACGTACTCAATCCTTTCGTACCTCAGCACCAAACATATATTCCTGATCCAATCTAGGAAGTTTGGTTCGGTCAAAAATTTGCTTCTCTAAGACAGCACGGAGCGAGATTCTCGCGATTTCGGTTTCCAGGAGAAATAATATAGAACGAAAACAATAAATCAACTATTGAAATATTATTTCTAAATACACAGTCAACATAACTAAACAACAAGGTCCTTTAGCTGTTTAGCTCCCACTATTTTCACATATGCTTGCCCCCACAACAAACATACGGGTAATGTCCAACAAGTTACCGTAGTGGCCAAGATCCAAATCCATACTATGCTATACTCCAACGGGGCTGGTCGCATAGCATAATATGACCGATAGGACTAGTAAGACTATCCAATTGCGTCACGCAACTCTTGGTTGTTAAATCTAATTTAACCCGACGCCCTACACATTGTACCTATCGAGGTCGCTAGATACAATATGCAGTAAGTCATAACCATAGGCTTACTCTAATCTGACGATTACTGCGAGTCTGTAAGACGAGGTCGCCAATACAAGAAAACGCAATGAAAATTCAGAATTAAAGCACCCTATGGAAAGCATCTCAGAAATACATACATATATATATTTCTGTACTTATATTGGTTGGGGCTTGTAGCTTGAGGGTTGTTATCAGTCATCTACAAACAAATAAGGGCGCCGCCTACCCATCATGCATGAACGGTCTACATGTAATGGATGCCGCCTATCCATTCTAGTTCTAAACGCGGTCAAGCACATAATGGGTGCCGCCTACCTATACATAAATATGCGGTCCGACATATAAGAGGGCGCCGCCTACCCTCGCATGCATAGCGGTCGAACGGAAAGTAAAATACTTGGTATTTAAACATGCATTGTCAAACAATAGCATATTGAGCATATGAAACAAGTAGTAGCCTATGTGGATGACAAATGACTTTATAATTTCATTATGAAAATTATAATCCCATACTTATAATCTCTATGAAATAATTGAAAATTTGGACTAGACCGAAAATTCTATTGACCAAGTAGTAATTTTCGAAAACCCGAAGGACTTAATTGTAATTTTAAAAACCTCGGAGGTGTTAAATCTAAAATTCAAAAGTAGAAGGACTAATTTGCAATAAACAATAAATTGATAAATTACAAATAAGCCCTTTAACTTTATACTAATTAAATTTAACCCCTCTAGTTTAAAACAATTACAATTAAATCATATTTATATTCCAAATATAAAATTCAATCCTCAAAACTTTCAAAAATTCGATTTGGGTCCAACCCGAAAATATATATATATATATATATATATATATATATGTATATATATATATATATATATATATATATATATATATATATATATATATATATATATATATATATATATATATATATATATATATATATATATATATATATATATATTTTTTTTTTTTTATTTTTTTTTTTTTGAAAACGTGGGAGGGGACATAGTCCCGTCCCACCGGTGCCCGCGGCCCCGGGCGCACGGCGCCCGCGGCACGCAGGTACCGGCGCCGCGGACCCGGGCGACCGGCGCCCGCGGCATGCGGGCACCGGTGCCTCGGGTGCAGGCGCCCAGGCGCCGGGCGCCTGCGTCCGCAGGCCCCCCGGGTACCTGCGTCCCGCAGGTAACCGGGTTCCCGCGGCACACGGCGCCTGCGGTGCCGCAGGCGCCCGAGCGCCCCAGGCGCACGGGCACCGCGTCCGCAGGCGCCCGGCGCACGGGCGCTTCGGGCGCAGGCGCGGGCGCCCGCGGCACGCGGACGCCTAGCGCCCGTGCCGCGGGCACGGCGCCCCAGGCGCCGGGCGCATGCTTCCGCAGGCACCCGGGGCGCCGGCGGCACGCCGACGCCCGCCGCCTGCATCACGCAGACGGCCGGTCAATATATATATTTTAATTTTTTTTTTTTTTGAAAAAATATAAATTCTAAATTTATATAAAAACAAAACTTTTGAAAATCGAATTAATTATAGAATCAATTGCATCCACATATCTACAAAATTATACAATATATATACGTATATACGTAATCAATTAACCTCGCTCTGATACCACTGTAAGAAAATACGGTCAGAGTTACCCCTAGGGTACGCAGCGGAATTTCAAAATTTTCTTAACATACAGGTTAATTGATTATGTATATGCCGTATATATTTAAACACGTCAATTAGAAGACTAACCTTGCTTCCAAAGCAGCTTCCAAGTCTTCGTAATAATCCGGTGTATCTTCTCCTTCGTCGAAGTCGAAGATATCTGCAATACTTTGATTATCTGCAAGACAATAAAAGTTAGTTTTCAGCTCCTAGAACCTCAACCTTGGTATCCACGGATGAACAGCCTATCGGAAAGAATGCTAGGATATTCTTTGTGTGACCAAGAAGATGGTGCGGCGATTCCTCCGGTAGGTGGCGCGCGCGTGTGTCTTATAGAGGAGGGGAGAGCTTTTATTTTCTCTAAGAAAACTGGGTAGAATAATTCTCTAAGAATTTGATTCTTCAACTGTGTGAAAATCTATCTCAAAAGCTCTCTAATAGTCTACTATATATAGTAGTCAATAGAAGCCTAAAGCATAAGCAATTAGACTTCATAAAGGAATAAGAATCTAATTCTTATCGCACTAGGAAACCAATTTCAAGTCTAGATTCATTCCCAATCAAATTAAAACTCAATCAGGAAAATCTAACTTATCCCTTAGACTTCTAATAGAGGAAGGAGTCGGACTCCTTCCCCTATCTAGCTTGCGCGCGCGCGCGCCCAGTCCTATGGGAGATAGGTGGGTCCCAATTTTGGGACCCACTTATAGTTCTAAGGCAATTCAAACTCCAAGTAGATTTTGCCATGTGCATATGTTAATTCTAAATTAACATATCCTTTCAAATCAAGTCTCTATCATATTTCCAAAATATAATCTTTAATTGTATTTACATAAAATACAATTAATTAGCCAATTCAATTAATAATTCCAAATCATTAATTGAGCCACTAAATATTATAATTAATTCCAAATCAATTATAATCCATCAATCACAATTCATTCCAAATTAATTGCGATTTCATCTTCAAGAATATTCTGATAGGCTGAATCACCACATAGTGTGACCCATAGGGCCTCATCGTATTAAGCAAGTCCTAGACTAGGCAACATGGAATTCCTAGACGGTTCCATTTGCAATACTAATACATGAGGACGTTTGAGAGGTTTCTCAAAGCTAACCCTTTCGTTGCGAAGTCTGTTGCGCTCAACGCGGCGATGGTAACGTCCCTTCATCTGACTTGCTCGAATGTATCTAGGATCGATGAAGTGTCTATCCCAATAATACATCCACGGGCGTCTTCAGTGAGTTGCATGGTGAATCCAATATCTATTATGACCATCATAATAATATTGATACGCTGGCCAGCGGTTTTACTAATCACAACTATGAACGACTATGAGCAGTGCTCTCCTGTGCTACACTTGAGAGATGAATCCTTCACAGAATCACTTATCATCCCCATTTGTATGTAGCCATAATCCTGGATCGTGTCTTAGGTCAGCTGCTTATTCAGAGCTGACATCGACGGGTCCACCAAGGATATGGGGCAACAAATGTGATGATAAAGTCCTGTAAGTACAAAGGACGAATGGCATCACTTCGACAACTCACCGGTTCCCATAGACACTTCGGTGTAGAGTATACATCGATGGGAGTGTCCGGTGGGTACTTCCATTGTTCGATAAAACTTGTTCGAACAACTATGCGCAGTTATGGAAACGTTTCTCGATTGTCCAACAATCCGTTCCGTGGCCGTGGGATCGGCTCACACTTGCTCCAACAAGTATAACCTCCACGCATACTAGTCTTGTCTGGTTCATTCAGACCCCTACATCCGAGATGAACCTCGACTAGGGAGAGTTTGGGATAGATGATAACTCACATAGCTCCCACTATCTGTGTGATTGGTCATCTATCCGAGGGGACATGTTTAATATCAATACAGACAGTAATAGAGATATGACATGCTGCATGCCCGGTGTAATATAAATATGAAAGCGATACTCAATAGTAAAATGCAACAAGCATATATTATATTACGTTGACCTGTGTAATAGTACATATATGCCCTCTATAAGGGCACCATGCCCTTAGTAAGGACTGTCTCTAGGACATATACACTACCTATACCGAGAGAGCTATGGCCATCACGGTGGTAACTAATATTCCAGTTGAGATCACGGTCACAAGAGAAGGAGCACGAGTAGAGGTTCCAAGTAGCAAGAAAATCTCTGAGCCTTGCGTTGCTAACGAGGAGCCTAAGCCCTCTATGGTTGAGGAAGAAGCTTCACATATTGAAGAAGAAAGCTCATCGTCTGAGGATGAGATGGTGGAAATACCCGCACTTGGGAGCTTCGATGTAGAAATCGGTCTTGGCACGAAGGATGGGATATTGGCTACATTGGACACAGGAGCTGGAGTCAATGTCTTGCCGATGAATGTGTATGAAGAGTCCCGGTTGACTGGTTTGAAGCCTATGAAAGCTATGGTTCAACTTGCTGATGGGTCTATGAGGAGACCTTTGGGAGTTCTCGAAGACTTGGTTATTAGAGTTGCCGGTGTTGAGGTGAGGACGAGCTTCATAGTTATGCCGACTTCGGAAGCCAATCTTAAGGATGTGGTCCTGTTGGGAAGAGCCTTCATCACTAAGGTGCACATGGTGATTGACATGTACCGTCGTACATGTAGTTTTGAGGTAGATGGCAAGCGACACATGTTGCGAGCCATTGTTAATTCATGTGTTGAGAAGACTTGCACTAACAAACTTATAGGATACTTTGGTCCTCTATTCCTTCGTTCAAATGTGCAGGGATTTCACCGATTAAAGAGGGCATTGATGGGGAAGTCTAGTACCCAATATGAATTCAACCCCAATTGAGCCTTGAAGAGTCGAGCCAACGACGTGTAAACAAAGGCGCTTCTCGGGAGGCAACCCGAGGTGGTAAGTGTTTTGCATTCAGTTAGCTTTCTTAGTTTGCTTTTGTAGTTGTGGCCTGTGTGCCTTTTGTCGTGATTCGTTTAGTCTAGTGTTTGTCTTGGTGCCTTAGGTGATTAAGATAGGAAAAAACGTTGAAAATCTGGAAACAGAGCCAAGCGAAGCGCTTGGAAGGGCCAAGCGGTCCGCTTGAAATTCCAGAAAGTTTTGTAACTTTCTGGAAATTCAAGCGGAGCGCTTGGAACCTCCCAAGCCCTCCGCTTGCCAAGCGAACCGCTTGGCTCCCGCCAAGCGGTCCACCTGGACCCTATTCCCAGATTTTCCTCGTTTTTTCCATTCTTCTCACCTTTGCGCACCCGTTTTCACATGTTTCTTAAGTCCTTTCAGGTACTACTCATATATAGGAGATTGGACACGAACCTTTATCTCAGGGAAGTGTACTTTCAATCCAATTTTCCTTTTCATTCAACTTTTCTTTGCTCGAGGACGAGCAAAAGTTTAGGTTTGGGGAAGGGGTATTGGATTTTCAGTACTATATGCTTGTGTGGTTCGTACATGCCTGATTTTACTCAAGTTCATGTGATTTGTCGTGTTTTTTTCAAATTTTTGCATGCATATCATCCCTAGATTAGTTGTTGCACGTTGTTGTGTGTGGAGTTTATTGCCAAGTCTTTTGAACTTTTTTATTGAGTAGACTAAGTGTTTATGACCATTGATCATATGTTGCATCACTTTGCAAGTAGTTTGAGGCTTGTCTCGCTTGGTTTGTCACATTCGCGTGTGCACTAGTTAAGCTTAGTAGTCTCGACATCACCTTGAGTGGTGTTTCTTCTGCTGCGGTTCACGATGGCCTTATAAAATGATGCATGTTAGAGTCTATGGTTGTAACCCGTGTAATTATGTACGTAAGAGGCGACAAGTTCTTCACCTCGATTAGAGATTGCCAAATGCCTAGGAAGGAGGTAGTGTGAGGTGTGTGATTCCTTGTATTAAACCTATTCGATAGAATAGGTTTGGGGAGGGGGTTGCCTTATTTGATCTTGTCTTTCGTCTTTGAGTCGTTGTAAAGTTTCCTTTTTCTTTTTCTTTTTGTTTTGTGTCCCAACCTATTCTTTCGAATAGGTTTGGGGAGGTGTCTTTCTAAAAGAGTCTTTTTCTTTTTCTTTTTCGTCTTTGTGCTCAAACCTATTCTTTCGAATAGGTTTGGGGAGGTGTTTTTGACACATAGTACTGCTGCTTGCCCCTGTATAAAAAAAAAAAAAGAAAGAGAAAAAGAAAAGAAGAAAAAAAAAAGAGAAAAGAAAAAGAGAAAAGAAAGTAAATAAAAAAGAAGAAAGAAAATAAAGAATAAGACCCAAAAGCAAAAGAAGGGTCGTTGCAAGCCAAAAGCAGTCTCGTAGTGTCAAGTGTCATGTAAATATTTTTTCCTTGTGAAGTGTCGAGTTGTAAATTCTATCTTTCGTTTCGTGTCGCCTTTGTCCAAGGCCTGTTCTTGACCACCCTCGTCTTGCTATTCAAGAAGTGGTCGAAAGAGGCTCATTCTTGAGAGTCTGGGTAGAATAGGGGAGTGTTATCTTTCTAAGGGAGCCCTCCTTCGTTTGATGAGAACCAGTATTGGTTCGCCCTCTCTTGAGGAAAAGTCCCGCTTGGTGAACAGTAGTAAGCCCTCGGTTTCATAGGCACGGGGCAATTGTAGTATGATAACATGCATCATTGTGTCGTCACTGACCAGGTCCAGGTAGAAGATGTTACGGGAGACTCCTTTGTTTAACCAAGTGCACTTGAGAATGTGTATATTCGCAATCGAGGCATACTTCAACCTTTTTGCATGTCATGCTCATTTGGTTTTGTTCATAAGCATTTGGTAGATTCAATAGATTAGTTCACTTTACTTGGCATGAGACTCCGTTTGTTTTGCATTTAGGATAGTTTGTTGCTTGAGGACAAGCAAAGGTTTGGTTTTGGGAGTTTGATGAACGTATTTTTGATGCGTTCATCTTGTCTTTTTTACCTTCTTTTGCTATCTTCTAGCCTTGTTTTTGGTTAGTTTTGTAGAATAGTGTCACGTTTTGTGTTTTCTGCATTTTCAGGCACTTAGGTACGAAACGACGTTTTTGGAGCTAAAAACGAGCCTTTTTGATGGAAAAGATGGCCCCGTTGAAGTTCCCCAATCTCCGTGGCTTGTTCGTAAGTGTTTGAGCATCAATAAGCATCGAGAAGGATGAGTCGAAGGCACCCGAGGGCCATGCGAGGGCAAAAAGATTGAGTTTGAAGACAAAAATCTGCCCAGGAGCCAAGCTAAGCGTCTGGAATAGTGAAGCGCTCCGCTTCATTTTCCAGGAGCTTTGGCACAGAAGCCAAGCGAAGCGCTTGGAGTGCCAAAGCGCTTCGCTTGCCAAAGCGCTCCGCTTGGCTTCTCCAAGCGGTCCGCTTGGCAGCGGTTACGTTTTCGGATTTTCCTTCTTAGATCTGATCTTTAGTCATTTTTTGGATATCTTTTGAACTGTAACTTCGTTTTGGAGAGCTCCTAAGCCCCAAAACTCAGAGAAAACTCAGATTACATTGTATGTTAGCTTGGGATTCAAGGTTTTGATTGGAATTCATCCTTTGTAATCATCTACGGAGAGGTTTTCTTGATTTCCACCGATTAGTGACAGCTTTGGTGGTAACTTGTATCACTCTATTGTCTTGTAGTTTGATATGATGTATTCTGATTATTATTCATATGAATTGATGTCTAAGTTGATGAATATGAGTAGCTAAATCTTTTGTGTTGGTGGTAGAATGTAGAATATGCATGCTATGAGTTATGTTTATGCTTACATGAGATTGTGATTCAATCTTGCTGCAAATTCCTTCATATGATTCTTAGTTGCCTATAAAATATATTCGAATTGAGTATAGTGACAAACTCTTGGTCAATGAAAGCTATAGGATTGTATGTTAGAGATTTGCAGCATGCTAGATAAATGGTGTTGGTGACAAGCACCTCTAAAGTATTGATAGTGGTCTTTTATGATGTGTGTCTTAAAGTTACCTAGACGAGTTGCTTAGCACACTTGATCGAAGGTTTTACGCACTGAACTTGTGAGTATATTCGTAACCCATGCATGTGTATTTGACTTCTACCACCAACCGTTTTCCAAACTTGATTACATCAATCTGATTTCTCGTTGCTTTGTTCAAAGAAAACCATTCTATAAACATTTGAACTCGTTGACTGAAATAACTAGCAAATACCTCAAGCAAAGCCACGTTAGGTCCCGAGAGAACGACACTCGGGGACAACTTGCCATTGCACTCTAGTTTGTGTAGTAATAAGTGTTCTTAGGCTTTTAAACAAATTTAATTGGTGAAAAACGACATCATCAATATTATTGATCAAATGAAAGATATAAATGAAACTGAAGAAGGTAATGAAGACATAGATAAAGATGAAAATGAATATGTTCGAACTGTTGAAAATATAAAAGTGCCAGAAAATTTCTTGTTCATTCTTAGAGAAATAACTTCAAGAAAATATATAATAGAAATAACATTAAAATTTTCTGAAAACTTTACTATAAATACAATCGCACTATTTGATACAGGGGCTGACCTAAACTGTATAAAATCGGGTATTGTACCTGAAAAATTTCAAGAAAAGACTAATGAAAAACTCTCAGCAGCTAACAATTCAAAATTAAAAGTAAACTCTAAAACTGATGCTTCTATACTAAATCAAGGAACCTTATTAAAAACATCTTTTGTTTTGGTTCATGACATACATCATGCGGTTATACTAGGGACACCATTTATAAATTTAATAACTCCATATATGGTAGGAAATAACTCTATTCTTTTCAAAACAAATAATAAGACATTAAAATTCGATTTTTTGGAAAAACCTGAAACCAGAAACCTTAATTTAATAAAAGCTTATTCAATTCACGAAATTAGTATAAATAATTTCATACAAGAAAAACATTTTCATTTAGAAAATATTAGGAAAAGTATTTCAGTAAAAAGATAGAAGGACAATTAGAAAACCCTGAGATAAAATCAAAAATAGCAAAATGGCAAGATCTTTTCGAAAAACAAGTTTGTGCAGAACTACCAAATGCATTTTGGAATAGAAAAAAGCATATAGTTGATTTACCATATGAAGAAAATTTTACTGAGAAACAAATTCCTACTAAAGCTCGTCCTATTCAAATGAATCATGAATTAGAAGAACACTGTAGAAGAGAAATTTAGGATTTAATGGATAAAAAATTAATTTCAAGGTCTAGGTCTCCTTGGAGTTGTGCAACCTTTTATGTTAATAAAGCTTCAGAAATAGAAAGAGGAACACCACGATTAGTTATTAATTACAAGCCTCTTAATACAGCTTTACAATGAATAAGATATCCAATCCCTAATAAGAAAGATTTATTACAAAAACTTCATTCCTCTTTCGTATTCTCAAAATTTGATATGAAGTCAGGATTTTGGCATATACAAATTTCTGAAAAAGATAGATATAAGACAGCTTTTACTGTCCCTTTCGGACAGTATGAGTGGAACGTGATGCCATTCGGCCTTAAAAATGCACCTTCTGAATTTCAGAGAATCATGAATGATATATTTAATGATTACTCTAAAATCTGTCTAGTTTACATAGATGATGTTCTCATATTTCCAAAACAATAGATGAACACTTTAAACACCTAAAAACATTCTTTTATATTACTAAGCAAAATGGTCTTGTTGTTTCAAAAGATAAAATGAGTATTTTCCAAACTAATGTTCGGTTTTTAGGTCATTACATAACCCAAGGAACTATAACCCCTACAGAAAGGTCTTTACAATTTGCAAATAAATTCCCTGACAAAATTCTTGATAAAACGCAGTTACAAAGATTTTTAGGAAGTTTAAATTATGTTTTAGATTTTTTCCCTAATATAAACAGGATGGTGATGAACGCGGGTTTGTCGGGTCCCGGTTCAATCAAATAGATTTGTTATTTAGCCAAAGGCAATTCACAACTACAACGAAAACCGTAGTGTAGCAGTAGAATGACCTCGAGTGTCGTTCTCTCAGGACTATAACTAGCTTTATTTAACTATGAATATAAAGACAGCAGACAGTATAGCAAGGGTTTTTCTAACAGATAATGGAGATTGGTGGTAGTATGATCCTTCAAAGCATAACGGGTCAATAATCATGCGTAAATTCCTCGGTCTTGCATGGAGATCTTTGATCAATCTAATGTCCTGTTGCAATTATTAAGCACTACGAAGATAATGATACTGACAAGTCAAGCACTATTGTCCAATTGTGTTCCGTAATTATTCAACACTACGAAGATAAACATGGGCATAGGTCGACGAGGGTCCAATTGTGCATAATAATTAATACAACATACGAGAATTTAGGCTGAGCCTGATCAACGAAATAAAGCAATAACACGGAGTATAATGCGCGATATAGCCATTAGCATGATTATCTTCCCTTCGCTAAGAATTCACATACTACCACCAACGATAAGTTTAGCTACTCATAATCGGCATGCAATCAACAGAAATCATAGAAGAAAACATGTTGAAAGATATACAAAGTAAGTAGAATAAATTGTAAGATACAATGTTACCGAAGGTTGTCAATCTCCGAAGAATTGCGATTCTACAAGCTCCAATCTTCTATGAAAAAGTGTCCCCTAAGCTACGAACCCCCAGAACAGGCTCTGAAAAGTCCCTACCTAAAACTACAGAGAAAGGTGAGAGAATAGGTCTGGAAAAGTATGAATTTCGGAGAAAAACTGAGCAACTATATATAGGCTACGAAAAAGTGTGGGGCGATTCGCCCCACACACCGGGCGGTTCGCCCGGTGTGGGGCGAGTCGCCCCATGTCCCGGGCGGTTCGCCCGGGAGTAATTTTCGCGAAATTCCGCGTTTTCGACGCGTTTTTGGATTTCTTCCCCTTTTCGGACTCGGTTTCTGTCTTCTAGTGGCCTTCTAACCTCCAGATTCGACCCCTAGACTCCAAATCCTATCCGGAAACCTTCAGATACTCCAAATAGGCTTCTCGAACACCAATTCCTTGTCAACTTCAATATAATTGCCCGAAAATCCTCGATTTTCAACCAAAACCTGTAAAATAAAATCTAAAGGGAAGCGTGACACTATTCTAATAAAATGCACTAAAATATAGCTAAATTAACATAGATGATAGCTAAAATAGGTGAAAAAGACTCAAATGAAAGTGTAAAATACACATTCATCAAACTCCCCAAACCGAACCTTTGCTTGTCCTCAAGCAACTAAGCTAGACTCTAATACAAAAAACAATGCAAGACACAAAATGGAGTCTCATGCCAAATAAAATGAACTAATCTACTGAATCTACCAAAAAACATATGAACAAAAACCATATAAATCAAAGCATGAATATAGGTTGAAGAATACCTCGATTGACTCATACACATCCACACAAGCACTTATGTCAAGACAAGATAGTCTCTCGTAACATTCTCTACCTGGACCTAGTCAGTGACGACGTAATGAAGCATGCTAAGATACGAATGGTTGTCCCGTGCCTATGAAACTGAGAACTTACTGCTGTTCCACCATGTTAAGACTTTCCCTCAAAGAGGTCGAACCAGTACTGGCTCTCATCAAACGAAGGAGGGTTCCCTATAAAAGATAACACTCCCCTATTCTACCCATCTCTCAAGTAAAGTCTTAAGCTATTCACCACTTCCTGAATGGCAGGACGAGGGTGGTCTAGAACATATGACACTCAAGAACAAAAGACAAAAAATAAAAAATTACAACACGATTACGAACATTACAAGAATTGGAAAATGATACACAACACTTTGCTAAATTGCTATTTGGCTTTCTTTTTTGGACCCTTTCTTTGCTTTTTTTTTGGGGTCTTTTCTCTCTTTTTTTTCCATCCAGATTCTTTTTTCTTTTTCTTTTTTTTTTCTTTTTTTCCTGGAATTTTTTCTTTCTTTTTATTTTTCTTTTTTTTTAGCCAGCAGTAGCATAACAAAAAGAGAAACAAAATGACTTACACGACTTCCCCAAACCTATTCGAAAAAATAGGTTGGAGTACAAAATTTACGGACAAGGAAAAATAAACTCACGATACGGAAATGAAAAACGAAAACAAGTCTAATGACGGTGTAACCCCCTCCCCAAACCTATTCGGAAGAATAGGTTATAAACAAAGGATCACACAACCTCACACTACCTCCTTCCTAGGCATTTAGCAATCTCAAAGCATGGTGAAGACTTGTTGCCTCTTAGGTACATAATTACTCGGGAAAACAACCATAAGACCCTAACATGCATCATCCTATTATAAAGGCCTTCGTGAACCGCAGTAGAGAAAACACCACTAAGTGATGTCGAGACTACCAAGCTTAACTAAGTGCAATACATAAATGTGACAAGCCAAGCGAGAAAAACCTCAAACAAATTCATAGAGATGAAGCATACGATTAATGGCATAGTTGGTTGATCTACCCAATAAAAAGTTCAAAAAATTAGGCAATAAACTCCATATAAAACATGCAAGACTATCCCAGGATGAATGTAGTGAATGCAACCTAAAAAATCTAAGAAAGCAGTAAACGTGCAAATGCAAATGCAAACAAAGAACAAGATATTAATCAACACAAAGCCAAACAATACTTAACATCACGGTTCACATCCCATCCCCCTTACGATTCTTAAGCTAGCCCCTAGCAAAAGAGAATGAGTAATAAGAAGTGATACTAGATGTTACCGAACGGTTTGGCCTCGGTTGGCTGAGAGTGGGCATGTGAAAGGACTAATCATCGGGATGGTAATCCCCATAAAAGTCCCTCCACATGTCAGACATGAGCTCATTGGATTGACGTAGAGCCTCCTACTGCTGCTGGATGAGCTGTTGCTGCTCCCACATTTGTTGCCTATCCTCTCGGCGATGCTCCTCGAATGTCTCCCAATCGCGGTGGTGCTGGGCAATGTGCCTGTCGAGGTCCTATCGCATGGCCGCGTTGTTGGCATCAATTCTATCGAAACGGCCGTCGAGGTAGGTACGGAATTCAGAGAAGTCAAATCCTCTAGACCCCTGTGGTGCTCGAGGCGGTGCATGCGGTGCTCTATGGACAAATGGGATATCTGGGATAGGTGCTTGGCCAACATCGGCCTCCATAGCATCCTCATGATCGGAATCGCTCGGCTGGAAGGGTGCTCCTACATCAGCAGCGGCAGCCGTCGGGTTCTTCAACTAATACCTATTGAGCTGCACCTCAATGGTTGAGGGTGAAAGGGCAGCGACCTCACAATTCCCCTCCTCAATTGCATCGACCCCATGATATTTGTAGTAGGTTGTGATGAAGCTTGGGAAGATGAAGGGCTTCCTCTTCTTTTCCCAGTGGTGCTCGTACTCTTCATACATGATGTGCCCTATGTCGATCCAATGTCTGTCTATCAGGCAGTAGAGGAGCTCGGCGTAGTAGGGCTGAATCCACGAGTCATTCTTCCTAGGGATCAAGTTGAAGATGCAGAATTTCATCATCACCTTAGCTTCAATGCTAAGGTCGTTCTGACTGATCCGTGTAGGTTCTCCCCCGATTTCTGGATATCGGTACTCCCTGTTGCAGATCACGTCTGTGATATGTCTTCCTATCCCCCTAGAGGCCCTCGAATACAGGTAGGCATGGTCGCTCCCTGTGAATTCCTGATGCCCAAAATGGATGAATGAAGAAATGTGCTCTGGTGTCCACGGTATTATCAGGCCTCGGACTAGTACCCCATTCTTCTCCTCGAGATCTGTGTATCCAGTGTAGAACTCTTGGAGGAGACTCTCGTCGTACCCCTTGAACCTGTTGGAACTGTACCATACCCAATTCCTTCGTGACCCCAATCGTGATAGCGTCCTATACCCCGCTGTATCAACTGCTGACTCTGGAACATCAATCCTCCTGTCTGGGATGATCGATCTCCCTCGTCGGCCAGCTCCGCTTCTAGCCTTTGACGCACCTCTACCGCAGCTGCAGACAACTCGTATATGGTGAGATGGTTGGGAGCTTGATGCTACTCCCTTCCCCTTTCTGCTCGAGCCGGCTCTCCTCGATCTCGGTGCCATGATTCCTACAAACAGCAATTAGTATCTTGTACGATGCAAAACAGACCTATGCATATGTAAATATACGAGCGAACAAACGAGCAATATCTTCAAAAATCCAACTCCTCAAAAACCCCAAGTCTAGTCTAGCTATTTCATTACGCAACATATCAATGTAACTACTACAATAACATACACATTATGCTCTTGCTAAACAACAAATGCCTTGAATCACAAGGTTCAATCCATACCATAATAATCAAAAATCTAACATAAATCCTCAACTCCATCAATCATGCATTCTACCAATACATCCATCATTATCATATCAACAACACATGTTTAAGCATGGAATGAAAGTAAGAGATACATTTCCTAACAAGATATATCATCTAATAGCAAAAAATCTCAAATCAACAAACCAAGCCTAATGAACATGCAATTGATAATGAATAACGTTTCTAATCACATAAACATCAACCCATACATCATACAAGCTTAATTGAAGCATAAATCAAAAAACCCCCAAATTTGAAAAATTAGGGTCCATGTGAGATTACCTCAAATCCGGAGATTGAATGAACTAGGAAGAGATTTGTTCGGATGAAAAGAAGAGCACGTAACGGGCTTCGATTGAAGCTAAAGAACACACAAATGATGGAAAGATGAAAGAAGTTATGAAGGTTTGAAGGTTTTGTGAAAATGGGGCTTTTTTGAGTTTAAGTGAAGAATGGAGAAGTGAAATGAGAAAAATGGGGGAGAACCCCGTTTTTCTCTGCAGACCGTGGGGCGATCGCCCCA
>CM051455.1:100436166-100513431 GCA_028274465.1 Plantago ovata | reverse complement strand
GGTGGGTATTGATGAAATCTCTCCGTAGAGTAAAATCTGCATCCGAGCCAAACCTGTAATCCCATCTAAAATACAATGTATCCAGTTTTCTCTGAGTTTTGGGGCTTAGGAGCTCTCCAAAACGAAGCTAGTGTTCAAAAAGTATCCAAAAGTAACAGAAGATCAGATCTAAGAAGGAAAATCCGAAAACGTAACCGCTGCCAAGCGGACCGCTAGGAGAGTCCAAGCGGAGCGCTTGGCAAGCGAAGCGCTTTGGCCCTCCAAGCGCTTCGCTTGGCTGCTGTGCCAAAGCTCCTGGAAAATGAAGCGGAGCGCTTCACTATTCCAGGCGCTTAGCTTGGCTCCTGGGCAGATTTTTGTCTTCAAACTCAATCTTTTTGCCCTCGTACGGCCCTCGGGTGCCTTGGACTCATCCTTCTCAATGCTTATTGATGCTCAAACACTCACGAACAAGCCACGGAGATTGGGGAACTTCAACGGGGCCATCTTTTCCATCAAAAAGGCTCGTTTTTAGCTCCAAAAACGTCGTTTCGTACCTAAGTGCCTGAAAATGCAGAAAACACAAAATGTGACACTATTCTACAAAACTAACCAAAAAACAAGGCTAGAAGATAGCAAAAGAAGGTAAAAAGACAAGATGAACGCGTCAAAAATACGTTCATCAAACTCCCCAAACCAAACCTTTGCTTGTCCTCAAGCAACAAACTATCCTAAATGCAACATAAAAGGAGTCTCATGCCAAGTAAAGTGAACTAATTCTTTGAATCTACCAAATGCTTATGAACAAAACCAAATGAGCATGACATGCAAGTAGGTTGAAGAATGCCTCGATTGCGAATATACACATTCTCATGTGCACTTGGTTAAGCAAAGGAGTCTCTCGTAACATCTTCTACCTGGACCTGGTCAGTGACGACACAATGTGCATGTTATCATACTACAATTGCCCCGTGCCTATGAAACCGAGGGCTTACAACTGTTCACCAAGTGATACTTTTCCTCAAGAGAGGGCGAACCAATACTGGCTCTCATCAAACGAAGGAGGGTTCCCTTAGAAAGATAACACTCCCCTATTCTACCCAGACTCTCAAGAATGAGCCTCTTTCAACCACTTCTTGAATAGCAAGACGAGGGCGGTCAAGAACAGGCCTTGGACAAAGGCGACACGAAACGAAAGATAGAATTTACAACTCGATACTTCACAAGGACAAAATATTTACATGACACTTTACACTACGAGACTGCTTTTGGCTTGCAACGACCCTTCTTTTGCTTTTGGGTCTTATTCTTTATTTTCTTTCTTTTTTTTTTCTTTTCTCTTTTTTTTTTTATATTTCTTTTTCTTTTCTTCTTCTTTTCTTTTTCTCTTTCTTTTTTTTTTTTTTTTTTTTATATAGGGCAAGCAGCAGTACAAAGTGTCAAAAACACCCCCCAAACCTATTCGAAAGAATAGGTTTGAGCACAAAGACGAAAAAGAAAAAGGAAAGACTCTTTTACAAAGACACCTCCCCAAACCTATTCGAAAGAATTGGTTGGGACACAAAACAAAAATAAAAAGAAAAAGAAACTTTACAACGACTCAAAGACGAAAGACAAGTATAACGAAGCAACCCCCTCCTCAAACCTATTCGATAGAATAGGTTTAATACAAGGAATCGCACACCACACACTACCTCCTTCCTAGGCATTTGGCAATCTCTAATCGAGGTGAAGAACTTGTCGCCTCTTACGTACATAATTACACGGGTTACAACCAGAGATTCTAACATGCATCATTTAATAAGGCCATCGTGAACCGCAGCAGAAGAAACAGAACTCAAGGTGATGTCGAGACTACTAAGCTTAACTAGTGCACATGCGAATGTGACAAACCAAGCGAGACAAGCCTCAAACTTCTTGCAAAGTGATGCAACATATGATCAATGGTCATAAACATTTAGTCTACTCAATAAAAAAGTTCAAAAGACTTGGAAATAAACTCCACACACAACAACGTGCAACAACTAATCTATGGATGATATGCATGCAAAAATTTGAAAAAACACGACAAATCACATGAACTTGAGTAAAATCAGGCATGTACGAACCACACAAGCATATAGTACTGAAAATCCAATACCCCCTCCCCAAACCTAAACTTTTGCTCGTCCTCGAGCAAAGAAAAGTTGAATGAAAAGGAAAAATTGGATTGAAAGTACACTTCCCTGAGATAAAGGTTCGTGTCCAATCTCCCATATATGAGTAGTACCTGAAAGGACTCAAGAAACAAGTGAAAACGGGTGCGCAAAGGTGAGAAGAATGGAAAAAACGAGGAAAATCTGGGTACAGGGTCCAGGCGGACCGCTTGGCGGGAGCCAAGCGGTTCGCTTGTCAAGCGGAGCGCTTGGGAGGCTCCAGGCGCTCCGCTTGAAATTTCAGTAAGAATGAAATTCTTACTGGAATTCCAAGCGGACCGCTTGGGCTTGCCAGGCGCTTCGCTTGGATCTGTTTCTAGATTTTCGATGTTTTTTTCCTATCTTAATCACCTAAGGCACCAAGACAAACACTAGACTAAACGAATCACGATAAAAGACACACAGGCCACAACTTCATAAGCAAATAAAGAGTACAAGAGTCATAAGTCACAACATCATACAACCAAATCGAAATGAAAAGAATTTCAACCAACAATAGTAAACAAGCCAAAATAACGATAATATAAAAATACTACTGATAAATGTGGCTTCTGTCGGCTGGTGTCTCTAGGAGAAGGGGTCGTAGGGGGTGTTAGGAAAGGCACTCCCACTACCACCGGTCTGATCATAGAAAGTATACCGTGGAATTCGGCGAGCTAAGGCATCATGGCGGTTCATCATCTCCTCCTGGTGGGCTCTCCAACGCCTAGTGTCCTCTACTCGAGCGGCTTCCCAACGCTGATCTACACGCCCTTGGAAATCATCCCAACGCTGCTCCTCCATCACACGGAAGTCCTCCCACCTCTTGACTTCGCGCTCCTCAAATCCCCGGAATTGCTCGGTAAGTTGGGTCGACTGAGCCTCCAACATGGTGGTTTGGAAGCTCCCAAACTGATCGACCAAGATCTGGTTGAACCCCGTGAAGTCGAAGCTTCCTTGTCCGGCCGTAGGCGGAGGTGGAGGAGGTGTCACATGGTGCGTAACTCTTGGTTGCATGGGTTCTCCTTGCTGAGTGCACCAAGTCCCGCACATCTCATTGTACGTATCAATGTTTATGGATTTCTTTGGCTTCTTGTCCAGTACGAGGTCGGGAACTCCGGCCTCCTTGCACATGCCCGTGATCAAGTTACCAAAGGCAAGCTTCCGGTTTGCATTACGGCGGCGCTTGAACTCCTCAAAGATGACGATGCCAGGAGTGAGAGGCAAATCATGCAAGAGAGCATGGACTAAGACTCCGTAATAGGACTGAACCTCGGAATCATGTGTACTAGGAATCAGATTGGCTTGAACGAACTTCAACATCATCCTTGCCTCGAAGGTGAGATCGTTGTGGCGCAAAATCCGGGGTGGTTCATCAGGCAATTCAAAATCTTCCACGGTAATGCCATTCAGTATCTCCATGGGGTAATGATCAGACTCCCTGTCGTAGACATAGAGCTCCGCGAGATCAAATCTCTCGTTGGATGTAGGCTGGCGGTTTGGATCCCGCGCCAGTGGCCTATCCAATCGCATAATGAAGCTAGTGATGCTCAAAGGAGTAAACTCGACCCCAACACCGCGGACGGGAACCTCACCGGTCCGTTTATTGTAGTCCGTGAAGGCAATGTAGAAGTCCTCCACTACTGCTTGGTCCCAATTTGGCATGACCTCGCCATAGTACTTCCAGCCTCGCTCAGTAATGAGCTTGTTGAGCTCTCTGGCACCATCCAACTCGCTCTCACCAGCCGTGAAGCGAATGCTCCTCTCAGAAATGTACGTGTGCTTGTGGGCATGGAAACTCGCTTCGAATTGCCTTGCCCTCCCCGATTGGCGATACTCGCCGGGTGTGGCCGTTTGTTGGGCACTCGAGGTCCCTTCTTCCCTTGATCTCTTGGTTCTTCTCGATGCCATTGTACCTAGAATAATCTTATTAGATAACTTCAAGAGACAATGAGAATTTGACTTGACTCCTAGACTCCAATACTCACTCAAGTAATCTCATGGTGAGTTTGAGGGCTTGCTAAAGTTCATATGAACAAATCGAGAAGCTTTAACACTTCGTTACGATAAATCTATACGAATCTAAATCAAGCAAACAAACTCTCCAATTGAATTACCCAACCAATCCAACACATTCTCATGCAATCACAACATCACCATAATCATAACATAACTCAAATTCAAGGCTAACAATCATCAAACAATTATATAGCAAGAATTCGAGCAATAGAATTCATCATAAATCAAGAGGAGCAAAATTCGAATTTAGACATCACATCTAGTAAGAAACATGCTCAACAATCATCATCAAACTCTAATTCACCAATATATAACACAATTGAAGCTAATTAAGATAAAATCCCAAATTCAAGAAAGTTAGGGTTCATGAGAGGTACCTTTGATTCCTTGTTATGGATGCTTCAAACGTGAAATTTGATCGGTTTAGATGATAGAGGGGGTGATGGGCTTTGTAAAATGCACAAGATTGCAAGAATTGGTGGAGAATTGAGAGAGATTGAGATTTTTGGGGTGCTAAATCGGCAATGGAGGAAGAAAAACGAAGTGGGGAGCTTTGATACACAAGTGCTTCGCTTAGCTTTCTTAAGGAAAGCCAAGCGAAGCGCTTGGGACGTCCCAAGCGAAACGCTTGGCAAGCGGTCCGCTTGGGACCTGCCAAGCGCTCCGCTTGGGCTTTCCAAGCGGTTCGCTTAGGACCTGAAGCTCCCAAATCCATCTTTTTTCGACTTTTGCTAAATTTTCACCCCAAAAACCGTGTCTAATCAACGAAACAAAATTTTAAACGTACTCCTAATCTATATGCAAGTACCTACAACCTCGGGTTGCCTCTCGAGAAGCGCCTTCGTTTAAAAGTCGTTGGCTCGACTCTTCACAACTCATGCGGAATTGATTTCGCCTCGGGTACTAGACTTCCCCCTCCAATTGCCTCTCAAAGCATCAACCCTGCACATCTTGACGAACATAAAGTGGACCAAAAAATTCTACAAGTTTGTTAGTATCAACATAAGCACATGAATCAACAATGGCTCGCAACGTGTGTTGCTTCCCATTTACCTCAAAGTGACATGTTCGGCGATACATGTCTATGACCATACGCACTTTGTTGATGAAGGCTCTACCCAAGAGAACCACATCTTTGAGCTTAGCAGAAGATGTAGGCATAACGATGAAATTAGTCTTCACCTCTACACCGGCAACCCTCACCGCCAAGTTCTCAATCACACCCAACGGCTTTTTCATGGACCCATCCGCTAATTGCACCATGCATTTCATAGGTCTCAAGCCAGACAAACCCGACTCTTCATACACGTTCAAGGGTATAACATTCACACCCGCTCCCGTGTCTAGAGTTGCCACTATTCCATCCTTCTTCCCCAAGCCGATTTCAACACCGAAGCTCTCTTGGATGGGCACTTCCACCATATCCACCATCTCATCCTCAGACGATGAGTTTTCTTTCACCTCTTCAACTATCGCATCAGATTGTGCGACAACTTCCTCTTCCATAACCACCTTAGGAGTCTCGACCTCCTCACTCACTTTGCAAGTTTCAGTTATCTTGCAACTTGGCACCTCAACTAGTGCATTGTCTCTCACAACCGTGATCTCCAAGGGCAAATCAGTCACCACGGTTATGGCCATAGCCTTCTCCGTGTTCCCGGGAAACATCCCTTGCTCTCTACTAGCCCCCCGATCTATCAGCTCTTGCAACTTCTTATGGAGGTTGCTACTACTAGCCTTAAGCTTCTCAAACCGCTGATTGTTAGTAGCTTCATTACGATAGTAATGCTCCATAAACTTATTCGTCTTCAACACAAGATCGTTGAGAGAAGAGACAAGAGGTGAAGGAAGCACCCCTCCACCTTGTGGCCCCGAACTAGCAACCTGAGGTGGAGGTGTAGGATTAGAAGGCGGTGCTCCTTCATACCAATTGTTCCCATAGCTGAGACGACTTCTATCTTGATTAGGCCCATAGGCATTTTGATCCGGGTTATGAAGATAACCACGATTGCCTTGATTCTGGTACCCACCTCGGGGTCCACGGTTTTGTGGCCTCATATTGCCATATCCTTGCCCGTAGTTCACATCTCCAACTACTTGCTCTCCCTCAGCAGCATACGCTTCTTGACGGACATCGTTCGTGATATATTGCTCTCTAGCTAATTCAGAACGGCATAAATAGGCCGGGTGCCCATAGTTCTTGCACACACCACAAACTTCCGTAGAAAGAGAAGGAACGCTTTGCCTCAAAGCTTGCTTCACTTCATGGGCGAACCCATCGAAGGCATTTTGTTCTACCACTACCTTGGCCTCACTTCTTTGCTCCTTTTGGAGCACACGAGCCCTCACATTCCGGTTTTGGGAATTTCGGTACATCATGTCCAGCTTCACTTGAGCTTGAGAAGGAAGCAACTCCCCTATACTACCTCCACAAATACTATCCACTTGAGATTGAATCTCGGGATGTAAACCATTGTAAAAGAATTGGAGAAGCTGACCTTTATCATACCCGTGATGTGGGCATCAATGATGCAACCCCATGAATCGATCATAGGCCTCGTGGAAAGGGTCATCATACCTCTGCTCGAAGGAGCTAATTTGGCTCTTCATAGCCATCGTCTTGGAAGCGGGGTAGTAACGCTCCATGAACTTATCAAAGAAAAGATCCCATGTTGTCAAAGACCCGGCCTCCAAAGTATTAAGCCAAGCCTTTGCACGATCACCTAGCCCCATAGAAAAGACCTTCAAACGGAGATCATCATCTGTAACACCAGCTCCTGGTCGCCCAAGATGGAGAACAAAATTCTCGAGCTCATTCAAGAACCCAATCACGTCCTCATTAGCCATCCCATAGCATTTGGGAAGTTGTTGGAACATGTGATTCTTGATCTCCAAGTTCCTTGTGGCATCATTGAGGACAATTGCTGGTCCTCTAGCCCCAACCGTAGGCTTAGTAAGTGTACGTATAGGCCGCTCCGCCATTTCACCTTCCAAGTAAACAGATTCAAGAATTGGCTCCAAAAGATAAGAAGAAGACTCTTCCCGAATACCAGAACTGGAAGCTCTAGATGCTACTCCTTCAAACTCGAGATTCAAATTCCTCCTTCTCCTTTGAAACAAACGATCGATTTCGTCTACAAAAGGTTCAATAATAGGTCCACCCGTTCAGGTTCTAAGCATGCACTCACCTGAAATACAAGATAGTGAGTATCTCAAGCAAAAAGAAACAAAAACAGAAATGAGACAAAGAAGAGATGTTGGCTGAAAAAACCAAAACAAAAACACCAACCAAAGGAGTTAAGTCCCCGGCAGCGGCGCCAAATTGATGATATCGTTTTTCACCAATTAAATTTGTTTAAAAGCCTAAGAACACTTATCACTACACAAACTAGAGTGCAATGGCAAGTTGTCCCCGGGTGTCGTTCTCTCGGGACCTAACGTGGCTTTGTTTGTGGTTTTTGCTAGTTATTTCAGTCAACGAGTTCAAGTGTTTAAAGAATTGCTTTCTTAGAACAAAGCAACGAGAAATCAGATTGTTGTAATCAAGTTTGGAAAACGGTTGGTGGTGGAAATCAAATACAAATGCATGGGTTACGAATATGCTCACAAGTTCAGTGCGTAAAACCTTCGATCAAGTCTACTAAGCAACTCGTCTAGGTAACTTTCAAGACACACATCATAAAAGACCACTATCAATACTTTAGAGGTGCTTGTCACTAACACCATTTATCTAGCATGCTGCAAATCTCTAACATACAATCCTATAGCTTTCATTGACCAAGAGTTTGTCACTATACTCGATTCGAATGTATTTTATAGGCAACTAAGAATCATATGAAGGAATTTGCAGCAAGATTGAATCACAATCTCATGTAAGCATAAACATAACCCATAGCATGCATATTCTACATTCTACCACCAACACAAAGGATTTAGCTACTCATATTCATCAACATAGACATCAAATCATATGAATTGTAAATAGAATACATCAAATCAAACTACTAGACAAGAGATAATGATACAATGTTACCACCAAGCTGTCACTAATCGGTGGGTATTGATGAAAATCTCTCCGTAGATGAAACAATGGATGCAATCCTATGCCAAAACCTTTAACCAATCTAAAATACAATGTATCTCAGTTTTCTCTGAGTTTTGGGGCTTAGGAGCTCTCCAAAACGAAGCTAGTGTTCAAAAAGTATCCAAAAAGTAACAGAAGATCAGATATAAGAAGGAAAATCCGAAAACGTAACTGCTGCCAAGCGGACCGCTTGGAGAGTCCAAGCGGAGCGCTTGGCAAGCGAAGCGCTTTGGCCCTCCAAGCGCTTCGCTTGGCTGCTGTGCCAAAGCTCCTGGAAAATGAAGCGGAGCGCTTCACTATTCCAGGCGCTTAGCTTGGCTCCTGGGCAGATTTTTGTCTTCAAACTCAATCTTTTTGCCCTCGTACGGCCCTCGGGTGCCTTGGACTCATCCTTCTCAATGCTTATTGATGCTCAAACACTCACGAACAAGCCACGGAGATTGGGGAACTTCAACAGGGCCATCTTTTCCATCAAAAAGGCTCGTTTTTAGCTCCAAAAACGTCGTTTCGTACCTAAGTGCCTGAAAATGCAGAAAACAGAAAACGTGACACTATTCTACCAAACTAACCAAAAAACAAGGCTAGAAGATAGCAAAAGAAGGTAAAAAAGACAAGATGAACGCGTCAAAAATACGTTCATCAATTACCAAGCCAATCCTCGTCTGTAAATTCCTACCAAAAAGCTCCAGAAATAAACACAAATTCCTTAGCAACCATTCCTTTCCACCAAAAGTCAGAATACTTCATGAAAGCACCATGGCAAAATATAATAACTATAGAAGGCCACCCTACTATTCATGATCCATGGAGGATACTAGAAGAAATGTTTGGAAAAAATTGGTACTACAAACCCTGGGATACTGAGAAAACACCTGATTTTTACCAAGCTATACTTGAAAATACCAGTTCAGCTACTATTAAACACGACTTCTCCGAAGGTTACATAGCCTACTCTACCTGCAAAATTCTCAAATTTATCTCGCCAAGTAACTGGGCCTATCCACTAAATCAACCATTATCCTTAAACACTGACCCCAAAGACAAGAGTTCCAACAGAACCACTTATAACTATTGGGATTATATGCAAGCCTGGTATAGTGGTTTCTTTATCCAAAGGCCAAACAAAGGGCATACCTGGCTTTTCTATTTTGAATACAAAACTTGTGATCCTAGCAAATTTCCCAATTGGTTCGCACTTTGGTGGGAACATTTTGGTTCTACTCCAAAAATACTAAAGCCTCCAGTCCAAAATTCCTATACACTTTTCCGAACACAATACAAACCATCACCATCGGAAAGACGTTTTGAACCATTAAGCCTATTTTCCACAAAGTTCTATTTACCTTGGGTCATTAATTGGACAATTGAAATTGCACAACCAAGCTCTCCTCATCCAAATTTTCCATTGATTCGTAGAAGATACAGAGTGAAATGGTGGGATAATTTCAAAATACATCAGAGCATTCTCCCATCAAGTATACAAACCTGGATACAAAATGCAAATGCCACAGGAGCAGTTCAAGGAAGAATTCCAGAAAGAACGAAGTTTCTAGCACAAAGATCGAAGATGACATCACTACTTACTACAGCAAATACCCCTGAAGAAATACAAGCAATTATGTTAAAATTCATCCCAGAGGCAACGACGTCAACATCCAATGAAAGAAGAGCCTCCTCAAGATCAGAAGACGCTGAAGAAGACTCCGAACCCTTGTTCGGAAATAGTGGATTTTAAATTCTTGCATGTGTATTTGTACAAGTATTATTATTAAAAAAAAAAAAGTTACTGTTCACCGACAGGGTACTGTTCACATGCGGATTTAAAAAAAAAAAAATACAAAATCAGAAAATCATTATGAGTTACTATTTACTTTTTGAAAAACCATCACTCCTACTCCTATAAATGGAAGGCACCCTTCCATCTTTAGGACACACACTTATCACTCTCTTTCACTCTCAATCACTTTCTCCCTCATACCTTATCCCTTCTCTTTTCTACTTCTTTCTTCCCTACTCCCTTAAGCCTACTAGTAGTAATAGCCTTGTAATCTTTGTTCTTAGCTAGAAAAAATCCGATCATCGGTACTTGTACTCTCAAATTCCCTCATTGAAGTTGTATCTCACATTCCATCAATAAAAAGGTTCGATTTAAATTTAAGTTTTGTACTTTAACTTATGTTATTGGACGGCTAAGCCGCCTTTTATTTCTGTTTATTGATCAGTGGTGACCCTTGCAAAAGTATCCTTTGAGAGAAACTGGGGGTTCCTCGATCACTTACATATTTGAAGTTTATGTTTATTTTATTTTGTTAACTCCTGCCATCATTTCATTTACTGTTTTTCATTCATACACATTTTTATATCTTGCATGTATAATATCAACTTTATTTAAGCTATATATATATATATATATATATATATATATATATATATATATATATATATATATATATATATATATATATATATATAGTGTCGGAATATGTCCATCCCCCAAGGACGTCTAAAAGCGTACTAGGGCGTCATGGGCTGACCATGATAGAAAGGTCCGTTCACCTTTCATCAGGGTCCGACCAGACAAAAGACTAGGCAAAATAACCTAAGTCCTTATGTGTAGCCTAAAAGTACAACTGCCCTACTAGCCATTGAGCTGCCCTACTAGTTTGGTGACGCCCTACTAGCAGGACAAAGTCCTAGTAGCCACCAGCTAGGAGAAAGGCAAGCCCAGCAAAGAGCTTCTCGGGCTACACCACGACCTCCGGCTACGTAGTCTCGCCCTACTAGTACGTCGAGAGGAACAAGATTGGTGTCCTTCTGCCCTACTAGCACAGGTAGTCAGACAAGTGTCCTTCCTTTAAGAAAATACGGTCAGAGTTACCCCTAGGGTACGCAGCGAAATTTCAAAAATTTTCTTAGCATACAGGTTAATTGATTATGTATATGCCATATATATGTAAACACGTCAATTAGAAGACTAACGGTACTCCAAAAGCAAGCACAGCTTCCAAGTCTTCGTAAAAATCCGGTGAATCTTCTCCTTCGTCGAAGTCGAAGATATCTGCAATACTTTGATTATCTGCAAGACAATAAAAGTCAGTTTCCAGCTCCTAGAACCTCAACCTTGGTATCCACGGATGAACAGCCTATCGGAAAGAATGTTAGGATATTCTTTGTGTGACCAAGAAGATGGGGCGGCGGTTTTCCTCCGGTGAGGGTGGCGCGCGCGGGCTATGGATAGGTAGGGGAGAGCTTTTTAATTTCTCTAAGAAAACTGATAGAATAACTCTATGAAAGTCTATTCAACTGTGTGTCAAAAAGCTCTCTAATAGTCTACTATATATAGTAGTCAATAGAAGCCTAAAGCATAAGCAATTAGACTTCGTAAAGGAATAAGAATCTAATTCTTATCGCACTAGGAAACCAATTTCAAGTCTAGATTCATTCCCAATCAAATTAAAACTCAATCAGGAAAATCTAACTTATCCCTTGGACTTCTAATAGAGGAAGGAGTCGAACTCCATCCCCATCTAGCTAACGCGCGCGCGCGCCCAGTCCTACGGGAGATAGGTGGGACCCGATTTTGGGACCCACTTATAGTTCTAAGGCAATTCAAACTCCAAGTAGATTTTGCCCATGTGCATATGTTAATTCTAAATTAACATATTCTTTCAAATCAAACCTCTATTATATTTCTAAAATATAATCTTTAATTGTATTTACATAAAATACAATTAATTAGCCAATTCAATTAATAATTTCAAATCATTAATTGAGCCACTAAATATTATAATTAATTCCAAATAAATTATAATCCATCAATCACAATTAATTCCAAATCAATTGCGATTCCATCTTCGATATTCGGATAAGCTAAATCACCACATAGTGTGACCCATAGGGTCTCATTGTATTAAGCAAGTCCTAGACTAGGCAAAATGGAATTCCTAGACTGTTCCATTTGCAATATTAATACATGAGGACGTTTGAGAGGTTTCTCAAAGCCTTTCGTTGCGAAGTCTGTTGCGCTCAACGCGGCGATGGTAACGTCTCTTCATCTGACTGACTCGAATGCATCTAGGACCGATGATGTTGTAAGAAAATACGGTCAGAGTTACCCCTAGGGTACGCAGCGGAATTTCAAAAAATTTCTTAACATACAGGTTAATTGATTATGTATATGTCGTATATATATAAACACGTCAATTAGAAGACTAACCTTACTTCCAAAGCAGCTTCCAAGTCTTCGAAATAATCCGGTGTATCTTCTCCTTCGCCGAAGTCGAAGATATCTGCAATACTTTGATTATCTGCAAAACAATAAGAGTTAGTTTCCAGCTCCTAGAACCTCAACCTTGGTATCCACGGATGAACAGCCTATCGGAAGAATGCTAGGATATTCTTTGTGTGACCAAGAAGACGGGGCGGCGATTCCTCCGGCAGAGGTGGCGCGCGCGTGGAGGCTACATAGAGGAGGGGAGAGCTTTTTATTTTCTCTAAGAAAACTGGGTAGAATAACTGTGAAACTCTATGTCAAAAGCTCTCTAATAGTCTACTATATATAGTAGACAATAGAAGCCTAAAGCATAAGCAATTAGACTTCGTAAAGGAATAAGAATCTAATTCTTATCGCACTTGGAAACCAATATCAAGTCTAGATTCATTCCCAATCAAATTAAAACTCAATCAGGAAAATCTAACTTATCCCTTGGACTTCTAATAGAGGAAGGAGTCGAACTCCTTCCCAATCTAGCTAACGCGCGCACGCCCAGTCCTACGGGAGATAGGTGGGTCCCAATTTTGGGACCCACTTATAGTTCTAATGCAATTCAAACTCCAAGTATATTTTGCCATGTGCATATGTTAATTCTAAATTAACATATCCTTTCAAATCAAACCTCTATTATATTTCCAAAATATAATCTTTAATTGTATTTACATAAAATACAATTATTTAGCCAATTCAATTAATTATTCCAAATCATTAATTAAGCCACCAAATATTATAATTAATTCCAAATCAATTATAATCCATCAATCCCAATTAATTCCAACTTAATTGCGATTCCATCTTCAAGGATATTCTGATAGGCTGAATCACCACATAGTGTGACCCATCGGGCCTCATCGTATTAAGCAAGTCCTAGACTAGGCAACATGGAATTCCTAGACGGTTCCATTTGCAATAGTAATACATGAGGACGTTTGAGAGGTTTCTCAAAGCTAACCCTTTCGTTGCGAAGTCTGTTACGCTCAACGCGGCGATGGTAACGTTCCTTCATCTGACTTGCTCGAATGTATCTAGGATCGATGAAGTGTCTATCCCAATAATACATCCACGGGCGTCTCAGGGAGTTGCTTGGTTAAGATATACTTATGACCATCCTAATATATCATTTGCACTGGCCAGTGACTTTACCAACACAACTATGCAGACTATGAGCAGTACTCTCCTGTGCTACACTTGAGAGATGAATCCTTCACAGAATCACTTATCATCCCCATTTGTATGTAGCCATAATCCTCGATCGTGTCTTAGGTCAACTGCTTATTCAGAGCTGACATCGACGGGTCCACCAAGGATATGCGGCAACAAATGTGATGATAAAGTCCTGTAAGTACAAAGGACGACTGACATCACTTCGACAACTTATAGGTTCCCATAGACACTTCGGTGTAGAGTATACATCGATGGGAGTGTCCGGTGGGTACTTCCATTGTTCGATAATCCTTCTTCGAACAACTATGCGCAGTTATGGGAACGTTTCTCGATTGTCCAACAATCCGTTCCGTGGCCGTGGGATCGGCTCACACTTGCTCCAACAAGTATAACCTCCACGCATACTAGTCTTGTCTGTTTCATTCAGACCCCTACATCCGAGATGAACCTCGACTAGGGAGAGTTTGGGATAGATGATAACTCACATAGTTCCCACTATCTGTGTGATCGGTCATCTATCCGAGGGGACATGTTTAATATCAATACAGACAGTAATAGAGATATGACATGTTGCATGCCTGGTGTAATATAAATATGAAAGCGATACTCAATAGTAAAAGAACAAACATATATTATATTATGTTGACCTGTGTAATAGTACATATATGCCGTCTATAAGGGCACTATGCCCTTAGTAAGGACTGTCTCTAGGACATATACACTATCAGATGTGTCCATCCCAATAATACATCCACGGGCATCTCAGGAAGTTGCTTGGTTATGAAGATATACTTATGACTATCATAATATATCGATGCACTGGCCAGTGACTTTACCAACACAACTATGACGACTATGAGCAGTACTCTCCTGTGCTACACATGAGAGATGAATCCTTCACAGAAACACTTATCATCCCCATTTGTATGTAGCCATAATCCTGGATCATGTCTTAGGTCAACTGCTTATTCAGAGCTGACATCGACGGGTCCACCAAGGATATGGGGCAACAAATGTGATGATAAAGTCCTGTAAGTCCAAAGGACGACTGGCATCACTTCGACAACTTACCGGTTCCCATAGACACTTCGGTGTAAAGTATACATCGATGGGAGTGTCCGGTGGGTACTTCCATTGTTCGGTAATCATCCTTCGAACAACTATGCGCAGTTATGGGAACGTTTCTTGATTGTCCAACAATCCGTTCCGTGCTCGTGGGATCGGCTCAAACTTGCTCCAACAAGTATAACCTCCACGCATACTAGTCTCAGCTGGTTCATTCAGACCCCTACATCCGAGATGAACCTCGACTAGGGAGAGTTTGGGATGGATGATAACTCACATAGCTCCCACTATCTGTGTGATCGGTCATCTATCCGAGGGGACATGTTTAATATCAATACAGACAGAAATAGAGATATGACATGCTGCATGCCTGGTGTAATATAAATATGAAAGCGATACTCAATAGTCAAACAACAAACATATATTATATTACGTTGACATGTGTAATAGTACATATATGCCCTCTATAAGGGCTGCATGCCCTTAATAAGGACTGTCTCTAGACATATACACTATCAATCTCCCACTTGGACTAGAGCCAGTCACCTTTTATGCTTAATACCCAGATTAGCATAATGTCTTAAGTGGACTTCCACTGATAAGACCTTGGTGAAAGGATCTGCCACGTTGTCCGTGGTAGAGACACGTTCTATACTCCTGGATTCTGTTGGTGTCGACAAGTGACACTAAGCGCATATGCCACATTGGGCCTTGTGCAATTCATTGCATACATTATAGACCCTACTGCCGAACCATAGGGCACACGACTCATTGCATTTCTTTCTTCATCAGTTTTAGGACCATCCTTAACTGATAAGACAATCACATGCCTAGGTGGGAGAAAGCCTCTCTTTGAGTCGTCCATCTTATAACGCTTCAGTATTTTATCGATGTAGGTGGACTGTGTCAATCCTAACATCCTATTGGATCTATCTCTATAGATCTTGATCCCTAGGATGTAGTTCGCTTCACCCAAGTCCTTCATTGAGAAGGTACTTGATAACCAAACTTTAGTCTCTTCTAGCATAGAGACATTGTTTTCCATGATCAAAATGTCATCAACATAGATGATCATGAAAACGACTCCCTTGTCGCTGTGCCTAGTGTAGACACAGGGATCTTCCTTGCTTCTGATGAAGTCAAACGATTTGACAGCTTCATCAAAGCGGATATTCCAGCTCCTAGACGCTTGCTTTAGCCCATAGATGGATCTTTGTAATTTGCATACAGTAGTTGGCCTGGTTTTACTAATAAAACCTTCCGGTTGTACCATATAGACCTCTTCCTCAAGGTTGCCATTGAGGAAGGCAGTCTTTACATCCATCTGCCAGATCTCATAATCATAGTAGGCAGCTACCGCAAGTAGAATTCGAATGGACTTCAATTTTGCTACCGGTAAAAAGGTTTCATCGTAATCGATGTCATACCTTTGCGTGTAGCCTTTCGCCACAAGTCTAGCCCTGTGTGTTTGTACATTGCCATCGGCATCTGTCGTTCGTTTAAAGACCCATTTGCACCCAATAGGTCTAACCCCTTGGGGCAAGTCTACCAAGTTCCAAACTTGGTTCAGGTACATGGAGTCCATTTCCAATTCCATGGACTCTTGCCATTTGTCTGAGTCAATATCAATTATTGCCTCTTTGTAGGTCTCGGGATCTTCCCGATCTGATAAGCCGACATCAAGTTCACTGATGTCTTCTATCATAAGGCTTTGCTTCTGAGGTCCTTTTAGGATCCTCTTCGACCTACGGAGCTCAACTGGTTCTGGTGCTTTTCTTTTCTGGCTTCGTGTAACACGAACATTATCAGTGGGTACTGATGCAGCTGGTCACGCCCCGCGAGCCTGTTCCCTTGCGAGAGGCTGCTCTTGTGCAACTTGTTGCACAGTTTGCTTGACAACGGGTTCTATTGGTGTGGTTTCAACTGTTGATCTAATCACATGACTCCCACTGACTATGACATGCCTAGCAAGTGTCATATCATTACCCTTGTCTGCTTTGAAAGCTCCCACTGAACTTGAGTCCAAATCAGAAGATTTAGAGAACTCATGTTTGCGCGTGTCAAAGTCTTGAATTTCTTCAAGTTCTATCATGTCATCTAACCTCTCTTCTTCGAGGTATTCTGCTTCTAAAAACTTGACGTTTCTAGATACTATCACCTTGTGATCTTCAGCATGATAGAATTCATAGCCTCTCGTCTGACGAGGATAGCCTATGAAATATACTTTGACACCCTTGGCATCTAACTTATCAGTGAGCATCAGTTTGACTATCGCAGGACAGCCCCAAGGTCTAAGATAGCCCAGTGAGGGCTTCTTTCCTTTCCATAACTCATAAGGAGTTTTCTCCACTGATTTAGATGGTACACGGTTCAGAATGTAGATTGCAGTTTGTAGTGCACAGATATTTTGGAAGAGTCGTGAATCCAATCATTGATCTCACCATGTCTAACAGGGTTCGATTCCTTCTCTCAGACACACCATTTAACTGTGGTGTTCCAGGAGAAGTCCATTGCGATTGAATTCCATTTTCCTTCAAGTAGTCGATAAATTCTTCACTAAGGTATTCACCTCCTCGATCTGATCGAAGAGTGACTATCCTTAGGTTCAATTCATTCTCGACCTCATTCCTAAACTCCTTGAATTTCCCAAAGGTCTCGGATTTATTCTTCATAAGATAAATATATCCATACCTTGAGAAATCGTCAGTAAAGGTAACGAAATAAGGATAACCCCCACGCGCATGGACTTTAAAAGGTCCACATACATCGGTATGTATGAGCTCTAAGCAGCGAGTGGCACGAACACCTTGTCCAACAAAAGGTTTGTTCGTCATCTTACCCTTAACACATGATTCGCATGTACCATATGATTCAAAATCAAATGGTTCTAAGTAGTCCAACTTCCTTAGTCTTTGAATCTGTGTTTCATTGATATGGCCTAGCCGACAATGCCATAGATAAGATGGATTATTCTTCCTACTTGAAGACGGTTGTTTGTTATGTATTTGAAATAAAGGTAGACTACTTTGCAAAATATATAAACCATTCACAAAGCGAGCTTTTCCATAATACTGGTCATTTAATGAAAAATAACAATTATTATTAACAAATCGAAAGGAAAAACCCAAATTGTCTAACAATGGAATGGAAATAATATTTCTGACAATGGATGGAACAAAATAAACGTTATCAAGTTCTAAACATTGTCCCGAAAATAAATCTATGTTGCAGCGTCCAACGCGTTTGGCTTCAACTGGATTGTCGTTCCCAACATGCAAGTCGATTTCACCTTGCTTGACTAGCCTGTGATCAATTAGCCCCTGCACATTATTACAAATGTGTGAGCCACAGGCTGTATCTAATACCCAACCATTGGAGTCAAAAGTAGTCATGTTCATTTCAATAACAAACATACCTGAGCTAGAAGCCGGCGGCTTCTTAGCTTGATCTTCCCTTAGCTTAGGGCAATCTTTCTTCCAGTGGCCCTTGAGTTTGCAATAGAGACAAATCTCGATCCTAAGTCGAAACTTAGCCATCCTACGATAGCGCCCATTCTTGCCACCCTTCTTCCTTTTGGGTCTACGATTGACCCTTAGGAACTCGTTGGCAATGGGTATCTCAGCAATCAACTTTGTTGCTACCCCGACATTGGGATTGTGAATAGATTGCAACAATCTTTGCACGATCAAGATAATGGAAGCCCTAGCTTCTAGCTCCAAGCCATATCCAACAAGTTGTAAGAGGAAGTCACTCAATGACTTAACTTGTTCAGGCGACAGCTCTTTTGTCCCAAGTCTTTGGATAAGCATGATCTTGATAGCTTCGAACCCTTCACACATCCTTGGAGTATCCAAGAATGAGGAGACATATTTCACAATCTCATATGGTTCCTTGTCTCGACATGGTCCAACCATATTGTCAGACATAGCATTCAACAACAAGTTATTTACAAACTCGGCCCTTTCCACTGACATTTCATAATAGCAATCACAGGTTGCCGTAGTGAATTCAGTGGGAGGTGGAGGGATAGGTTCGTCCAAGATGTACTCAACCTTGTTGTACCATAGCACCTTTCGTACCTCATGGATCCAATACACGTAGTTTGGTCCTGTTAGCTTTTGCAACTCCAAGTTGGCAACAAGCTCGAAGGACGGTATAGCCATTTCTAATTTCCTAAGGAGAAATAATATAGAACGAAAATAATAAATCAACTGTTGAAATATTATTTCTAAATACACAGTCAACATAACTAAACAACAAGGTCCTTTAGCTGTTTAGCTCCCACTATTTTCACATATGCTTGCCCCCAAAACAAACATACGACTAATGTCCAACAAGTTACCGTAGTGGCCAAGATCCGAATCCATACTATGCTATACTCCAACGGGGGCTGGTCGCATAGCATAATATGACCGGTAGGACTATACAATTACGTCACGCAACTCTTGGGTGTTAAATCTAATTTAACCCGATGCTCTACACATTGTACCTATCGAGGTCGCTAGATACAATATGCAGTAAGTTATAACCATAGGCTTACTCTAATCTGACGATCACTGCGAGTCTGTAAGACGAGATCGCCAATACAGGAAAACGTAATGAATGTTCAGAATTAAAGCACCCTATGGAAAGCATCTCAGAAATACATACATATATATATTTCTGCATTTATATTGGTTGGGGCTTGTAGCTTGAGGGTTGTTATCAGTCATCTACAAACAAATAAGGGCGCCGCCTACCCATCATGCATGAGCGGTCTACACGTAATGGATGCCGCCTATCCATTCTAGTTCTAAACGCGGTCAAGCACATAATGGGTGCCGCCTACCCATACATAAAATATGCGGTCCGACAAATAATAGGGCGCCGCCTTCCCTCGCATGCATAGCGGTCGAACGGAAAGTATAATACGTGGTATTTAAACATGCATTGTCAAACAATAGCATATCGAGCAAACAAACAAGTAGTAGCCGATGTGGATGCCAAATGACTTCATAATTTCATTATGAAAATTATAATCCCATACTTATAATTTCTATGAAATAATTGAAAATTTGGACTAGATTGAAAAATTGAAAATTCTATTGATCAGGTAGCAATTTTCAAAAACCCGAAGGACTTAATTGTAATTTTCAAAACCTTGGAGGTGTTAAATCTAAAATTCAAAAGTAGAAGGACTAATTTGCAATAAATAATAAATTGATAAATTACAAATAAGCCATTTAACTTTATACTAATTAAATTTAACCCCTTTAGTTAAAAACGATTACAATTAAATCATATTTATATTCCAAATACAAATTCAATCTTCAAAATTTTCAAAAAATTCGATTTTGGGTCCAACCCCGAAAAAATATATATATATAAAAATACGGGACGGGACAAAGCCCCGTCCCTTACCGTCCACGCAGCCGCAGGCGCCGGGCGCCTGCGGCACGCAGGCGGCCCGGTCGGTATATATATATATATATATATATTAAAATTTCTTTTTTTCTTTTGACAAAATATAAATTCCATATTTATATAAAAACAAACTTTTGAAAATCGAATTAATCATAGAATCAATTGCATCCACATATCTACAAAATCATACAACATATATACGTATATACGTAATCAATTAACATCGCTCCGATACCACTGTAAGAAAATACGGTCAGAGTTACCCCTAGGGTACGCAGCGGAATTTCAAAAAATTTCTTAACATACAGGTTAATTGATTATGTATATGCCGTATATAGTTAAACACGTCAATTAGAAGATTAACCGTACTCCAAAAGCAAGCACAGCTTCCAAGTCTTCGTAAAAATCCGGTGAATCTTCTCCTTCGTCGAAGTCGAAGATATTTGCAATACATTGATTATCTGCAAGACAATAAAAGTCAGTTTCCAGCTCCTAGAACCTCAACCTTGGTATCCACGGATGAACAACCTATCGGAAAGAATGCTAGGATATTCTTTGTGTGACCAAGAAGATGGGGCGGCGGTTTTCCTCCGGTGAGGGTGGCGTGCGCGTGGGCTATGGAGAGGTAGGGGAGAGCTTTTTAATTTCTCTAAGAAAACTGGTAGAGTAACTCTATGAAAGTCTATTCAACTGTGTGTCAAAAAGCTCTCTAATAGTCTACTATATATAGTAGTCAATAGAAGTCTAAAGCATAAGCAATTAGACTTCGTAAAGGAATAAGAATCTAATTCTTATCGCACTAGGAAATCAATTTCAAGTCTAGATTCATTCCCAATCAAATTAAAACTCAATCAGGAAAATCTAACTTATCCCTTGGACTTCTAATAGAGGAAGGAGTCGAACTCCTTCCCCTACTCCACCTCGCGCGCGCGCGTGTCCCAAGGGAGATAGGTGGGTCCCGATTTTGGGATCCACTTATAATTCTAAGGCAATTCAAACTCCAAGTAGATTTTGCCCATGTGCATATGTTAATTCTAAATTAACATATCCTTTCAAATCAAACCTCTATTATATTTCTAAAATATAATCTTTAATTGTATTTACATAAAATACAATATTAGCCAATACAATTAATAATTCCAAATCATTATTTGAGCCACTAAATATTATAATTAATTCCAAATCAATTATAATCCATCAATCACAATTAATTCCAAATCAATTGCGATTCCATCTTCAAGGATATTCGGATAAGCTAAATCACCACATAGTGTGACCCATATGGCCTCATTGTATTAAGCAAGTCCTAGACTAGGCAAAATGGAATTCCTAGACGGTTCCATTTGCAATATTAATACATGAGGACGTTTGAGAGGTTTCTCAAAGCAAACCCTTTCGTTGCGAAGTCTGTTGCGCTCAACGCGGCGATGGTAACGTCCCTTCATCTGACTGACTCGAATGCATCTAGGATCGATGATGTGTCTATCCCGATAATACATCCACGGGCGTCTCAGGGAGTTGCTTGGTTACAAAGATATACTTATGACTATCATAATATATCGATGCACTGGCCAGTGACTTTACCAACACAACTATGACGACTATGAGCAGTACTCTCCTGTGCTACACATGAGAGATGAATCTTTCACAGAAACACTTATCATCCCAATTTGTATGTAGCCATAATCCTGGATCGTGTCTTAGGTCAACTGCTTATTCAGAGCTGACATCGACGGGTCCACCAAGGATATGGGGCAACAAATGTGATGATAAAGTCCTGTAAGTCCAAAGGACGACTGGCATCACTTCGACAACATACCGGTTCCCATAGACACCTCGGTGTAGAGTATACATCGATGGGAGTGTCCGGTGGGTACTTCCATTGTTCGGTAATCATCCTTCGAACAACTATGCGCAGTTATGGGAACGTTTCTTGATTGTCCAACAATCCGTTCCGTGGTCGTGGGATCGGCTCACACTTGCTCCAACAAGTATAACGTCCACGCATACTAGTCTCAGCTGGTTCATTCAGACCCCTACATCCGAGATGAACCTCGACTAGGGAGAGTTTGGGATAGATGATAACTCACATAGCTCCCACTATCTGTGTGATCGGTAATCTATCCGAGGGGACATGTTTAATATCAATACAGACAGAAATAGAGATATGACATGCCGCATGCCTGGTGTAATATAAATATGAAAGCGATACTCAATAGTCAAACAACAAACATATATTATATTACGTTGACCTGTGTAATAGTACATATATGCCCTCTATAAGGGCTGCATGCCCTTAATAAGGACTGTCTCTAGGACATATACACTATCACTTCCGCCCTACTACCACGGGTGGCCGGTGATGAATGTGTATTTTACACTTTCATTTGAGTCTTTTTCACCTATTTTAGCTATCCTCTATGTTAATTTAGCTATATTTTAGTGCATTTTATTAGAATAGTGTCACGTTTCCCTTTAGTTTTTATTTTACAGGTTTTGGTTGAAAAACGATGATTTCCGAGCAATTATATTGATGTTGACAAGGAATTGGTGTTCCAGAAGCCTATTTGGAGTATCTGAAGGTTTCCGGATAGGATTTGGAGTCTAGGGGTCGAATCTGGAGGTTAGAAGGCCACTAGAAGTCAGAAACCGAGTCGAAAACGCGGAAATTCCCGAAAAAAGCTCCCGGGCGAATCGCCCGGGATGTGGGGAGAATCGCCCCACACCAGGCGACTCGCCCGGTGTGTGGGGCCCTTCGCCCCACACAAATTCGAACACTATATATAGTTGCTCAGTTTTTCTCCGAATTTCATACTTTTTTATACCTATTCTCTCACCTTTCTCTGCAGTTTTAGGTAGAAACTTCCCAGAGCTTGTTCTGGGGGTTCATAGCTTAGGAGACACCTTTTCATAGCAGTTTGGACCTTGTAAGATCGCGATTCTTCGGAGACTGACAACCTTCGGTAACATTGTATCTTACAGTTTTTCTACTTATTTTTATATATCTTTCAACATGTTTTCTTCTATGATTTCTATTGATTGCATGAAAACTATGAGTAGCTAAACTTATCGTTGGTGATAGTATGTGAATTCTTAGCGAAGGGTTGATAATTATGCTAACGGCTATATCGCGCATTGTACTCCGTGTTATTGCTTTATTTCTTTGATCTAGCGGAATCTATATCTTCGTATGTTGATTAATTATTATGCACAATTGGAAAATTCATTAGACTAGCATATCTATATCTTCGTAGTGTTGAATAATTACAGAACACAATTGGACAATTTAATAGCCTTTTGACCTATCTATTTATCTTCGTAGTGTTTGATAATTACAACAGGACAATTTATTGATCAAAGATCTCCATGCAAAACCGAGGAATTTACGCATGATTATTAACCCGTTATGCTTTGAATGACCATACTATCACCAATCTCCATTATCTGTTAGAAAAACCTTTGCTTATACCGTCTGCTGTTTTTATATTCTAAATTAGATTTGATAAAGCTAGTTATAGTCCTTAGAGATCGACACTCGAGGTTATTCTACTGCTAACGGTTTTCGTTGTAGTTGTGAATTGCCTTTGGCTAAATAACAAATTTATTTGACTGATTCGCATTGGAACACGACATCCAGAGCGTTACATCAACCGGACATAACTCCTTACGACAAGGAAGAATTAACATATCCTAAGGAAAATGTGGTCCTCGGACCTTAGAAGCTCGGTGGTCGCCCTACTACCCGTCCTCGGACGGTACTAGGGTGACACCCGCCCTAGGAGCACTTTGGTACCAAGAATGACCATTTTACCCCTGCCAGCCCTAGTGGAAGATCTGGGCCAAAGCCCATGGGTTACTCCAAATGGGCCTAAGCGCATAGAAGACTAAATCATGGTCGGACACTTGTCACGATCGTAAGTGCTCAAGCAATATTCTATTGCTAGTATAAATATGGGCTCACTTCAATCAAGGTAATCATTCAATCATTGAATCATCACACTACTTTCTCAATCTACATTTACTAGGGAAGCCTACCAACTCTCTACACGTAAAGTTGTCCCTCCGGATTGATCTTAGACAAGCCGGGTTTGTGGCACTAACCCCCCCCCTCTTTCCAAGTTATACCTCAGGCCCTAGGTACAGTACGGAAGACACTTGAAGTGCGAAGGACGTTCTAGAACCTTCGCCTTACGACGCTCCAGAGGAAAGCACTAATTACCTTTAAATATTTGGCGCCGTCTGTGGGAACCGATCAAAAGGTTACCCTCGCCCTACTAGCGCGGTCCGAAGGATGGTTAATCCCAGAAGAAGTACCCGCCTTGCGACCGCTGTCGCCGGACCCCCACCTGCTCGTCCACGGGGCCGTCCCCCATTGGGCGGTAGAGGAAGAGGAAGGAGGCGAGGCAATGGTGGGTAGGGCAGTTAGAAATGATAATGTTGATGATTAACCGTACGACGAATTGCTTGACAGAGCACCGGCGAGCGTCACTGCTCCCGAGGAAGGAGTTGCCGAAAATGCGCCTCAATGGATTCCCGTCGGGTCCGATTTTGGCGCATTAAGGAATTCCGCTCAACCGGTCCCAAGGCAAACTAATTCGGTCCCAAGACAAGACCAACCAGCAGCAATGAACTTTACTCTCTCCAACGGACGAGTAGTCCGTCCCGCGGACTTTGGCTTCACGGAGGCGCAATACGGATTGTGCCTCCTGACCATCCAAGGATGCTTAGGGGAAAATGAGGCAGCAAGAGTAGAGGAGGAAATAAGGGCCCAAAGGTAGCCCCAAGTGCAAGAACCCGCACCCATTCTAGCAGGGCACATCCCGCTCAAGATGAAGCTCAATCTCGAGCGAGTCCTAGGCCGATTCACGCAAGGCTGGGACCTAAAGGCGTACAATCAAGGCTATGGCCCCAAGGTGTGCAATCAAGATTAGGTCCCCAAGGAGCCCCGGGAGACTTGAGAGAAATCATCGACCGAAGGGTAAGGGCCTCGCAAGGACCCAATAACCCGCATCCTCCGGACCATCTTCAAGTTCCCCCGGACCAACTCCAATTACAAGTCATCAATCCGCCAACTTTTCCAAATCAGACCACTCCTCAGAACCGTCCGGAAGCAATGGCAGAAAATAATGGTGCGAGGACAGTGGCACAAGTCACTCCAATGTTAGGCTTCGACCCCATGACCGGGAGAAGTCTAAACCTTGAAGAGCTGAAAGCCCAAAGGAAAGTCATTGAAGCACAAATAGATGCGTTGAAAACGAGCGTCCAAGAGCAAGAAAAAGATATGGAGCCAAGCGCACTATGTGACGCCATAAGAACTCATGTGGTGAAGACCGATAGAGGATTCCCAACTCTAGAAAATTATGATGGTACCAGTTGTCCGAAGAACCATCTTGTAAGATTTGGCACAAAAATGGAAGCCCATGGGCATGATCCCAACACCAAGGCATTGATCTTCCCCTCGACACTTTTCGGAGAGGCAATGGTTTTGTGGTCAAACTTAGACAATGGTTCCATCACATCCTACAAAGAACTCACATCTCAATTCATAAAAAGATTTGAGAAAGTGATTCGGAAGAAAAGAGGAGTCAAGTACTTAGCTGAAATAGTTCAAAGGCCGTCGGAGGACTTGAGGGAATTCTTAACAAGGTTCCATGAAGCGGCATACCAAGTAGAAACTCACGGATCCAAGGAGCGAAAGGAATACTTGTATGGAAATACCACAACGAGAAGCTTCGGGACGAACTCGCAAGGTCCCATGTGGAAACTGAGAAAGACCTAGAGCAAGTATGCGAGAACTTTTTAGCGGCAGAGGAGTTCCAAAGAACCGTCCCGGTGAGAACTGTCCCTCCGACCGCTCTGAAGGAAAAGGAACAGCGAAGGCAAGTTCAGAATAATCCCCCGAAACAAAGAAGGCAAAACCAAAGAAATGAGTGAAACACCATTCAAAAGGAGCAACACCATAGAAACGACTTCAGGGACAAGAGAACTCCTCCAAGAAGATCTCCCTCGAGGAGGTACGAGAAGTACACTGAGCTTAATAGGCCAAGATCTGAAATCTTGAGCACTATTATAACAAGAAGCATGGATGTTGATTGGCCTTAGCCTACCGAAGTCCCGAAAGTATAGAAATTCGGAATGGTTTTGCTACTTCCACAAAGGCAAAGGGCATACCACCGATGAATGCATTAACCTCAAGACTGAAATTGAGAAGTTAGTACGTCGAGGGCAATTGGTCAATTGCGTCCGTCGGGAGGAACCAGTTCACCAATCCATTCATCACATCGCCCCCGAACCACGAAGGGAGCCTTCAGCTTTGCCACCTCCGCCACCTCCTCCTCCGGAGGGCGAGCGACATCGGGATTTTGTAAGAGAAGCAAACTTTGAGAATAGGCCTATCCATGGGAGAATTCTTACTATCGCCGGAGGACCAGCGAGAGGAGATAGTCGCAAAGCAAGAGAAAGGACCGCAAGTGATCTCACCGCAAGACACCAAGTATGGACAAGTTGCCCCGAAAGGAACCAACATTATTTCTTTGGATGATAGTGAACTTCCTCTGAGACATGCCGGAGGAGGGGACACTCAAGACCCAAGTGTTCCTCTAGTAGTGTCGCTCGACATTTTTTGCTTTGAAGTCCCAAAGATAATAGTAGACACTGGAAGCTCAGCCAATGTCATCTTTACAAGTACTCTCAAAAAGATGAAAATTGACCCGAAGGAAGGACTAAAAGAAGTGGTGAGCGCCCTAGTAGGGTTCGGAGGACAGCCCATAATGCCCCTCGGAAGCATGATCCTACCAGTGTCCATGGGCAAGGATCCTTGCAGAATAACAAAGGCGGTTACATTCTTGGTAGTCGATATTCCTTTCGACTATAATGTGGTAATAAGGCGACCCGCCTTATCTCAATTCAAAGCTGTTGTTTCAACCGTCCACAACCGCATGAAGTTCCCTTGCGACGATGGTGCCATAGGGCAAGTGATGTGACCAAGTTCGTCAGACTCGATTAATCAAATAAATTTGTTATTTAGCCAAATGCAATTCACAACTACAACGAAAACCGTAGTGTAGCAGCAGAATGACCTCGAGTGTCGTTCTCTAAGGACTATAACTAGCTTTATCTAATTTAATTAAAGAATATAAAAACAGCAGACGGTAAAGCAATGGTTTTTCTAACAGATAATGGAGATTGGTGATAGTATGGTCCTTCAAAGCATAACGGGTTAATAATCATGCGTAAATTCCTCGATTTTGCATGGAGATCTTTGATCAATCAATTGTCCTGTTGTAATTATCACACACTACGAAGATATAGATTCTGATAAGTCAAACACTATTGTCCAATTGTGTTCCGTAATTATTCAACACTACGAAGATATAGATATGCATAGGTCGACTAGGGTCCAATTGTGCGCAATAATTAATCAACATACGAAGATATAGATTCCGCCTGATCAACGAAATAAAGCAATAACACGGAGTATAATGCGCGATATAGCCATTAGCATAATTATCAACCCTTCGCTAAGAATTCACATACTATCACCAACGATAAGTTTAGCTACTCATAGTTGTCATGCAATCAACGGAAATCATAGAAGAAAACATGTTGAAAGATATATAAAAATAAGTAGAATAAACTGTAAGATACAATGTTACCGAAGGTTGTCAGTCTCCGAAGAATCGCGATCTTACAAGCTCCAAACTGCTATGAAAAAGTATCCCCTAAGCTACGAACCCCCAGAACAGGCTCTGGGAAGTTCCTACCTAAAACTACAGAGAAAGGTGAGAGAATAGGTCTGGAAAAGTATGAATTTCGGAGAAAAACTGAGCAACTATATATAGGCTTCGAATTTGTGTGGGGCGAAGGGCCCCACACACCAGGCGATTCGCCTGGTGTGGGGCGATTCGCCCCACGTCCCGGGCGATTCGCCCGGGAGTAAAATTCCGAAATTTCCGCGTTTTCGACGCGTTTTTGGAATTCTTCCCCTTTTCGGACTCGATTTCTCACTTCTAGTGGCCTTCTAATCTCCAGATTCGACCCCTACACTCCAAATCCTATCCGGAAACCTTCAGATACTCCAAATAGGCTTCTGGAACACCAATTCCTTGTCAACTTCAATATAATTGCCCTGAAGTCCTCGTTTTTCAACCAAAACCTGTAAAATAAAAACTAAAGGGAAACGTGACACTATTCTAATAAAATGCACTAAAATATAGCTAAATTATCATAGAGGATAGCTAAAATAGGTGAAAAAGACTCGAATGAAAGTGTAAAATACACATTCATCAAACTCCCCAAACCGAACCTTTGCTTGTCCTCAAGCAACTAAGCTAGACTCTAATGCAAAAAACAATGCAAGACACAAAATGGAGTCTCATGCCAAATAAAATGAACTAATCTACTGAATCTATCAAAAAACATATGAACAAAAACCATATAAATCAAAGCATGAATATAGGTTGAAGAATACCTCGATTGACTTATACACATCCACATACGCACTTATGTCAAGACAAGATAGTCTCTCGTAACATTCTCTACCTGGACCTAGTCAGTGACGACGTAATGAAGCATGCTAAGATACGAATGGTTGTCCCGTGCCTATGAAACTGAGGACTTACTGTTGTTCACCAAGTTTAAGACTTTCTCTCAAAGAGGTCGAACCAGTACTGGCTCTCATCAAACGAAGGAGGGTTCCCTATAAAAGATAACACTCCCCTATTCTACCCATCTCTCAAGTAAAGTCTTAAGCTATTCATCACTTCCTGAATGGCAGGACGAGGGTGGTCTAGAACAGATGACACTCAAAAACAAAAAATAGAAAATTACAACACGATTACGAAAATTACAAGAATTAAAAATGAGACACAACACTTTGCTAAACTGCTATTTGGCTTTCTTTTTTGGACCCTTCTTTGCTCTTTTGGGGTCTTTTCTCTTTTTTTTTCTTTTTTTTTCTTTCCAGTTTCTTTTTTTTCTCTTTTTTTTTCTTTTTTGCTGGAATTTTTCTTTCTTTTTTTTTTCGATTTTTTTTTAGCCAGCAGTAGCATAACGAAAAGAGAAACAAAATGACTCACAGTCGACTTCCCCAAACCTATTCGAAAGAATATGTTGGGGTACAAAATTTACGAGAAAGGAAAAATAAACTCACAAAACGGAAATGAAAAACAAAAACAAGTCTAACGATGGTGCAACCCCCTCCCCAAACCTATTCGGAAGAATAGGTTATAAACAAATGATCACACAACCTCATACTACCTCCTTCCTAGGCATTTAGCAATCTCAAAGCATGGTGAAGACTTGTTGCCTCTTAGGTACATAATTACTCGGGAAAACAACCATAAGACCCTAACATGCATCATCCTATTATAAAGGCCTTCGTGAACCGCAGTAGAGAAAACACCACTAAGTGATGTCGAGACTACCAAGCTTAACTAAGAGCAATACATAAATGTGACAAGCTGATGAACGCGGATTTGTCGGTTCCGAGTTCAGTCAAATAATATTTGTTATTTAGCCAAAGGCAATCCACAACCACAACGAAAACCGTAGTGTAGCAGTAGAATGAATCGAGTGTCGTAATCTCAGGTCTATAACTAGCTTTATCAAATCTAATTTAGAATATAAAAACAGCAGACAGATAGCAAAGGGGTTTCTAGCAGATAATGGAGATTGGTGATAGTATGATTCTTCAAAGCATAACGGGTCGATAATCATGCATAAATTCCTCAGTCTTGCATGGAGATCTTTGATCAATCTAATGTCCTGTCGCAATTATTAAGCACTACGAAGATAATGGGTCTGACAAATCAATCACTATTGTCCTATTGTGTTCTGTAATTATTCAACACTACGAAGATAAACTCGTGTACAGGTCGACGAGGGTCCAATTGTGCATAACAATTAATACAACATACGAGAATTTAGGCTGAGCCTGATCAACGAAATAAAACAATAACATGGAGTATAATGCGAGATATAGCCATTAGCATGATTATCTTCCCTTCGCTAAGAATTCACATACTACAACCAACGATAAGTTTAGCTACTCATAATAGGAATGCAATCAACAGAAATCATAGAAGAAAACATGTTGAAAGATAAATAAGAATAAGTAGAATAAACTGTAAGATACAATGTTACCGAAGGTTGTCAATCTCCGAAGAATTGCGATCCTACAAGCTCCAATCTGCTATGAAAAAGTGTCCCCTAAGCTATGAACCCCCAAAACAGGCTTTGGGAAGTTCCTACCTAAAACTACAGAGAGAGGTAAGAAAGTAGGTCTGGAAAAATATGATTTTCGAAGAAAACTGAGCAACTATATATAGGCTTCGAATAAGTGTGGGGCGGTTCGCCCCGGAGACTTTTTCGCGGAATTCCGCGTTTTCGACGCATTTTTGGATTTCTTCCCCTTTTCGGACTCGGTTTCTGACTTCTAGTGGCCTTCTAACCTCCAGATTCGACCCCTAGACTCCAAATCCTATCCGGAAACCTTCAGATACTCCAAATAGGCTTCTGGAACACCAATTCCTTGTCAACTTCAATATAATTGCCTGGAAATCCTCGAATTTCAACCAAAACCTGTAAAATAAAATCTAAAGGGAAACGTGACACTATTCTAATAAAATGCACTAAAATATAGCTAAATTATCATAGAGGATAGCTAAAATAGGTGAAAAAGACTCGAATGAAAGTGTAAAATACACATTCATCAAACTCCCCAAACCGAACCTTTGCTTGTCCTCAAGCAACTAAGCTAGACTCTAATGCAAAAAACATGCAAGACACAAAATGGAGTCTCATGCCAAATAAAATGAACTAATCTACTGAAATTTACCAAAAAACATTTGAACAAAAACCATATAAATCAAAGCATGAATATAGGATGAAGAATACCTCGATTGACTTATACACATCCACATAAGCACTTATGTCAAGACAAGATAGTCTCTCGTAACATTCTCTACCTGGACCTAGTCAGTAACGACGTAATGAAGCATGCTAAGATACGAATGGTTGCCCCGTGCTTATGAAACTGAGGACTTACTGTTGTTCCACCATGTTAAGACTTTTCTCAAAAGAGGTCGAACTAGTACTGGCTCTCATCAAACGAAGGAGGGTTCCCTATAAAAGATAACTCTCCCCTATTCTACCCATCTCTCAAGTAAAGTCTTAAACTATTCACCACTTCCTGAATGGCAGGACGAGGGTGGTCTAGAACAGATGACACTCAAGACAAAAAAGATAAAAGATATAGAAAATTACAACACGATTACGAACATTACAAAAAATGGAAAATAAGACTCAACACTTTGCTAACTGCTAATTGGCTTTCTTTTTTGGACCCTTCTTTGCTTTTCTGGGGTCTTTTCTTTTTTTTCTTTTTTTCCTTTCCAGATTGTTTTTTCTTTTTCTTCTTTTCTTTTTTTCTGGAAGTTTTTCTTTCTTTCTTTTTTTTCGATTTTTTTTTCTAGCCAGCAGTAGCATAACAAAAAGAGAAACAAAATGACTCACACGACTTCCCCAAACCTATTCGAAAGAATAGGTTGGAGTACAAAATTTACGGAAAAATAAAAACAAACTCACGATAAGGATATGAAAAACGAAAACAAGTCTAATGATGGTGTAACCCCCTCCCCAAACCTATTCGGAATAATAGGTTATGAACAAAGGATCACATAACCTCACACTACCTCCTTCCTAGGCATTTAGAAATCTCAAAGCATGGTGAAGACTTGTTGTCTCTTAGGTACATAATTACTCGGGAAAACAACCATAAGACCCTAACATGCATCATCCTATTATAAAGGCCTTCGTGGACCGCAGTAGAGAAAACACCACTAAGTGATGTCGAGACTACCAAGCTTAACTAAGTGCAATACATAAATGTGATAAGCCAAGCGAGAAAAACCTCAAACAAATTCATAGAGATGAAGCATACGATTAATGGCATAGTTAGTTGATCTACACAATAAAAAAGTTCAAAAATTCGGCAATAAACTCCATATAAAACATGCAAGACTATCCTAGGATGAATGTAGTGAATGCAACCTAAAAATCTAAGAAAGTATTAAACGTGCAAATGCAAATGCAGACGGATAAAGCATGCGAGGTACTATACTCATCCTACCAATACCAAGCTCCAAGCTAACAACACTAGATCACTTAAATCCCATCCCCCCTCATGAAATTTACGCTAGTCCCTAGCCGTAAGAAAATGAGGAAATAAGATGTGATACTAGATGTTACCCCATGGTTTGGCCTCGGTCGGCTGAGTATGCTGCTTGTGAGTTATTGGGCCTGCTCTGGGAGCCTCATATATGATCATGGGGACTTGTGGTAGTGGCGGTAGTTCCATCAAAAGATCGGATAGGACCAATTCAACCATCTGTATCATCATTGTCCGTATGGCCTTCATTGTCACTACTGTCACGCACATCCTCACTAGTAGAGTTGTAGTGTCGAGTAGAATTCTCAAGATTAGCCGCCGCTGTTATGGAATCCTCCATCCTGTAGTCCTCCAATAAGATGTGAACTGTTGAAGGGGAAAGGGCAGTGGTATCAGGACCTCCCCCTCCAACGTTTTACACCACGAGAAGGTTACAGTAAGCTGCTCGGATACTCAGAAGTCTTCTACCATCTTTTCCAATGTCGACCACATTCTCTACGGTTGATCCGACCGATGTCTATATGATGCTCCCTTTAGAGACAGTCAAGGGGTACCCCAACGAGGGGCCGGGCACCCATGTCATTATGTATTGGAACCAAGCTAGCGCTTCGGAACCTTCTAGCAACTGCGAACTCATGATTGAATCCGCCGCGGCGAGAATGTCCCGGTGCCTTCCAGTTCACTCGAACCTTGCAGTCCTTGTGATGGATTGCTGACGTAATAATGGTTTCTGTCCCTTCGGTGGTGCATGAATAGGCATAGGAGTCCTTACTCCAGGTGAACTCTAGCTCCTCCTCTTGGATAATCCACGACGTTGTTGCAAAACCCCTTGGCTAGAACGCACATCCAACGAGGTCACCCTTCTTGACATGGTTGTAATCGATCCCCCTCCAATTCTTCACAGCAATCATACGGGAATGCTCCTTTCCCTTGGTATGGTTCCTACAAACAACAGTTAGTACCTCGTATGACACAAAACTGACTCATGCATATGCTAGTGTAAGAGCGAAACACACAAGTGGTAAAATCAACAATCGAGCTCCCCAAACCGTAATGTCTAGCCTAGCTTCTTCATCATGCAACAAACCAATGTAACTACTACATGCAATACATCACATAATGCTCTTACTAGACAACCAATATCCTCAATAACAAGGCTCAATTCATACCATAGTAGCGAAAAATTCTATCATCATAAATCCTCATACTCAACAATTAAGCATTCTATCATCAAATCCACCAACATTACACCAATAAACACAATCATATGCAAGAAATCAAAGATAAAGACATATTGCATAACAGGATATCATCTAGTAGCAAAATTCCCAAATCAACAATCCAAGCAAAATTGAGCATGCAATTGATAGTAAATAACACTTCTAATCACACAAACAACATACCCATGCATCAAATAAGCATAATTGAAGCTCAAATTAGAAAACCCCCAAATTCGAAAATTAGGGTTCTTAGGATGATACCTTAGATCTGAAAATCTAATGCATTAGGACGAAATCTGTTCGGATGGGATGATATATCATGTAATAGGCTTCGATTTAAGCTAAAGAACACTAAATTTGGTCAAGAATGAAGAAGTTATGAAGATTTGAAGATGAAATCGCGATTTTCGATTTTTGGGGAGGAGGAATGATGAAATATGAAGAAAATGAGGTAAAGGGAAAGAAATCCGCGTTTTTGAACTTCTGAAGCCGTGGGGCAGTTCGCCCTTGGTGTGGGGCGGTTCGCCCCCCACGTGGGGCGGTTTGCCCCGTGCTCCCCGATGCGGGGAGACGGTTCCTGTCGTCAAAAAATGCGGTTTTAATCCCCGAAACCAATTTTTTTAAAAAACCACTCGAAAAATATCACTCAAACATAAGCATATACGACACAGATATGAACAAATTCGCATACGAGAAGCAAATAGTTCAAGAATGAATGCATGCAAAAAAGCAGTAAAGAAAGCGATAAAAATTCCGGGTTGCCTCCCGGATAGAGTCATTGTTTAAAGTCTTTGACTCGACTCCTGTCTGCGCCTATTTCTGTTTAAAGCCTTGACCTAGTCTTCTCGGAATCTTTTTCATAACGTTTGAGAAAACTTTGTGTGTGATCAACCATCTTTTGCAAGTTCTGCATCAGTTGAGCCGACTTCGACTTCGGTGGCTCTCTCGGAGCGGGCTTTTCGCAGTGATCATTACCATAGTTTAGCCTACTACGGTCTTGGTTAGGGCCATAAGTTTGGTTAGCCGGTGCATATCCTTGATTGTTTCGGAATCCTCTTCTCCAAAATCCACCTCGAGGATTCCTACCGTCTTGTCCATAGCTAACTTCTTGAGTACCAAACTCCGTAGCAAAGGCTTCTTCTTCGCCTCCTCGAGCCCAGTTGCCATCATCGTATGCCAGCTCCGATCTACACATATGAGCCCCATGCCCATAGTTCTTGCATATTCGGCATACTTCGTTCGAAACAGTTGTTCCGGTGGCGCTCTTGAGGACTTGCTTCAATTCGTTGGTAAAGGACTCGAATTGATCCCCATTCCCCCTATACATAGGGGCTTCTTGAGTCGGTGGAGCTTCAGGTCCACGTCTCCTAACCATCGCTCTTGGGTCCTTGAATTGCGAACCCTTAGCAAGCCTTTTGAAAACTGCCCAGACGGCTTCTGCAGTTTCCTCCCAAATATTGCCCCGGCATTGGAAATCCACCACTTGTTGGTTCTCGGAGGTTAGTCCATTGTAGAAGTGTTGGACTAAGTCAGAAAGCTCAAAACCATGGGGAGGGCACTTGTTCGTGAGATCTTGGAATCTCTCAAACGCGGTGTAGATGGTCTCACCATAGTCCTGCTTGAATCCAGTGATTTGCGCCTTAAGCGCGGTAGTCAGGGTGTGAGGGAAGTATTTCTCCATGAAAGCTGAAAAAACCTTCTCCCAAGTGTCCAGCGAGCCTGCTGGTAGAGAACTCAACCATGACTTGGCTCTGTCGCCAAGTCCCATAGCAAAAACCTTCATTCTCAACTCATCCATTGTTATTTCAGCTCCGGGTCGTGGGAGTTGGTTGACGAAATCATCGATATCGTGCAAGTACCCCATCACATCTTCCCTTGATAAGCCATAGAACCTCGGAAGTTGGTGGAATGCGTGGTTCTTGACTTCCAGATCTCGAGTTGCAGACGAAAGAACAATCGCCGGTCCCCTCATATGATCCTTGGTGGGTTGAACCCATGCTTTCAGTGGTCTAGCTTCTACCATTCCGTCGATTTCCTTGAAAAGACTGTGTAGAGATTCAGAGAAATCGGTATCCTCTATTTCCTCTAGAGCACGCCTTTCGAGTAGTCGCCTTCTTTGGTGGTAGACTCTGTCGATCTCAGCAATTGAATCAGCAAGCGGTGTTCCTGCAGAACGTGTATGCGGCATACACTATCCGTAACAGACTAGGAAAGCAGTATCAGAGAGAGATTAAAAAGGAAAACTAAACTAATAGAATTGGGAATCGAAAGCTGAAAATATAAACAAATTAAACAGAAAAAAGGAGTATAGTCCCCGGCAACGGCGCCAATTTGATGAACGCAGATTTGTCGGTTCCGAATTCAGTCAAATAATATTTGTTATTTAGCCAAAGGCAATCCACAACTACAACGAAAACCGTAGTGTAGCAGTAGAATGACTCGAGTGTCGTTCTCTCAAGACTATAACTAGCTTTTTAAAATCTAATTTAGAATATAAAAACAGCAGACAGATAGCAAAGGGGTTTCTAGCAGATAATGGAGATTGGTGATAGTATGATTCTTCAAAGCATAACAGGTCGATAATCATGCATAAATTCCTCGGTTTTGCATGGAGATCTTTGATCAATCTAATGTCCTGTCGCAATTATTAAGCACTACGAAGATAATGGGTCTGACAAGTCAATCACTATTGTCCTATTGTGTTCCGTAATTATTCAACACTACGAAGATAAACTCGGGTACAGGTCGACGAGGGTCCAATTGTGCATAATAATTAATACAACATACGAGAATTTAGGCTGAGCTTGATCAACGAAATAAAGCAATAACACGGAGTATAATGCGCGATATAGCCATTAGCATGATTATCTTCCCTTCGCTAAGAATTCACATACTACCACCAACGATAAGTTTAGCTACTCATAATAGGCATGCAATCAACAGAAATCATAGAAGAAAACATGTTGAAAGATAAATAAGAATAAGTAGAATAAACTGTAAGATACAATGTTACCGAAGGTTGTCAATCTCCGAAGAATTGCGATCCTACAAGCTCCAATCTGCTATGAAAAAGTGTCCCCTAAGCTACGAACCCCCAGAACAGGCTCTGGGAAGTTCCTACCTAAAACTACAGAGAGGTGAGAAAGTAGGTCTGGAAAAGTATGATTTTCGGAGAAAACTGAGCAACTATATATAGGCTTCGAATAAGTGTGGGGCGGTTCGCCCCACACACCGGGCGGTTCGCCCCAGAGACTTTTTCGCGGAATTCCGCGTTTTCGACGCGTTTTTGGATTTCTTCCCCTTTTCGGACTCGGTTTCTGACTTCTAGTGGCCTTCTAACCTCCAGATTCGACCCCTAGACTCCAAATCCTATCCGGAAACCTTCAGATACTCCAAATAGGCTTTTGGAACACCAATTCCTTGTCAACTTCAATATAATTGCCCGGAAATCCTCGAATTTCAACCAAAACCTGTAAAATAAAATATAAAGGGAAACGTGACCCTATTCTAATAAAATGCACTAACATATAGCTAAATTAACATAGAGGATAGCTAAAATAGGTGAAAAAGACTCGAATGAAAGTGTAAAATACACATTCATCACAAGCCAAGCGAGAAAAACCTCAAACAAATTCATAGAGATGAAGCATACGATTAATGACATAGTTAGATAATCTACCCAATAAAAAAGTTCAAAAACTTCGGCAATAAACTCCATATAAAACATGCAAGACTATCCTGGGATGAATGTAGTGAATGCAACCTAAAAAACTAAGAAAGCGGTAAACGTGCAAATGCAAATGCAAACTAAGAACAAGATATTAATCAACACAAAGCCAAACAATACTTAACATCGCGGTTCACATCCCATCCCCCTTACGATTCTTAAGCTAGCCCCTAGCAAAAGAGAATGAGTAATAAGAAGTGATACTAGATGTTACCGAACGGTTTGGCCTCGGTTGGCTGAGAGTCGACATGTGAAAAGACTAATCATCGGGGTGGTAATCCCCATAAAAGTCCCTCCACATGTCAGACATGAGCTCATTGGACTGCCGTAGAGCCTCCTGTTGCTGCTGGATGAGCTGTTGCTGCTCCCACCTTTGTTGCCTATCCTCTCGGCGATGCTCCTCGAATGTCTCCCAGTCGCGGTTGCGCTGGGCAATGTTCCCGTCGAGGTCCTGTCGCAGTCCTTGGACAGAAGTGGTCAAGGCTGCAGTACGAGCATCAGCTCTATCGAAACGGTCGTCTAGGTAGGTCCGGAATTTAGAGAAGTCAAATCCTCTAGACCCCTGTGGTGCTCGAGGTGGTGCATGCGGTGCTCGATGGACAAATGGGATATCCGGGATAGGGGCTTGGCCATCATCAGCCTCCATAGAATCCTCATAATCATTCTCATTATCGGAATCGTTCGGTTGGAAGGGTGCTTCCACATCAGCAGCGGCAGCCGTGGGGTTCTTCAACTGATACCTAGCCAGCTGCACCCCAATAGTCGAGGGTGAAAGGGCAGCGACCTCGCAATCCCCCTCGTCAATGTCATGGACCCCATGATATTTGCAGTAGGCAGTGATGAAGCTCGGAAAGATGAAGGGCTTCTTCTTCTTTTCCCAGTGGCGCTCATACTCTTCATACATGATGTGCCCGATGTCGATCCGATGTCTGTCTATCAAGCAGTAGAGGAGCTCGGCGTAGTAGGGCTGAATCCATGAGTCATTCTTCCTAGGGATTAAGTTGAAGATGCAAAATTTCATCATCACCTTAGCTTCAATGCTAAGGTCGCTCTGACGGATCCGTGTAGGTTCTCCCCCGATTTCTGGATATCTGTACTCCTTGTTGCAGATCACGTCCGTAATATGTCTTCCTATCCCCCTAGAGGCCCTCGAATACAGGTAGGCATGGTCGCTCCCTGTGAACTCCTGATGCCCAAAATGGATGAATGAAGAAATGGTCTCTGGTGTCCATGGTATTATCAGGCCTCGAACTAGTACCCCATTCTTTTCCTCGAGATCTGTGTATCCAATGTAGAACTCTTGGAGGAGGCTCTCGTCGTACCCCTTGAACCTGTTGGAACTGTACCAAGCCCAATTCCTTCTTGACGCCAATCGTGATAGCGTCCTATACCCTGCCGTATCAGCTGCTGCCTCCGGGATATCAATCATCCTGTCTGGAATGATCGATCTTCCCCTTCGGCCAGCTCCGCTTCTAGCCTTTGACGCACCTCTATCGCAGCTAAAGACATCTCGTACATGTGGTGAGAAGGTTGGGAGCTTGATGCTACTCCCTTCCCCTTTTTGCTCGAGCCAGCTCTCCTCGATCTTGGTGCCATGATTCCTACAAACAGCAATTAGTATCTTGTACGACGCAAAACAGACCCATGCATATGTAAATGTACGAGCGAACAAACGAGCAATATCTTACAATCCAACTCCTCAAAAACCCAATGTCTAGTATAGCTACTTCATCACGCAACCCATCAATGTAACTACTACAATAACATATCACATTATGCTCTTGCTAAACAACAAATGCCTTGAATCACAAGGTTCAATCCATACCATAATAATCAAAAATCTAACATAAATCCTCAACTTCATCAATCATGCATTCTACCATTACATCCATCATTATCATATCAACAAACACATGTTTAAGCATGGAATGAAAGCAAGAGATACATTTCCTAACAAGTAATATCATCTAATAGCAAAAATCTCAAATCAACAAACCAAGCCTAATTGAACATGCAATTGATAATGAATAACATTTCTAAACACATAAATCATCAACCCATACATCATACAAGCTTAAATGAAGCATAAATCAAAAAACCCCCAAATTTGAAAAATTAGGGTTCATGTGAGATTACCTCAAATATGGAGATTGAATGAACTAGGAAGAGATTTATTCGGATGAAAAGAAAGCACGTAACGGGTTTCGATTGAAGCTAAAGAACACAAAATTTGGTGGAAATATGAAGGAGTTATGAAAGTTTTAAGGTATTTTAAAAAATGGAGGAAATTTTGGAGTTAAGATGATGAAAATGGAGAAAAATGAGAGAATGGGGAAGAATCCCCGTTTTTCATTCACTGCAGGTCGTGGGGCGAATCGCCCGCGCGCTCTGGATCATAGGGCGATTCGCCCCCTACCTCCTGAGGTGGGGAGACGAACGTTTCGAAATAAAATGCGGTTTTTAATCCCCGAAAATCATTTTTCTCAAAAAATCACTCGAAAAATCTCACTCAAACATATCATAAGCACATACGACACAGAGACGAACAAATTCACATATGAAAAGCAAATTGTTCAAGTATGAATGCATGCAATAAAGCGGTAAAGAAAGCGATAAAAACCCCGGGTTGCCTCCCGGATAGCGCCATTGTTTAAAGTCTTTGACTCGACTCCTGTCTGTGCCTAGCTCTTCCTCTTGAGGGTACTAGACTTCCCCTTCACGGATCTCCTCCTCATGCCTTGAACCTGTGAATAAGAATGAACATAGACATTAAGACCACTGTAGTCAATAGTGTGAGAAGTATTAGGTGGATCAGGTGGATCAGATATGGCTCGCAACACATGTTGCTTGCCATCCACTTCAATAGTGCAAGTCCTTTGGTAGATATCCATTACGGAGCGTAGCTTAGTCAAGAACGTTCGCCCCAAGAGAATGACATCCCCCGTCCCAGGTGTAGATGCCGGCATAACTACAAAATCGGTGTATACGGAAGCTTCACCAATCTTGACCAATACATTCTTCACAACGCCTTCGGGTTTCACAAAGGATCCATCCGCCAGTTGCACAATAGCCTTATGCATAGATAGTTTTCCAAGGCTACTCTTCTCGAACACATTCAAAGGGAGCACATTAGAGTAGGATCCCGTGTCTAGTGTGGCACGGACATTTTCAAGTTCCCCAATCCCGACCTTAATATCGAAACTTTGAGGGAGTGGCTCGGGATCCTCTTCCTCCTCTTCGTTAGCACCAAGGTCCTTCTCTTCTTCCTCAGCCTGTGGGGGCACTTCCCCCCCGCAACTCTCGCACTTAGCAACCTTCTTGATGGTGATTTCAACAGGTAGATCACCCACCAAGGTAATGGACATTGACTTCTCAGTGTTGCTAGGCAGCTTGCCTTGCTCCCTACTTGCTCCTAGGTTTTTTCCTCTTCCTCTATCCCTATCGGGGGTGGGTGCAGCGCGGACGATTTTAAAGCAGGGTCGATCAACTCTTGCATCTTTTGATGGGCAAGCCTAGTGCTCTTTTCCAACCTATCAAGCCTTGCCCTAGTCTTCTCAGAATCTTCTTCGTAACGTTTGAGAAAACTTTGGGTGTGATCAACCATCTTTTGCAAGTTCTCCATCAGTTGAGCCGTCTTCGACTTCGGTGGCTCTTTCGGAGCGGGGTTTTCGCAGTGATCATTACCATAGTTAAGCCTACTACGGTCTTGGTTAGGGCCATAAGTTTGGCTAGCCGGTGCATATCCTTGATTGTTTCGGAATCCTCTTCTCCAAAATCCACCTCGAGGATTCCTACCGTCTTGTCCGTAGCTAGCTTCTTGAGTACCAAACTCCGTAGCAAAGGCTTCCTCTTCGCCTCTTTGAACCCAGTTGCCATCATCATACGCAAGCTCCGATCTACACATATGAGCCCCATGCCCATAGTTCTTGCATATTCGGCACACTTCGTTCGAAACAGTTGTTCCAGTGGCGCTCTTGAGGACTTGCTTCAATTCGTTGGTAAAGCACTCGAATTGATCCCCATTCCCCCTATACATAGGGGCTTCTTGAGTCGGTGGAGCTTCAGGTCCACGTCTCCTAACCATCACTCTTGGGTCCTTGAACTGCGAACCCTTAGCAAGCCTTTTGAAAACTGCCCAGACGGCTTCTGCGGTTTCCTCCCAAATATTGCCTCGGCATTGGAAATCCACCACTTGTTGGTTCTCGAAGGTTAGTACTTTGTAGAAGTGTTGGACTAGGTCAGAAAGTTCAAAACCATGGTGAGGGCACTTGTTCGTGAGGTCTTGGAACCTCTCAAACGCGGTGTAGATGGTCTCATCATAGTCCTGCTTGAATCCAGTGATTTGCGCCTTTAGCGCGGTAGTCAAGGTGTGAGAGAAGTATTTTTCCATGAAAGCTGGAAAAACCTTCTCCCAAGTGTCCAGCGAGCCTGCTGGTAGAGAACTCAACCATGACTTGGCTCTGTCGCCAAGCCCCATAGCAAAAATCGTCATTCTCAACTCATCCGTTGTTATTTCAACTCCGGGTCGTGGGAGTTGGTTGATGAAATCATCGATATCGTGCAAGTACCCCATCACATCTTCCCTTGCTAAGCCATAGAACCTCGGAAGTTGTTGGAACGCGTGGTTCTTGATTTCCAGATCGCGAGTTGCAGACGAAAGAACAATTGCCGGTCCCCTTATACGATCCTTGGAGGGTTGAACCCATGCTTTCAGTGGTCTAGCTTCTGCCATTCCGTCGATTTCCTTGAAAAGACTGTGTAGAGATTCAGAGAAATCGGTATCCTCTATTTCCTCTAGTTCACGCCTTTGAAGTAGTCGCCTTCTTTGGTGGTAGACTCTGTCGATCTCAGCAATTGAATCAGCAAGCGGTGTTCCCCTAGAGCGTGTATGTGGCATACACTATCTGTAACAGACTAGGAAAGCAGTATCAGAGAGAGATTAAAAAGGAAAACTAAAACTAATAGAATTAGGAATTGAATGCTGAAAATATAAACAAATTAAACAGAAAAAAGTAGTATAGTCCCCGGCAGCGGTGCCAATTTGATGTGACCAAGTTCGTCAGACTCGATTAATCAAATAAATTTGTTATTTAGCCAAAGGTAATTCACAACTACAACGAAAACCGTAGTGTAGCAGTGGAATAACCTCGAGTGCGTTCTCTAAGGACTATAACTAGCTTTATCTAATTTAATTAAAGAATATAAAAACAGCAGACGGTAAAGTAAAGGTTTTTCTAACAGATAATGGACATTGGTGATAGTATGGTCCTTCAAAGCATAACGGGTTAATAATCATGCGTAAATTCCTCGGTTTTGCATGGAGATCTTTGATCAATCAATTGTCCTGTTGTAATTATCACACACTACGAAGATATAGATTCTGATAAGTCAAACACTATTGTCCAATTGTGTTCCATAATTATTCAACACTACGAAGATATAGATATGCATAGGTTGACTAGGGTCCAATTGTGTGCAATAATTAATCAACATACGAAGATATAGATTCTGCCTGATCAACGAAATAAAGCAATAACACGGAGTATAATGCGCGATATAGCCATTAGCATAATTATCAACCCTTCGCTAAGAATTCACATACTATCATCAATGATAAGTTTAGCTACTCATAGTTGTCATGCAATCAACAGAAATCATAGAAGAAAACATGTTGAAAGATATATAAAAATAAGTAGAATAAACTGTAAGATACAATGTTACCGAAGGTTGTCAGTCTCCGAATAATCGCGATCTTACAAGCTCCAAACTGCTATGAAAAAGTATCTCCTAAGCTACGAACCCCCAACACAGGCTCTGGGAAGTTCCTACCTAAAACTACAGAGAAAGGTGAGAGAATAGGTCTGGAAAAGTATGAATTTCGGAGAGAAACTGAGCAACTATATATAGGCTTCGAATTTGTGTGGGGCGAAGGGCCCCACACACCGGGCGATTCCCCTGGTGTGGGGCGATTCGCCCCACGTCCCGGGCAATTCGCCCGGGAGTAAAATTCTAGAATTTCCGCGTTTTCGGCGCGTTTTTGGATGTCTTCCCCTTTTCGGACTCGGTTTCTGACTTCTAGTGGCCTTCTAATCTCCAGATTCGACCCCTAGACTCCAAATCCTATCCGGAAACCTTCAGATACTCCAAATAGGCTTCTGGAACACCAATTCCTTGTCAACTTCAATATAATTGCCCTGAAATCCTCGTTTTTCAACCAAAACCTGTAAAATAAAAACTAAAGGGAAACGTGACACTATTCTAATAAAATGCACTAAAATATAGCTAAATTATCATAGAGGATAGCTAAAATAGGTGAAAAAGACTCGAATGAAAGTGTAAAATACACATTCATCAGCAAGTAATCGGTAACATAAGAGAGGCGTGGGAGTGTTATACTCTTTCCGCAAGTATGACCTCGAGCGCATGTTTCGCCCTAGGAGACAGAGATCCGGAGGCAGGAGCAAACGCTTTTTACTCCATCCGAGCGACCAGGACTCGAAGGAAGTCGAAAAAACCTAGTCCGGCAGTAAGGCGAAGAAAAGCGGTCCATAGGAAAGAGCAAAGTTTAGCGGTGGCAGAGGTAAAAGAGCTCGAAGAGTACCAAGTAATTCCTCCCATCCCTCCGACCTCGAAGAAAAAAGCATTTTTTGAAGAAAACAAGATTGAATCAAAAGAAGCTTTGGAAGAAATTCAAGTGGTAGAAGGGTCCCCCGACAAGGTCACAAGGATAGGGACAGAGATGACCGCCGAGGTACGAATGAAGGTCATCCAATGCCTCAAGGACAACAATGACGTATTTGCATGGAGTACGGAGGATCTCAAAGGAATCGACCCTAGGGTCGCAGTTCACCATTTGAACTTAGATCCCAAAATCACCCATATTCGCGAGAAGCGAAGAGATTTCGGTCCGGAGGATAATGCCATCATTGAAGTGGAGGTCCAGAGGCTCTTGAAGGCGGGACACATCAAAGAAGTAAGATACTCAGATTGGGTTTGCAATGTGGTCCTAGTAGAGAAAGGCGAAGGGAAATGGAGAATGTGCAACAACTTCACTCGCCTTAACAAGTTTTGTCCGAAGGATCCTTATCCCCTTACTGGGATTGATCAACGATTCCACCGCCGGATGTGCACTACTTAGCTTCATGGATGCCTATCAAGGCTTTTATTAAATCAAGATGGCAAGGGACGACGTACCAAAGACAGCCTTCTTTGCCAATGTCAATGTCTACTGCTTCAACGTCATGCCCTTCAGACTCAAAAACGCAGGGGCGACATACCAACGCCTAGTGAACAAGATGTTCAAGGACGAGATAGGCAAAACCATGGAAGTTTATGTCGACGACATGCTAGTGAAAAGCAAGAAGGAAAATCAACACGTCGAGCACCTTAATAAGTGCTTCGCGGTCCTGAGGAAATATGGCATGAAGCTTAATCCGACAAAGTGCACATTTGGTGTCAAGGGAGGCAAGTTCCTTGGTTACGTGGTGACCGAAAGGGGAATTGAAGCAAATCCAGAAAAGATCAAAGCCATACTTGAACTTCCGCAGCCAAAGACACTCAACGAGGTACAACAATTGGTTGGGAAATCCATCGCCCTAAGACGTTTTATCTCAAGATCGACCGAGAAGAATCTGCCTTTCTTCAAGGTCCTGAGGAAGAGTAATCAGTTTGAATGGGCAAAGGAATGCGAAGAAGCTTTTCAGAAACTGAAGCAATACTTGTTGTCGCCACCTTTGTTATCCAAGCCGGTCGACGGAGAACCATTATATCTCTACCTTGCGACCACTCCGGAGGCAATAAGTTCCGTCCTGGTATGGATCCAAGGGAATGATCATATGCCAATTTATTATTTGAGCAAGGCACTCACAGGTTCGGAGACGAGATACTTAGACATTGAAAGGTTGTCATTTGCCTTGGTCTACACCGCAAGGAGGCTCAAACCAGACTTTGGTGCACACAAAGTGATTGTTTTAACAAGCCAACCTCTCAAGCAAGTCCTAGGGCGACCAGAAATGAGCGGAAGACTAGCAAGATGGGCGATTGAGCTTAGTGAGTTCGATATCGACTACCAAGCTCCATTACCCAAAAAAACTCAAGTCCTAGTGGATTTCTTGCCCGAGTATCCCGCCAAGGACCCTATGGACGTCGACCCAAAGGAAGCACAATCCGATCCAGCCATGATGATCGACTCCCAAGGACCTCAAGTCAGTGAATATTTCAAAGCTCTAGAAGCGGCATTGAAGGGATTCAAGGAACTAGCCCAAGCTAGTCGAGAAATTGATATGTCCAATGCCGAAGATGCCATGCTTTATCGCCCTGAGACCAATGACCAAAGGAAAGAGTACACGCCCAGCCACATGTTCCTTCTCAACAATGTGGCAATGGAAGAAGCAAATTCTCAGATTGTCGTCCAAGGACCAAAATCCGGAACGGATGTTCCGGAGGAAGGAGAAAAGGTTCGGAAGAAACGGGAAAGGGTCCGAAGGAACCAGTTCGAGAAATAATGCTCCCCAAACCAAAAGATCCAAAAGATCATGGAGATGTTTGGATTTTACAAGTTGACGGTTCGTCTTGCGGGAGGTCCGGAGGAATTGGAATCTACCTCAGGAGTCCCGGAGGAGCCGAGTTAGAATACGCTGTGACCTTAGGCTTTTCGGTCTCAAACAATGAAGCTGAATATGAAGAGATTCTGATTGGTCTCCGGATGGCCAAATCACTCCAAGTGAAGAAAATCAAACTTTTTACCGACTCACAATTGGCCGAGAGGCAGTTGGCCGGAGCATTCAAAGCGAAGAAGAGCTCCTTGCTAGAGTACAAGGACGCTATCAAAGAAGAAATGGCACAATTTGAAGAATGCCAAGTAGAGAAATTTGCAAGAGAACTCAATGGTAAGGCGGATGCCTTGTCCAAATATGCATCAACGTCCGGAGGCGTAGACACTTGAAATGTGATACTTCTGAGGATGGAGCTTTCGTCCATCGCAAGTTCTCAAAAAAGTGCGCAAGGCATGTTCACTATTGATACAACCCCAAGTTGGATGCAACCTATCGCGACCTATTTGATGCATGGAATCCTCCCGAGGGACCGTGCGGAAGCAAGGAGGATCAAGGGAAGAGCACTGAGATACTTTGTCCAAGGGCCATATCTTTACAAGAGATCCTTCAGAGGCACACACCTTAGATGTGTTAGCGACAACGAAGTCCAAGCGATCTTAGAAGAAATGCACCAAGGGAGCTGTGGAAACCACTCGGGAGGAAGAGCCTTAGCTCAGAAGATTATTCGCCAAGGATTTTATTGGCCAACAGTGCGAGAGGATGCTGCGCAATTGGTGCGCAAGTGCGAGGAATGTCAATACTTTACGACCCCCAATCATGTGCCCGCAAGACCGCTTATTCCTTCCAAGATCACATGTCCCTTTGACACATGGGGAATAGACATAGTCGGACCATTGCCCAAAGGAACCGGACAAAAGAAGTTCATCATTGTCGCGGTAGAATACTTCAGCAAATGGGCAGAGGCGGAAGCGGTTTCGGTGATCAGCGAGAAGAAGGTTATGGATTTTGTCTGGAGGAACATTGTATGTCGCTTTGTCTTGCCGAGGGTCCTTGTGTCCGACAACGGTTCTCAGTTCTCCGGAGCCAAGTTCAACGCATGGTGCGAAAGGATGAAGATCGAAAGGCGCTTTACTTCAGTGGGATATCCCCAAGCTAATGGCCAAACTGAGTCCACCAACAAGACGCTCATAAGGAGCTTGAAGAAAAGATTTTCAGCGTACCAAGGAAGTTGGGTTGAGCAACTTGATGGAGTCCTCTGGGCCTACCGCACCACTTCAAAGACAGCAACAAGGGAAACTCCATTCTCCCTTGTCTATGGTTCAAAGGCAGTTATCCCGGCCGAGATTGTGCAAGAAATGTTGAGAATTCAAGGCTACCAACCGGAGGACAACCATGAAGCAAGGATGTTTGATCTGGAAATGCTCGAAAAGTCAAGGACCAGAGCATTGGCAAACATCTTGAGATACTGATGAATGTGTATTTTACACTTTCATTCGAGTCTTTTTCACCTAATTTAGCTATCCTCTATGTTAATTTAGCTATATTTTAGTACATTTTATTAGAATAATGTCACGTTTCCCTTTAGATTTTATTTTACAGGTTTTGGTTGAAATTCGGAGATTTACGGGCAATTATATTGAAGTCTACAAGGAATTGGTGTTCCAGAAGCCTATTTGGAGTATCTGAAGATTTCCGGATAGGATTTGGAGTCTAGGGGTCGAATCTGGAGGTTAGAAGGCCATTAGAAGTCTGAAACCGAGTCCGAAAAGGTGAAGAAATCCAAATCCGCGTCGAAAAACGCGGAAATTCCGCGAAATACTGGGGGGCGAACCGCCCCAGCACTCGGGCGAACCGCCCCAGAAGAATTTCGGGCCTATATATAGTTGCGAGTTTTCTCTCCGAAAATCATATCTTTCCAAGCCTACTTTCTCACCTCTCTCTATAGTTTTAGGTAGGAACTTCCCAGGGCCTGTCCTGGGAGTTCCATAGCTTAGGGGATACTTTTTCATAGCAGATTGGAGCTCGTAGGACCACAATCATCCGGAGATTGACAACCTTCGGTAACTTTGTATCTTACAACTTTTATCTACTTATTTATTCTTCTTTCAATATGTTTTCTTCTATGATTGCTATTGATTGCATGCCTATTATGAGTAGCTAAATTTATCGTTGGTGGTAGTATGAGAATTCTTAGCGAGGGATGATAATCATGCTAATGGCTATATCGCGCATTATACTCCGTGTCATTGCTTTATTTCGTTGATCAGTTGAAACCAAAATTCTCGTATGTTGTATTGATCATTATGCACACTTGGACACTTGTCGACCAATCAGACCAATTATCTTCGTAGTGTTGAATAATTACGGAACACAATAGGACGTTAGTTGTTGACGAGTCAGACCCATATTATCTTCGTAGTGCTTAATACTTGCAACAGGACACAAGATTGATTCTAAGATCTCTATGCAAGACCGAGGAATTTATGCATGATTATCGACCCATTATGTTAAGAAGGACCATACTATCACCAACCTCCATTATCTGCTTGAAAACCCCCTATTGCTTTCTATCTGCTGTTTTATATTCTTAATTAGATTTGATAAAGCTAGTATAGTCCTGAGAGAATGACACTCGAGTCATTCTACTACTACACTACGGTTTTCGTTGTAGTTGTGGATTGCCTTTGGCTAAATACAAATTTATTTGACTGAATCTGACACGTTCATCAAATTGGCACCGTTGCCGGGGACTATACTCCTTTTTTCTGTTTAATTTGTTTATATTTACAGCTTTAGATTCCTAATTCTTTTAGTTTTAGTTTTCCTTTTTAATCTCTCTCTGCTTTCCTAGTTTGTTTCTAATCACCTTTTCTAGTCTGTCACAGATAGTGTATGCCGCATACACGTTCTGCAGGAACACCGCTTGCTAATTCAATTGCTGAGATCGATAGAGTCTACCACCAAAGAAGGCAACTACTTGAAAGGCGCGCACTAGAGGAAATAGAGGAAACCGATTTCTCTGAATCTCTAATTAGTCTATTCAAGGAAATCGACGGAATGGCAGAAGCTAGACCACTGAAGGCATGGGTACAACCCACCAAGGATCGTATGAGGGGACCGGCGATAGTTCTTTCGTCTGCAACCCGAGATTTGGAGATCAAGAACCACGCATTCCAACAACTTCCGAGGTTCTATGGCTTATCAAGGGAAGATGTGATGGGGTACTTGCACGATATCGATGATTTCGTCAACGAACTCCCACAACCCGGAGCTGACATAACAACGGATGAGTTGAGGATGAAGGTTTTTGCTATGGGACTTGGCGACAGAGCTAAGTCATGGCAGAGCTCTCTTCCAGCAGGATCGCTGGACACTTGGGAAAAGGTTTTTTCAGCTTTCATGGAGAAATACTTCCCACACACTCTGACTACCGCGCTTAAGGCGCAGATCACTGGATTCAAGCAGGACTATGATGAGACCATCTACACCGCGTTCGAGAGGTTCCAAGATCTCACGAACAAGTGCCCTCACCATGGTTTTGAACTCTCTGACCTAGTCCAACACTTCTACAATGGACTAACGTTCGAGAACCAACAAGTGGTGGATTTCCAATGCCGAGGCAATATTTGGGAGGAAACCGCAGAAGCCGTCTGGGCAGTTTTCGAAAGGCTTGCTAAGGGTTCGCAGTTCAAGGACCCAAGAGCAATGGGTAGGAGACGTGGACCTGAAGCTCCACCAACTCAAGAAGCCCCTATGTACAGAGGGAATGGGGGTCAATTCGAGTGCTTTACCAACGAATTGAAGAAAGTCCTCAAGAGCGCCACCAGAACAACTGTTTCGAACGAAGTATGCCGAATATGCAAGAACTATGGGCATGTAGCTCATATGTGTAGATCGGAGCTGGCATACGATGATGGCAACTGGGCTCGAGGAGGAGAAGAAGAAGCCTTTGCTACGGAGTTTGGTACCCAAGAAGTTAGCTACGGACAAGACGGTAGGAATCCTCGAGGTGGATTTTGGAGAAGAGGATACCGTAACAATCAAGGATATGCACCGGCTAACCAAACTTATGGACCTAACCAAGACCATAGTAGGCTGAACTATGGTAATGACCACTGCGAAAACCCCGCTCCGAAAGAGCCACTGAAGTCGAAGACGGCTCTACTGATGGAGAATTTGCAGAAGATGGTTGATCACACACAAAGTTTTCTCAAACGTTATGAAGAAGATTCTGAGAAGACTAGGGAAAGGCTCGATAAGTTGGAAGAGAGCACTAGGCTTGCCCATCAGAAGATGTAAGAGTTGATCGACCGAAAACTACCTAGCAGCACTGTGAAGTCAAATGCCATTACATTGGCTGATGATGTACCTGACGAAATCACCATCAGGAAGGTTGTTAGGTGCAAGAAATGCATTAAGGAAGAACTTCTACAGTCTGAGGAAGAAGAGAAGAGCCTTGGTTCTAACACCAGTGATGAGGAACAAGAGGATCCCGAACCACTCCCTAAAAGTTTCGATGTGAAGGTAGAGATTGGTGAGCTTGAAGATGTCCGTGCCACACTGGATACGGGATCCTACTCAAACATAATTCCTTTGAATGTGTTTGAAAAGAGCAACATCGGGAAATTATCGGAGCAAAGGGCTATTGTGCAACTGGCAGATGGATCCTTTATGAGACCAGTGGGCGTTGTGACGAATGTTTTAGTCAAGATTGGTGAAGCATCTATATACACCAATTTTGTAGTTATGCCGGCGTCAGCACCTGGAACGGGGGATGTCATACTCTTAGGGCAAACATTCTTGACTAAACTACGCTCGGTGATGGATATCTACCAAATAAATTGCACCATCGAAGTGAATGGCAAGCAACACGTATTGCAAGCCATACCTGATCCACCTGAACCGCTTGATATTTCTACTCACTATTGTGGTCTTGCAGCCTATATTCTTTCTTATTCACAGGTTCGTGGCATGGAAAGGAGATCAATGAAGGGGAATCCTAGTACCCGCAAAAAGAAGAGATAGGCGCAGACAGGAGTCGAGTCAAAGACTTTAAACAATGACGCTATCCGGGAGGCAACCCGGAATTTTTACCGCTTTCTTTACTGCTTTTCTGCATGCATTCATTCTTGAACTATTTGCTTCTCGTATGCGAATTTGTTCATGTCTGTGTCGTATATGCTTATGTTTGAGTGAGAATTTTCGAGTGGTTTTTTGAAAAAAATTAGTTTCGGGATTTAAACCGCATTTTCTGACATCGGGACCCGTCTCCCCGCATTGGGGAGCACGGGGAGAACCGCCCCGTGGTGGGGCGAACCGCCCCACAGTCCCAGATCTTAAAAACGCGGATTTCAACCCCAAAACCTTATTTTCATCATTTTTCTTCATCCATACTCCCAAAAAAACCCGAAAAGTGCGATTTTGCTTCTAAATCATCATAACTTCTTCATTTCTTGACCAAATTGAGTGTTCTTTAGCTTAATTCGAAGCCTATTACATGATCTATCATCCTATCCGAACAGATTTCATCCTAACTCGTTAGATTTGCAGATCTGAGGTATCATCCTTAGAACCCTAATTTTTGAATTTGGGGTTTTTTTAATTTGAGCTTCAATTATGCTTATTTGATGCATGGGTATGTTGTTTGTATGATTAGACATGTTATTTACTATCAATTGCATGCTCAATTTTGCTTGGATTGTTGATTTGGGTATTTTGCTGCTAGATGATATATCTTGTTCTGCATTACATCTTTATCTTTGATTTCTTGCATATGATTGTGTTTATTGATGTAATGATGGTGGATTTGACATTAGAATGCTTAATTATTGAGTATGAGGATTTATGCGCTGCTATGGTATGAATTGAGCCTTGTTATCAAGGATATTGGTTGTCTAGTAAAGCATGATGTGATGTATAGCATGTAGTAGTTACGTTGATATGTTGCATGATGAAGAAGCTAGGCTAGACATTGCGGTTTGGGGAGTTTGATTGTAGATTTTATCACTCGTATTTTTCACTTTTACACTAGTATATATTTGAGTCTGTTTTGTGTCATACAAGGTGCTAATAGCTGTTTGTAGGTACCATACCAGGGGAAGGGAGCATTCCCGTATGATTGCTGTGAAGAATCATGTCAAGGAAGGTGATCTCGCTAGATGTGCGTTCGAGCAAAGGGGTTTTGCAACAATGTCGTGGATTATCCGAGAGGAGGAGCTAGAGTACACCTGGAGTAAGGACTCCTATGCCTATTCACGCACCACCGAAGGGACAGAAACCGTTATTACATCATCACTCCATCACGAGGACTGCAGAGTTCGAGTGAACTGGAAGGCACCGGGACATTCTCGCAGCGACAGATTTGATCTTGAGTTCACAGTTGCTAGAGGGTTCCAAAGCGCTAGCTTGGTTCCAAAACATAATGACATGGGTACACAGTCCCTCGTTGGGGCACCCTTTGCCAACCTCTAAAGTGAGCATCATATTGACATCGGGCGGAGCAACAGTGGAGAATGTGGTCGAAATTGGAGAAAAAGGTAGAAGACTTCTAAGTAACCGAGCAGCCTACTGAAACTTTCTCGTGGGGTAAAACGTTGGAGAGGGAGGTCCTGATACCACTGCCCTTTCCCCTTCAACAGTTCACATCCCATTGGAGGGCTACAGGATGGAGGATTCCATAACATCGGCGTCTGGTCTTGAGAATTCTACCTGCCACTGCAACTCTACGGGCGATGATGATGGTGACAGTAGTGACGATGAAGGCCATACGGGCAATGATGACTCTGATAGAGGAGTTGATCCTGACCGGCCTAAACATGGAACTACCGCAACCACCAGAAGACCTGATGTCACACTATGAAGCTCACAGAGGGGCCCAATAAATCACAAGCAGCATACTCAGCCGACCGAGGCCAAACCATGGGGTAACATCTAGTATCACATCTTATTTTCTCATTTTCTTACTGCTAGGGACTAGCGTTAATTTCATGAGGGGGATGAGATTTAAGTGATTTGATGTTGTTAGCTTGGAGCTTGGCATTGGTAGGATGAGTATAGTACCTCACATGCTTTATCCGTCTGCATTTGCATTTGCACGTTTACCGCTTTCTTAGATTTTTTAGGTTGCATTCACTACATTCATCCTAGGATAGTCTTGCATGTTTTATATGGAGTTTATTGCCGAATTTTTTGAACTTTTTTATTGGGTAGATCAACTAGCTATATCATTAATCGTATGTTTCATCTCTATGAATTTTGTTTGAGGTTTTTCTCGCTTGGCTTGTCAGATTTATGTATTGCACTTAGTTGAGCTTGGTAGTCTCGACATCACTTAGTGGTGTTTTCTCTACTGCGGTTCACGAAGGCCTTTATAATAGGATGATGCATGTTAGGGTCTTATGGTTGTTTTCCCGAGTAATTATGTACCTAAGAGGCAACAAGTCTTCACCATGCTTTGAGATTGCTAAATGCCTAGGAAGGAGGTAGTGTGAGGTTGTGTGATCCTTTGTTTATAACCTATTCTTCCGAATAGGTGTGGGGAGGGGGTTACGCCATCATAGACTTGTTTCTGTTTTTCATTTTCGTATCGTGAGTTCATTATCTTCCTTTTCCGTGAATTTTGTACTACAACCTATTCTTTCGAATAGGTTTGGGGAAGTCGTGTGAGTCATTTTGTTTCTCTTTTTGTTATGCTACTGCTGGCTAGAAAAAAATCGAAAAAAAAAAAGGAAAGAAAAATTCCAGAAAAAAAAAAGAGAAAAAGAAAAAAAGGAATCTGGAAAGAAAAAAAAGAAACAAAAGAAGACCCCAAAATAGCAAAGAAGGGTCCAAAAAATAAAGTCAAATAGCAGTTTAGCAAAGTTTGAGTCTTTTCCATTTTTCATATTGTTCGTAATCGTGTTTTTCCTACTTTTATCTTTTTGTCTTGAGTGTCATCTGTTCTAGACCACCCTCGTCCTGCCATTCAGGAAGTGGTGAATAGCTTAAGACTTTACTTGAGAGATGGGTAGAATAGGGGAGAGTTATCTTTTATAGGGAACCCTCCTTCGTTTGATGAGAGCCAGTACTGGTTCGACCTCTTTTGAGGAAAAGTCTTAACATGGTGGAACAGCAGTAAGTTCTCAGTTTCATAGGCACGGGGCAACCATTCGTATCTTAGCATGCATCATTACGTCGTCACTGACTAGGTCCAGGTAGAGAATGTTACGAGAGACTATCTTGTCTTGACATAAGTGCTTATGTGGATGTGTATAAGTCAATCGAGGTATTCTTCAACCTATATTCATGCTTTGATTTATATGGTTTTTGTTCATATGTTATTTGGTAGATTCAGTAATTAGTTCATTTTATATGGCATGAAACTCCATTTTTGAGTCTTGCATGTTTTTTGTATTAGAGTCTAGCTTAGTTGCTTGAGGACAAGCAAAGGTTCGGTTTGGGGAGTTTGATGAATGTGTATTTTACACTTTCATTCGAGTCTTTTTCACCTAATTTAGCTATCATCTATGTTAATTTAGCTATATTTTAGTACATTTTATTAGAATAGTGTCACGTTTCCCTTTAGATTTTATTTTACAGGTTTTGGTTGAAATTCGGAGATTTACGGGCAATTATATTGAAGTCTACAAGGAATTGGTGTTCCAGAAGCCTATTTGGAGTATCTGAAGATTTCCGGATAGGATTTGGAGTCTAGGGGTCGAATCTGGAGGTTAGAAGGCCATTAGAAGTCTGAAACCGAGTCCGAAAAGGTGAAGAAATCCAAATCCGCGTCGAAAAACATGGAAATTCCGCGAAATACTGGGGGGCGAACCGCCCCAGCACTCGGGCGAACCGCCCCAGAAGAATTTCGGGCCTATATATAGTTGCGAGTTTTCTCTCCGAAAATCATATCTTTCCAAGCCTACTTTCTCACCTCTCTCTATAGTTTTAGGTAGGAACTTTCTAGGGCCTGTCCTGGGAGTTCCATAGCTTAGGGGATACTTTTTCATAGCAGATTGGAGCTCGTAGGACCACAATCATCCGGAGATTGACAACCTTCGGTAACTTTGTATCTTACAACTTTTATCTACTTATTTTATTCTTCTATCAATATGTTTTCTTCTATGATTGATATTGATTGCATGCCTATTATGAGTAGCTAAATTTATCGTTGGTGGTAGTATGAGAATTCTTAGCGAGGGATGATAATCATGCTAATGGCTATATTGCGCATTATACTCCGTGTCATTGCTTTATTTCGTTGATCAGTTGAAACCAAAATTCGCGTATGTTGTATTGATCATTATGCACACTTGGACACTTGTCGACCAATCAGACCAATTATCTTCGTAGTGTTGAATAATTACGGAACACAATAGGACGTTAGTTGTTGACGAGTCAGACCCATATTATCTTCGTAGTGCTTAATACTTGCAACAGGACACAAGATTGATTCAAAGATCTCTATGCAAGACCGAGGAATTTATGCATGATTATCGACCCATTATGTTAAGAAGGACCATACTATCACCAACCTCCATTATCTGCTTGAAAATCCCCTATTGCTTTCTATCTGCTGTTTTATATTCTTAATTAGATTTGATAAAGCTAGTATAGTCCTGAGAGAACGACACTCGAGTCATTCTACTACTACACTACGGTTTTCGTTGTAGTTGTGGATTGCCTTTGGCTAAATACAAATTTATTTGACTGAATCTGACACGTTCATCAGATACCAAGCCATTGTCGCAAAGGCCTACAACAAGCATGTCAAGGACAGAGACTTTCAAGTCGGAGACTTGGTACTCCGCAAGGCAGATATCCTAGGCAATCCACACAAGATGGAACCTAAGTGGGAAGGACCTTATAAGATAGTAGAAGCCAACTCCAATGGAAGTTATCGCTTGGAAGATGCCGAAGGAAATGAGTTGAAGAACACTTGGAACACCACCAATCTCCAGAGGTTTTATGCCTAGAAGGCATTGGAGAATTATGCAATGTTTTGATGAGCTCCTGTGGAAGGCCCCCTTTCGCCAGTTTATGATTTCTAGTTCAGTTTTTGTTTCGCCCTTTGGCATGGCCTCGAAGCCCACCGTTGTAATTGATCCGTCAAATCATTGCAACTCTTTCAGTTTGAAATATTGTCTTGTTTGCGCGAAAGGCAGATATAAAGCCACGAAAGGCAACACAAAAATACAAAGCTAGATAAGAAGCTCCGAAGGAAAGAAATAAGGGCCGAAAGGCAAAAAATTAATCTTCTTGCGTTTTCAAGACAAGAAAAAGATATCTCGGGAAAAATTTTCGGGTCAGAGGACGCACAAGGGTGTGACGACACGCTCCTCGGCCAAGCTTAAAAAACGGTCTGAAGACCATAACTATTCCATCGTCCACAAGAGATTTTTTCCTTGAATTTTTTGAGAAAAAATTGTAAGGGAGAAAAGTGTGCTCGACGACACTTAATTACCTAAGGGCCGACTACATTGGCAATTAAGGTTTCCCGACTAACATTTATTCAGGAAGCGTCCGAAGGTATCAAGGGAATGGAGCGCCCGAGTACCAGGATTCATACTTGGTGAAATTTTGTCTAAGTTTTGATTCATACTTGGTGAAATTTTGTCTAAGTTTTTCGGAAACAGTAAAGGCCGACTAGCAAGAAAAACACACGGCAGCCGACTAGCAAGGGTAGTCGACCTGTGAGGCGCCCGACAGGCGAATTTCGATACTTAAGAATTTATTTCAAAGGGAAAGTCCGGAAGCGCGTGAATTGCTAAGTTGTTAGCCCGAGTGGCCGACCAACCACTAAGTTGATCCAGATAGGCGAAGTTGGAGATATATATTACAAGCGTCCGATGACGTATACTTAAAATTTTTTATAAGTCCAACGAAGGAGAATCAAGTACCTGCAGAAGCATATCATGAAAACTCGCATAATACTTTGCGACATACCAAAGGTAAAGACAAGAAATACAAAAAGAAGAAGCGAGCGATTAGCATAAGGCCTCATCGGGCAAAAGGAGAAGCATTGTTGATTTACAAAAAGATATGCACCCAAGTGAGTGGGGCATAAAAAATAGCTCTCCCGAGCCCGCCACAAAGGGCCAAATAAGTTAAAGCAGAAATGTAATTGTTCGACTAGCAAAATAAAGAACTTGTTAAAATTTTTACAAGTTCTACCGAGCATATTCGGCCTTCAATCTTCAACCAGAGCGACTACGGGACTGCTCGGGGGACTTAGGAGGAGATCTGTGTAGGTCTTGCCCTTCACCGGTCCGACTACCACCCCCAGAAGCTTAACTCGCTCCCTCAGCTCGACTAACTCCAGAGCCCGCCGCGCGCCTCTCTGCCTCGAGCGTCTCCCGGAATTTGATAACCTCCGTCTCCTCCACAGTATAGTCACGGTCGAGGACAGGGCCTGGAAGAGCGAGCCACCTAGTGTTGCGATGGCCAAACTTGTTGAACGGCTCGAGTATCCTGACTCGGAGGACCTCGGGCACCCAGGAAGGAAGCAGACCGACCTTGGCAGGATAAGGCACTTCAGGGTTAGCGACCAGAGCGCCAAATTCGCAAGCCTTATGCTCAGCATCGGACACCATCTGGTCGTCGTAGTCGGCCAAGTTGCCGTTCTTGTTGTCCATTAAGCCTGCGGCGTCGCTATCGAAATCCTCGGGCAAGAGACCCTTAGCCTTCAACTGGTCAAGAGCCGAGTAGAAGCCCTCCTCGCGCCCCACTTCCTTGGTCTCTAGCATTTTTAGGCGGTTGATGAACTGGAATTTGTCAGATTCAATTAATCAAATAAATTTGTTTTTAGCCAAAGGCAATTCACAACTACAACGAAAACCGTAGTGTAGCAGTAAAATAACCTCGAGTGTCGATCTCTAAAGACTATAACTAGCTTTATCTAATTTAACTTAAACTATAAAATCAACAGACGACTTAGCACAAATTTTTCTTATCAAGATAATGGAAGTTAGTGATAGTATGATCATTCAAAGCATAGCACGTTAATAATCATGCATGAAGTACCCGATCGTTTTGCATAGAGATCTAAGATCATGAATTGTCCAATGTGTTCCGTTCAATTCAACACTACGAAGATAGATGGCTTAGATAGATCAAAGAAATAAAGCAATAACTCAAAGTCTGATTCGCATTACCGCCATCATGCATAATTAATAACCCTCGCTAAGAAATTACATACTATCACCAATGATAGATTTAGCTACTCATAGATGTCATGCAATCAACAGAAATCAAAGCAAGATTGAATGAAGACATGTTGAAAGATATAAATATAAATAGAAAAATCGTGAGATACAATGTTACCGAAGGTTGTCAATCTCCGAAGAATCGCAATCTCACAAGCTCCAAATTGATAAAAAAAATTGTCTCCTATGCTAAGAATTCCTAGAACAGGCTCTGGAGAATTCCTACCTAAAACTAATGAGAAAGGTATGAAAAAAGGTCTGAGAAAGTATGAAAAAACGTAGAGAAAATGCAAATATATATAGGAGTTCGGAACGTGTGGGGCGAGTCGCCCCACACACCGGGCGAACCGCCTGGTGTGGGGCGAACCGCCCGGGAGCTCCAGTCGGCGAGGGATGCATTTTTGGATTTCTTCTCCTTTTCGAACTCGGATTTTGCCTTCTAGTGACCTTTAAGCCTCCAAACTCGACCCCTAGAATTCAAATCCCATCCGGAATCTTCTAGACACTCCAAAAATTTCCTCGGAACACCGATTCTTCGTTCTCTTCAATATAATTGCCCGGAAAATCACGTTTTTCACCTAAATCCTGTAAAATGCAAACTAAAGGGAAACGTGACACTATTCTAATAAAATGCACTATAATATAGCTAAATTAACATATAGGATAGCAAAAATAGGTGAATGAAGACTCGAATGAAGGTGTAAAATACACGTTCATCAAACTCCCCAAACCGAACCTTTGCTTGTCCTCAAGCAACTAAGCTAGATTCTAATGCGAAAAACAATGCAACACAAAAAATGGAGTCTCATGCCAAATAAAATGAACTAATCTATTTAATCTATCAAAAAACTTATGAACAAAAACCATACAAATCATAACATGGATATAGGTTGAAGAATGCCTCGATTGACTCATACACACTCACATAAGCACTTATGTCAAACAAGATAGTCTCTCGTAACATTCTCTACCTGGACCTAGTCAGTGACGACATAATGAAACATGTTAAAATACGAGTGGTTGTCCCGTGCCTATGAAACTGAGGACTTACTACTGTTCACCAAGTTAAGACTTTTCCACAAAGAGGTAGAACCAATACTGACTCTCATCAAACGAAGGAGGGTTCCCTAAAAAAGATAACACTCCCCTAATCTACCCATCTCTCAAGCAAATCCTTAAGCTATTCACCACTTCCTGAATGGCAGGACGAGGGTGGTCTAGAACAGATGACACTCAAACAAACAAAAGACAAAAATTACAACTCGATTACGAACATTACTAGAATTGAAAAAATGAGACAAACACTTTGCTGAACTGCTTTTTGGCTTTTCTTTTTCGGGACCCTTCCTTGCTTTTTGGCGGTCTTTTCTTTTTTTTCTCTTTTTTTTTCTTTTCCAGTTTTTTTCTTTTTTCTGGAATTTTTCTTCTTTTTTTCGATTTTTTTTTATATAGTCAGCAGTAGCACAACGAAAAAGAAATTACAATGACACACAAATGACCTCCCCAAACCTATTCGAAAGAATAGGTTGGAGTACAAACTTTACGAAAAAGGAAAATAAACTCACAATACACACTTAAAATTGAAAAACAAGTCTAATGATAGTGTAACCCCCTCCCCAAACCTATTCGAAAGAATATGTTGCAAACAAAGGATCACACAATCTCACACTACCTCCTTCCTAGGCATTTAGAAATCTCAAAACAAGGTGAAGACTTGTTGTTGTCTTAGGTACATAATTACTCGGGAAAACAACCATAAGACTCTAACATGCATCATCCTATTATAAAGGCCTTCGTGAACCGCAGTAGAGAAAACACCACTAAGTGATGTCGAGACTACCAAGCTTAACTAATTGCAAACATAAATGTGACAAGCCAAGCGAGAAAAAACTCAAACAAATTCATAGAGATGAAGCATATGATTAATGTCATAATTAGTTAATCTACCCAATAAAAAAGTTCAAAAAATTTGGCAATAAACTCCACATAAAACATGCAAAACTATACTAGGATGAATGTAGTGTATGCAACTAAATACTAATAAAGCGGTAAACGTGCAAATGCAAACAAAATACCAGATACCATACTCATCATCATAAAGCCAAACAATACTTAACATCATGGTTCACATCCCATCCCCCTCATGAAACTCAAGCTAGCCCCTAGCAAAAGAGAATGAGTAAATAAAAAGTGATACTAGATGTTACCGAATGGTTTGGGGCCTCGGTCGGCCGAGTATACCAGAATGGACTTGTGAAAAGACTAATTATTGGGATCGTAATCCCCATAATAGTCCCTCCACATGTCAGACAGGAGATCATTGGACTGCTGTAGAGCCTCCTGTTGCTGACGGATGAGCTGTTGCTGCTCCCACATTATCTCCCTCTCATTCCGGCGATGCTCCTCAGCTATTTCCCAATCGCGGTTGCGTTGGGCAATGTGTCCATCAAGGTTGTGTTGCAACCCTTGGACAGTAGTGGTCAAAGCTGCAACACTAGCATCGAAGTGAGCCCGAAAATCAGAGAAGTCAAAACCTCTAGGCACTTGTGGTGCTCGAGGCGGTGCATGCGGCGCTCTACGGACAGAAGGAATATCAGGAATAGGGGCTCGTCCATCGTCAGTTTCCATAGCATCCTCATCCTCCTCATCATCATTATCATCGTCAGAATCAGTCTGTTGGAAGGAAGCTTCAATATCAGCAGCAACAGCCGTGGGGTTCTTCATACGATACCTACTCAGTTGCACATCAATAGTTGAAGGGGAAAGGGCAGCGACCTCGCAATCCCCCTCATCAATGTCTTCGACCCCGTGATATTTGCAATATGTTGTGATGAAGCTCGGAAAAATGAAGGGCTTCTTCTTCTTCTGCCAATGACGCTCATACTCTGCGTACATGATCTGACCGATGTCAATACAATGCTTGCCCAACAAGCAGTAGAGGAGCTCAACATAATTCGGCTGTATCCACGTGTCATTCATTCTAGGGATCAAGTTGAAAATGCAGAATTTCATAACCACCTTAGCCTCGATACTAAGGTCACTCTGATGGATTCGTCCAGGTTGTGCCCCGGTGTCTGGATACACATATTCCCTATTGCAAATCACATCTGTGATGTCACTTCCAATTCCCCTAGTGGCCCTCGAATACACGTAGGAGTGGTTGCTTCCGGTGAACTCCCGTTCCCCAAAATGGATAAATGCAGAAATTGAGGCCGGCGTCCATGGCACAATTACGCCTCTAACGAGTACCCCCTCCTTTTCTTCAAGATCTGTGTACCCCGCATAGAACTCATGGAGTAGGCTCGTATCATACCCCTTGAATCGGTTGGAAGTAAACCATCCCGAATTCCGCTTTCTTGCCAAATGGGAGAGCACCCTGTAACCTGGCCTGTGAGCAAGTTCGTCTGGAATTTCTATCCTCCTATCCGGAATAGTTGATCGCCCACCTTGAGCAAGCTCTTCCTGGAGCCTCTGACGGACGTCAATTGTAGCAAGTGATAACTCGAACAACTCGTGGGAAGGTTGGGAGCTTGAAGCTGCCCCCTTACCCTTCTTGCTCTTAGACGAGCCAGCTTTCTTTTTGTCTCGTGGAGGCATGGTTCATACAAACAACAATTAGTATCTTGTACGACACAAAACAGATTTATGCATATGCAAATGCAAGAGTGAAACACACGAGTGATAACAACAACAATCGAACTCCTCAAAACCTCCATCTCTAGTCTAGCTACTTTTAGAACTAATCATGCAACACACCAAAATAACTTCGACATGTACATATCACATTTGCTCGTGCTAGACAACCAATAGCCTTAAATCATAAGGCTCAATTCATACCATAGTAGCAAAAATCTATCATCATAAATCCTCAAACTCATCAATCGTGCATTCTACCATCATGTTCATCATTATCACATCAATAGACACAACCATAAACATGGAATGGAAGGAAGAGAAGCATTGCAAAACGAGACATAGACATCTAGTAGCAAAATCCTCAAACGAACAAACCAAGCATAATTGAACATGCAATTGATAGTGAATAACGTTTCTAATCACACAAACAATCAACCCATTGATGAACGTGTATTTTACACCTTCATTCGAGTCTTTTTTTCACCAATTTAGCTATCCTCTATGTTAATTTAGCTATATTATAGTGCATTTTATTAGAATAGTGTCACCCTTTAGTTTGCATTTTACAGGTTTTGGGTGAAAACGTGGTTTTTCGGGCAATTATATTGAAGAGAACGAAGAATTGGTGTTCCGGGGACATTTTTGGTGTATCTAGAAGATTCCGGATAGGATTTGAAGTCTAGGGGTCGAGTCTGAAGGCTAAAAGGTCACGAGAAGGCAAAAACCGAGTCCGAAAAGGAAAAGAAATCCAAAAACGCGTCGAAAACGCGTATATCGCCGACTGCACCCCCCGGGCGGTTCGCCCCACACCAGGCGATTCGCCCGGTGTGTGGGGCGACTCGCCCCACACATTCCGAACCCCTATATATAGTTTCTCAGTTTTCTCCGTTTTTCATACTTTCTCAGACCTTTTATCATACCTTTCTCATTAGTTTTAGGGGAGAATTCTCCAGAGCCTGTTCTGGGAATTCTTAGCATAGGAGATACTTTTTCTTATTGATTTGGAGCTTGTGAGATCGCGATTCTTCGGAGATTGACAACCTTCGGTAACATTGTATCTCAGAGTTTTCTATTTATATTTATTTATCTTTCAACATGTTTTCATTCAATCTTGCTATGATTTCTGTTGATTGCATGACATCTATGAGTAGCTAAATCTATCGTTGGTGATAGTATGTGATTTCTTAGCGAAGGGTTAGTAATTATGCTGATGGCGGTAAAGCGAATCAGACTTTGAGTTATTGCTTTATTTCTTTGATCTATCTAAGCCCTCTATCTTCGTAGTGTTGAATAAAACGGAACACATTGGACAATTCATGATCAAAAATCTCTATGCAAAACGATCGTGTACTTCATGCATGATAATTAACCCACTATGCGTTGAATGATCATACTATCACTAACTTCCATTATCTTGATAAGAAAAACCTGTGGTAAGTCGTTTGTTGATTTTATAGTTTAAGTTAGATTAGATAAAGCTAGTTATAGTCCTTAGAGATCGACACTCGAGGTTATTTTACTGCTACGCTACAGTTTTCGTTGTAGTTGTGAATTGCCTTTGGCTTAAAAACAAATTTATTTGATTAATTAGAATCTGACAAATTCCGGTTCATCAAATTGGCGCCGTTGCCGGGGACTATACTCCTTTTTTCTTTTTAGCTTATTTATATTTTCAGCTTTCAATTCCTAGTTTTAGTTGTTTTTGTTTTTTCTATTTAATCTCTCTGATACTCCTTTCTTAGCTTGTTACAGATAGTGTATGCGAAGTACACGATCTAGGGAAACACCGCTTGCTGAATCAATCGCAGAAATCGACAGAGTCTACCACCAAAGAAGGCGACTACTTCGACGACGTGAACTAGAGGAAATAGAGGATACCGATTTCTCTGAATCTCTACACAGTCTTTTTAAGGAAATCGTCTTAATGGCAGAAGCTAGACCACTGAAAGCATGGGTTCAACCCTCCAAGGATCATATGAGGGGACCGACGATTGTTCTTTCGTCTGCAACTGGAGATCTGGAAATCAAGAACCACGCGTTCCAACAACTTCCGAGGTTCTATGGCTTAGCAAGGGAAGATGTGATGGGGTACTTACACGATATCGATGATTTCGTCAACCAACTCCCACGACCCGGAGCTGAAATAACAACGGATGAGTTGATGATGAAGGTTTTTGCGATGGGGCTTGGCGACAGAGCCAAGTCATGGTTGAGTTCTCTACCGGCGGGCTCGCTGGACACTTGGGAGAAGGTTTTTTCAGCATTCATGGAGAAATACTTCCCTCACACCTTGACTACCGCGCTTAAGGCGCAAATCACTGGGTTCAAACAAGACTATGATGAGACCATCTACACCGCCTTTGAGAGGTTTCAAGACCTCATGAACAAGTGCCCTCACCATGGTTTTGAGCTTTCGGATCTCGTCCAACACTTCTACAATGGACTGACCTTTGAGAACCAACAAGTGGTGGATTTCCAATGCCGTGGCAATATTTGGGAGGAAACCGCGGAAGCCGTCTGGGCGATTTTCGAAAGGCTTGCTAAGGGTTCGCAATTCAAGGATCCAAGAGCGATGGTTAGGAGACGTGGACCTGAAGCTCCACCTACTCAGGAGGCCCCTATGTATGGGGGGAATGGGGATCGATTCGAGTGCTTTACCAACGAGTTGAAACAAGTCCTCAAGAACTCCGCAGGAACAGCTATGTCAAACGAGGTTTGCCGAATATGCAAGAACTATGGGCATGGAGCTCATATGTGTAGATCGGAGCTTGCATATAATGATGGCAATTGGGTTCAAGGAGGCGAAGAGGAAGCCTTTGCTACGGAATTTGGTACACAAGAAGCTAGCTACGGACAAGATGGTAGGAATCCTCGAGGTGGAGTTTGGAGAAGAGGATTCCGAAACAATCAAGGATATGCACCGGCTAGCCAAACTTATGGCCCTAACCAAGACCGTAGTAGGCTTAACTATGGTAATGATCACTGCGAAAATCCCGCTCCCAAAGAGCAACCGAAGTCGAAGACGGCTCTACTGATGGAAAACTTGCAAAAAATGGTTGATCACACCCAAGGTTTTCTTAAGCGTTATGAAGAAGATTCTGAGAAGACTAGGGCGAGGCTTGATCGATTGGAAGAGAGCACTAGGCTTGCCCATCAAAAGATGCAAAAGTTGATTGACCGTGGAGCAAGTAGGGAGCAAGGGAAGTTGCCTAGCAACACTGAGAAGTCTATGTCCATTACCTTGGTGGGTGATCTTCCTGTTGAAATCACCATCAAGAAGGTTGCTAAGTGTGAGCGTTGCAAGGATGAAGAACCCCCACTAGCCAAGGAAGAAGAGAAGGACCTTGGTTCTGATGAGAGTGAAGAGGAGCAAGAGGATCCCGAGCCAATCCCTCAAAGTTTCGATGTTAAGGTCGGGATTGGTGAACTTGAAGATGTTTGTGCTACACTAGATACGGGATCTTACTCTAATGTGCTCCCAATGAATGTGTTCGAGAAGAGTAGCCTTGGAAAACTATCTGAGCATAAGGCTATTGTGCAATTGGCGGATGGATCCTTTGTGAGACCCGAAGGCGTTGTGAAGAACGTATTGTTAATATTGGTGAAGCTTCTGTGTACACCAATTTTGTAGTTATGCCAGCGTCTACACCTGGGATGGGGGATGTTGTTCTCTTGGGGCGAACGTTCTTGACTAAGCTACGCTCCATGATAGACATCTACCGAAGGACTTGCACCATTGAGGTGGATGGCAAGCGACATGTGTTGCGAGCCATATCTGATCCAAATATCCACTTCAATGCTTCTCACACTGTTAACTATTTTGGTCTTGCTGTCTATGTTCATTCTCATTCACAGGTTCGTGGCATGAAGAGGAGATCCGTGAAAGGGAAGTCTAGTACATTCAAGAAGAAAAGCTAGAGCAAGAAGAAGTCGAGTCTAAGACTATAAACAATGGCGCTATCCGGGAGGCAACCCGGAGTTTTTATCGCTTTTTTACCGCTTTATTGCATGCATTCATACATTGAACAATTTACTTTTCTTATGTGAATTTGTTCGTCTCTGTGTCGTTTGTGCATATGTTATGTTTGAGTGCACCTTTTCGAGTGTTTTTATGGGTAAAATGGTTTTCGGGGATAAAAAACCGCGTTTTTTCGAAAAGAATCGTCTCCCCACCTCTGGAGGTGGGGGGCGATTCGCCCCACACACGGGGCGACTCGCCCCGTAGAATCTGAAAGTTAAAAACGGGAGACACCCCCCTATTTCCTCATTTCTCCATCTTTTTCACTTTCTTACTCCCAAAATTACCAAAAAATCAAAATTTCTTCAATCTTTCATAAAACCTTCAATCTTCCATCAAATTTGGTGTTCTTTAGCTTCAATCGAAGCCCATTACGTGCTCTTTCTTTTCATCCGAACAAATTTCTTCCTAACTCATTCATTAGTCGGATCTGAGGTAATCTCATATGAACCCTAATGTTTCAAATGTGGGGGTTTTTTATTTATGCTTCAATTAGGCTTATATGATGTATGGGTTGGTTGTTTGTGTGATTAGAAACATTATTCACTATCAATTGCATGTTCAATTATGCTTGGTTTGTTGGTTTGAGAATTTTGCTACTAGATGTCTATATCTCGTTATGCAATGTTTCTTTTCCTTCCATTCCGTACATATGATTGTATTTACTGATGTGATAATGATGGACATGATGGTAGAATGCATGATTGATGAGTTTGAGGATTTATGATGCTAGAATTTTTGCTACTATGGTATGAATTGAGCCTTATGATTTAGGGTTATTGGTTGTCTAGCACGAGCATAATATGATATGTACATGTCGAAGTTATTTTGGTGTGTTGCATGTTAGTAGCTAGATTAGACATGGAGGATTTGAGGAGTTCGATTGTTGATGTTATCACTCGTGTGTTTCACTCTTGCATTTGCATATGCATAAGTCTGTTTTGTGTCATACAAGGTACTAATTGTTGTTTGTAGGAACCATGCCACAAAGGGAGAGGAGCACTCCCGTTTGGCTACAATGAAGTATTGGAGGCGGTTCGATTACAACCATGTCAAGGAGAGTGATCTCGTTAGAGGTGCGTTCGAGCCATGGGCTTTTGCAACAACGTCGCGGTTTATCCATAAGGAGGAACGAGAATCCACTAGGAGTGAGCACTCTTATGTCTATTCACGTACCACTGAAGGGATTGAAACCAATATTACGGTAGAAATTTGTCACAAGGACTGCAAGGTTCGAGTGAACAGGGAGGAACCGGGGCGGCCTCATCACAGCAAATTCAGTCTTGAGTCAACAGTACAGTGGTGATGAAGTTCCGAATCGCTAACTTGATTCCAAAACATAATGACATGGACACCCAAACCCTCTTTGGGGTGCTCCTCGACTGCCTATTAAGGAAGCACCATATATACATCGGGAGCATCAACCGTAGAGAATGTGGGAAACATTGTGCAAAGAAGAAGAAAACCTCCGAGTTTCCAAGTTTCATCGCAGCTTACTAAAAGTTCTATGGGGTAGAGAACGTTGGCGTGGGAGACTGTAAGACCACTGCTCTTTCCCCTTCAACAGTTCACAGTCTATTAGAGAGATACCGGATGGAAACCCCCAAAACTGCAGAGGCCGATCTTGAGGATTCTCTTCGACAATGCAACTCTACTAGTGATGATGGTGGTGACAATGAAGACAATAGGGACAATGAGGATGCCATGAATACTGATGGAGGAGGTGGTCCTATCCGATCTATTAGTGGAACTACCACCACCACCACGAGCTCCGATGATCACCAATAAGGGCCCTCGAGCAATCTCAATACCTTACATCTAACACACTCAGCCGACCGAGGCCAAACCACGCGGTAACATCTAGTATCGCATCTTATTTCCTCATTTTCTTATTGCTAGGGACTAGCTTTAAATTCATGAGGGGGGATGGGATTTATGTGAACTAGTGTTGTTAGTTTGGAGCTTGGAATTGATGGTTTAGAGCTTGGCATTGGTAGGATGAGTACAGTACCTTGCATGATTTATCCACTTGCATTTGCATTTGCACGTTTACCGCTTTCTTAGTATTTAGTTGCATACACTACATTCATCCTAGGATAGTCTTGCATGTTTTATGTGGAGTTTATTGCCAAATTTTTTTGAACTTTTTTATTGGGTAGATTAACTAATTATGACAATAATCATATGCTTCATCTTTATGAATTTGTTTGAGGTTTTTCTCGCTTGGCTTGTCACATTTATATTTGCACTTAGTCCAACCTGGTAGTCTCGACATCACTTAGTGGTGTTTTCTCTACTGCGGTTCACGAAGGCCTTTATAATAGGATGATGCATGTTAGGATCTTATGGTTGTTTTCCCGAGTAATTATGTACCTAAGAGGCAACAAGTCTTCACCTTGCTTTAAGATTGCTAAATGCCTAGGAAGGGAGTAGCGAGAGATTGTGTGATCCTTTGTTTGCAACCTATTCTTTCGAATAGGTTTGGGGAGGGGGTTACGCTTTCATTAGACTTGTCTTTTCGATTTTTAGTGTGTGTTGTGAGTTCATTTTCCTTTTTCGTAAAGTTTGTAGTCCAACCTATTCTTTCGAATAGGTTTGGGGAGGTCGTTTGTGTGTCATTTTAATTTCTTTTTCGTTGTGCGACTGCTGGCTAAAAAAAAAAGAAAAAAATAAGAGAAAAAGAAACATTCCACAAAAAAGAAAAAAATCTGGAAAAGAAAAAAAAGAAAAGAAAAAAAAGAAAGAAAGACCCCAAAAAAGAAAGGAAGGGTCCAAAAAAGAAGCCAAAAAGCAGTTTAGCAAAAGTGTTTGTCTCATTTTTCAATTCTTGTAATGTTCGTAATCGAGTTGTAATTTTCTGTCTTTTGTTTTGTTTGAGTGTCATCTGTTCTAGACCACCCTCGTCCTGCCATTCAGGAAGTGGTGAATAGCTTAAGGCTTTGCTTGAGAGATGGGTAGAATAGGGGAGCGTTATCTTTTTTAGGGAACCCTCCTTCGTTTGATGAGAGCCAGTATTGGTTAGACCTCTTTGAGGAAAAGTCTTAACTTGGTGAACAATAGTAAGTCCTCAGTTTCATAGGCACGTGACAACCATTCGTATTTTAACATGTTTTATTACGTCGTCACTGACTAGGTCCAGGTAGAGAATGTTACGAGAGGCACCCTTCAACCTATATCCATGTTGTTAGGAAACCTGTAATTTTGATGAGCAATTAACCATGCTAAATTAAGGAAAGTCCAGTAACTAGTACTCTTAAGGTCCATAGGATTTTAGAATTTTAAGGACATTGTAAAAGAGGAACGTTTGCTGAAGACTTAGATTAGGTGCTAGATAAGTTATTTCTTTTGCGTATGATGTATTTTATTTTCTGAAAAGAAAATAACTTATTGATGCTGAAGCTTATGATGTATCTTATTTTCTGAAAAGAAAATAACCTATTGAAGCATTTGTTGAAGATATACTTTGTTTATTACAAACAAATTATTGAAGCAAATAGAAACCGCTCAGAATCTTGAAGACTTTTGAAGATCTGAAGACTTGAAGAAATTGAAGATCTGAAGACTAGAAGATTGCTGAAGACTGGTATCTACAAAGGCACGTGTTGCTCAGAAAGTGGAAAATTCAGCAACAACATTACATAAGTGAAAATCTGAAAGACAGAGTAGGTTGTGCTTGCTGAAACTGAGACTAACCACTTGCTGATGGAACATATGTGACCTCTTGCTGAATGTACGTGAATTTGCGCTTCAATGTTACTCTTTGAATTCTATTCAAATGTGCATTTAATGCAAAGCTTACACACGAAGGACATGAAGACTAGAAGACAAACAAAGACGCTGCTGAAAGTACAAAAGCAAGATAGTGACATGTTAAGGAACAAAAGCCTTAGGATTTGAAATTCAAACGGCTCCTTACTTACACTATAAATAGAGGTCATCCGGCAAAGAGTTGAAGTGTGTCAACAACGTGATCAAACTCTCACTTGTGCTTAAAACTCACAAACCTTCAAAAACTCTTACTGCCATTGATCCGTTCCAAGACTTAAAGCTTGAAAAAGCTACTTGTGAAGAAGTAGAACAAACTTGGCTAAGAAATTAGTTAAGTGTTCTTTCTTTCAAACAAGAACAAGTCTTGACACCAGAAACAATCAAACTTGTTTACTGCAAAGTATTCCAAGTTGTGTTTCTTAGATTACTTGTTGTAACTGAATAAGTTATAATTAAGTCATCTCACCCCAAAACTCTCTAACTGAAAATACACCCTTTCAGGCGTGATATTCAGGGGGAACTTAATCGAGCATAGTTTTGCTGATTAAAAGTACCAAGTTTGGTGGAGAACAAGGTTGAGTTCTCTAGTTTAGGTTGGAGACAAAGCAAGTGTGCTTTGGTTTCTGTTGAATCGCTTTAGATAGGAGATTGTAAGGAACCTCAATCATATCTTAGTAGATTCAGCCCTAGAAAGGACGAAGTGGATTAGTTGAGAGATTACGCCACTCTCAGATACCACTATAAAAGTGTTTGTGTGATGTACTTACTGTATTTAGCTTTCAGCAAATCATATCTGTCTGTACACAGTCACTCACTTCACTTGCCGAAACCTTTACTTACTGAAAGAGCACTTATTGTATCAAAGACTTCCGCTCTCTGATTTTAAGTATCAGCAAACCAAGCTACTGTAAAGTAACTTACGCTTGCTGAGAAAGTTAAGTATCAGCAAACTCATTACTGAAAAGTAATAAGTACTTGCTGAGAAAGTTTTAAACGACGAAAGTTTGAAAAGACTATTCACCCCCCCCCTCTAGTCTTTTCTTGTTGTTTAAAGGGACCAACAAGTGGTATCAGAGCAGGAGGTTCTTTAACCTTCTGCACTGAACCTAGATCCCCTTAGGTGCTTTCCGTAAATCACTCTCACTTGATCAGTTTGGTAGTGCTTTGCTGACAGGATGTCTTTAGGAGATGCTCCCTTGCTGAAGCTGGAAAATTACGAGAAATGGCGAAACAACATGATGCTACATCTTGAGGCCATTAGTGATGAGATGGTCACCGTCATTAATGATGGACCTATCAAGATCACCAAGGTTGAAAGGAGTTTCCCTCACAAGACCACTGAAGCTGGAAAGGAAACCATCCTAGGCGAACCATCAGATACGGTTGTGCCAAAACCAAGAGAGGAATGGACTTCTGACGAAGCTAAGAGATTCCGTCTTGATGGCCAAGCAAGAAATATCATTATTCGATCAACTCCGGATACCATACAGTGCAAACTGTGGGGTGCTAAGACTGCAAAGGAAGCTTGGAAAATGGTTCAAGATCTTTGTGCTGGATTTGACAAGACCAAGGAAAACAAACTTGAAGTACTTAAATTAAAGTTTCAAAACTTTAAGCAAGGTGCAAACGAGTCACTGGAAGACTTGGATTTCAGATTCACAACTCTTGTTAGTGAAATGGCAGCATTGGGTGTTGGAAACCTTTATTCAGATTCTGAGAAAGTGAAAACTATCATCAGAAGTTTGAATCAAGAATGGATCCACACTCAGAATTTCTATTATAATCAAGGAATGCCAGACATTACACCAACAGAGTTGTTCTCTCATCTTGCTACTGTCAACTACGAGACAAAGCAAAGAGAAAGTGTATTTGCTGAAAAATCGCAAAACATTGCTCTTGCTGCAAAACCGTCATCTTCTGAAAAGAAGAATGAAAAAGAACCTACAGATGAAAATGCTTTGGTTGTCAAAAACATGAAAAAATTCATCAGCAAGGAACTTGAAAGGCGAAAAGCAAAAGAGAAGCTGAAAAAGCATCTTGGTAACAACTACCATAAGTACAAGAATGATACTAGCTCGTTGAACAAGCAAGCTCAGCAAGCTACATCATCAGAAGAACCAGCAGTTGGAAATAATCTATGTTTTTACTGCAAAAAGCCTGGACACTTCAAAGCTAATTGCCCTTTGCTGAAAGGCAAATCTGCTGAAAAGAAGAAGAAGTTCAAAAGAGCTTTTATTGCTGAAGAAAAGAAGAAGCTTCAAGCAAAAATCGATGCATTATGTATTGATACTAGCTCCGAAGACAGTGAGGATGAAAGTTCTGACACCGACGATGAAGAAGCCACTCTAGACGTGGAGATTGGCAAAGAAGTTTGTGGAATAGCTATGGAAGCTTATCCAGATGTGTCAAACTACGAATTCTGCCTCATGGCCGGTCAGGTAAACAACTCTACCTCTGACTCAGACTCAGAAAGTGAAGACGAGATTGACCTTGACAAGATTCAAGGAGAAATCGAAAGATTTGAGAAAACTCTCAGCAAACAGCAAGAGAAACTACAAGTTGCTGAAACTCTGACCAAGCAGACTACTGAAAAGTACGTCTTGCTGAAAGAAGAAACAGAAGAAAAGGATGCTAAAATAAGGCGTCTTAAGAAGTTGATTGCTGAGGCTACAGAGGAAAATTCTCAAATGGCATTAGAATTGGAAGAATATCAGTCCTCAATTCTAAAGTTACTTGCTGAAATCCAAGAAATGAAAAAGATGAAAATCAATTTCAAATCCTATGTGGAAGCAAGTAATACGCTGACAGAACTAAACTCTTATTTGAGAGATCCATCTCAGAAAGAAGGTTTAGGAGCAACGTGCGAAGGTGACAACGTAGAAATCTTGAAGAAAGATAAATCACCTATCTCCTTTGTACGTGCTACTGATAGTAGTCCACCAGAAATCTATCAGTTTGGTCAAACTAAGGTTGCTGAAACATGCAATCAAGTACCTATGACCATAAAGCCCGCTGTTGCTACTTAAAGTAACAAGACTTCAAAAGGAAAACAGGTTGCTGAAAAGCAAACTGGAAAGAAGAAGAATGTTGTGAAGCATTCCGCCAAACAAGTTGCTGAAAAGCAAGTTATTAAGACTAAAGGCAAGATTACTAAAAGTAATCAGAAGTCCTTTGCTGACAAATCTGAATCAAGTAAGGTTGCTGAAGCTAAAACTCAGCATTCTCCGAAAAATGGACTAGGTTTCAAAACCAAGCAAAGTCAACTCTTTCATGAGTACAAGCAAAGTCAGCAAAGATACTTCAAAGAGATGAAGAAAATCAAGCCTAAGAGTTCTGAAAGACTCCCAATGCTAGGACTAGAAGGAACCTTGCTAGAAAAGAACTTACTGAAAAGTATGTTCAGCAAAAAGGTCAACAGAGCAAGACACCACATCAGAAAGTGGATTTGACCAGCACAAGTCAAAAGTCTTTCAGCTCAAATCCTCCTAGTTCCTCAGCAAGTAGAAAACAAGTCAAAGTTGAAAAACTTCAGACTTGGGTTCCACTGGACACATTCTTGAACATGTTAATGGACATCCATCATTGGATAATTAACTTGTTTGCTCTTGATTGTGCAGACTTCAGCCACGGAGACAAACGATGCAATCTGGCACTTGATAGTGGTTGTGGAAAGCACATGACGGGCAACAAGAATAACTTATAAACTATAGACGGTGGTCTAAAGGTCCAACAATAAGGTTTGCTGGTGGAGGCTCCGGATCTACAAAAGGCTATGGTGATGTGAAGTTAGGATGCATAACCATTACTGGAGTTCTTTATGTCAAAAATCTTAAGTTTAACCTTTTCAGCATGAGTCAGTTTGCTGACAAAGGATACTTCATCGAAATTAAAAGTGATGAATGTAAACTTGTAGATTTTGAGACTAAAAAGGTAATAATGATTGCAAGAAGATCAGGAGGCTTGTACACCGTTGATTGGTCTTCAGCAAACGTTGAAAAATGCCTTGTCTCAGATCATGATTGCCTTGCTGAAAAAGCATGGTTATGGCATAAACGAACAAGTCATCTAAACTTCAAGACGCTGAATAAGCTGTCTAAAAAGGCACTTGTAGTTGGATTACCTAGGGTTACTTTTAAGAAGGATGGTGTTTGCAATGCATGTCAGCAAGGAAAGCAAACCAAATCTTCTTTCAAGAACAAGGCAGTACCGTCAACTACAAAACCTTTACAACTCTTGCACATGGACTTGTTTGAATCTTCTTCAACAAGCTATGCTGGTAAGAAGTATGGTCTAGTCGTGGTAGATGACTATTCAAGATTCACTTGGGTAGTATTCATCAAGCACAAATCTGAAACCAAGACTGAAATACCTAACTTGCTGAATAAGCTTGAAGTCATGAAAAATGACAAGGTAAAGTCATAAGGACAGACCATGGTACTGAGTTTGTAAACCAGTACATAACTGAATATTGTACCTCAAAAGGTATTCAACATCAGTTATCCTCAGTAAGAACACCACAGCAAATGGTGTTGCTGAACGGAAGAATCGTACCCTGAAAGAAGCCGCAAGAACAATGCTTGCTGACACTGAAATAAGTGAGGCTTACTGGGTTGAAGCGATTAATACCGCCTGTTATACTCAAAACAGATGTTTGATTACTAAGGAATACAACAAAACTCCTTATGAATTGTTTGTTGGAAGACCTCCTAACATCACTCATCTAAGAGTATTTGGTTGCAAGTGTTTCGTTCTTAACAATGGTAGAGAATACCTAAGAACATTTCAACCAAAGGCAGACGAAGCGATATTTCTTGGCTACTCCTTGCATAGTAAAGCTTATAGAGTTTACAACAAAAAGGCACAAAGATTGAAGAATCTGCATGTTGTATTCTACGAAAAGTCACAAGGTGTGCCTGCTGAAGAAGAAATATCAGAATGTATGAAAAAGCTAATCATACATGAGCAAAGAACTGAATCTGATGCTAGGCAAATCAAGTCAATTGAACTAAATGATGATTCTGACAATGACTCTCCTCCCCCGAGTCATGACAAGATAAATATAGTTCACGACAAAGAATTTCCAGCAAAAGACGCGGTTGCTCCGGAAGTTGCTGAAATTACGCAATCTCCAGTGCCTGCTGATGAAATACCTCAATCCAGCAATGCTGAACAAGCAGTTGCTGACGAACAAATCTCAGCAGAGACACAAATTCCCAGTAGTACTGAACAAGTACATACTGAAGAGTCACATGCTGATGAGCAAACATATCCTGATCCAACAAACAGAAAACCTGTTAATAAATGGATTAGAGATCATCCCTCTACGGATATGATTGGCGATATTAATAAACGCCAAGTGACTAGATCCAAAGCTACTCAAGGACTTGCTGAAGAAGCAACTGTCGTAGAAGTAGAATCTTTGTTCTCTTGCTTTGTTTCAGAAATTGAACCTAAAACCATAGAAGAAGCTTTAAAGCATTCTGAATGGATAAAGGCAATGCAAGAAGAACTGGATCAATTTGAAAAAACAAAGTCTGGAAACTTGTGCCACTTGCTGAAAACAGAAAGCTATTGGTACAAAGTGGGTGTTCAGAAACAAGCTGAGCGAGTCTGGTGAAGTAACAAGAAACAAAGCACGCTTAGTTGCTCAAGGTTACTGTCAGACTGAAGGATTGGACTATGATGAGTCTTATGCTCCAGTTGCAAGATTGGATGCAATTAGGCTTTTCTTGGCCTTTGCTGCTCACAATGACTTCATTGTTTACCAAATGGATGTTAAAAGTGCATTCTTAAATGGTGAACTTGCTGAAGAAGTCTACCTAGAACAACCCCCCTGGCTTTGAACTTCCTCAGAAATCAAGATGGTATACAAGCTTCAGAAAGCTGTATATGGTCTAAAGCAAGCACCAAGAGCATGGTATGATACCTTGGCTAAGTTCTTGCTGGAAAATGGTTTCAAGAAAGGTGAAGTTGACAAAACTCTTTTACCATGAACCATGATGGTATTAAATACTCTAGTTCAATTTATGTGGATGACATAATTTTTGGATCTAAGGACAAGCAACTTTGTGATGATTTGCCAAACTCATGAAATAAGTTTGAAATGAGTATGATGGGAAAATTGAATTATTTCCTAGGATTGCAAGTCAAGCAACTCAAAGATGGAATATTCATAAATCAAGCAAAGTATGCGAAAGAAATGCTCATAAAGTTTAGGATCAAAGAGGATGAGAAACCTGAAAAGATCCCTATGAGTGTTGTACCAAATTGGGCTATACTAAAGAGACAAAAGTGTTGAAGAACACAAGTATAGGAGCTCATTGGTTCCTTGTTGTATTAACAGCAAGTAGACCTGACATTCAGTATGTGTTTGTGTGTGTGCAAGATTCCAATCTGATCCAAGAGAATCACACTACAAAAAGGCAATCAAATACTGAAATATGTTAAAGGTACAGTCAATGTTGGATTATGGTATCCTAAAGATTCTGGACTTGAATTGGTTGGCTATTCTGATGCTGATCATGGAGGATCAACTCTTGATAGAAAAAGTACCTCTGGAACTTGTCAGTTTTTGGTACTAGATTAATATCATGGTTCAGCAAGAAGCAAACTTGTGTCCCAATTCATCTACTGAATCTGAATACATTGCAGCTGGTTGTTGCACAGCTCAAATCCTATGGATTCAGCAACAATTAAGAGATTATGGTATTTCTGCAAAGAAAACACCAATCTTTTGTGATAATACAAGTGCTATTGCATTACGCAAAATCCTAAGTTTCACTCTAGGACAAGCACATTGATATTAGACATCATTTCATTAGAGATCATGTGGAAAAAGGTGATATTGAGGTTGTGAAAGTAGGCACTGAAGATCAGCTTGCTGACATCTTTACCAACCCCTACCGGATAATAGGTTCGCAATGCTAAGGTATAACCTTGGATTGATTGAACTACCTCAATAAAGGATACACGGCAGAATGCTGAAACAGGTATTCAGCAAGCCAAAGTATTCCTGTCTAAAAGACTCAGTCACTATTTCTTCTAAGAAATGATAGTCACTACATGATTGCTGAAACAGGCATTCAGCAAGTAATTCCTTCAAAACGGGTATTGTTAGGAAACTTGATCACTTGCTGAGACAGGCACTCAGTAAGAGAAAGAACTTAAGGATTGCTGAGAACGGGTACTCAGACAATCAAAAGATACTGAAACAGGTATTCAAGTATCAAAGGAATTCTGAGACGGGAACTCAGAAAAAAGAGCAAAAGCTCATCTCTCAGATTTTACCAAGGATGTCTCAAGTACAAAAGAATTTACTGATACGGGAATCAGAAATATCTTTTAAACTTAGGAAATATGAGATATCTAAGTAAGGGGAACTTTCAGCAAGTATCTAGATGTTAATTCAAACTCGCTGAAAAGATTCTTGTCTATTTCAGCAAGCAATCTATCCCTTAATACTCGTAAAATCAATTTGTGACGTTAAACTGGCACAGATAAACTCGCAATAAATCATGACATGAAATTCAATCGTGGCCATTGATAAAATGAGTTATTATCTAACCTAACAAAACAAAGAGAGAGAGTGCTCTGACGGTTTTAGTTAGTGGGCCACTACGCATTCAATGCAAAGGCTCCACTAACTCCAGTGTTTCTCTGTTTTACCCTTGCTGAAGCTCAAATCGATTGAGTTTCTCACACACAGAGACACTATATAAAGAAGGAGTTAGAGAAATGACAAAATTCTTTAACTCACATTTCCTTCTCTGCAAATGTTTCTAGCCTGAATCACTGTACCCTCCGTCAAAGCAAACTATCTTTTTCGTACC